>JAQQAC010015468.1:936254-1082311 GCA_029783875.1 Phataginus tricuspis
GGGGGGGACCTGATGAAGGGGGTAGTTTAATCATCACAATATTGCTCATGTAATTGTAGGTTAATGATACTAAAATAAAATAAATTGTTATAAAAAAAAAGAAATTTCTGTTGTTTATAAACCAAAAAAAAAAAAAAAAACATCTTGCGAGATTCGAAGATGCGCGGTACTTCCTGCTGAGCCCGGCTCCGCCCCGCCAGGCGCCCGGAGTCCCAGAAGCACCTCCTACCCTCGCAGGCGCGGAGCCGCCGACCCGCCCCGCCGGACGCGGAGGCGGGCGGACGCAGCCATGGCGGACGCCCAGCTGCAGCTGGTGGCGCGGCACATCCGCAGCTTCCCCAACTTCCCTATCCCGGGCGTGCTGTTCAGGTACGGCCGCAGGGAGCTGTCCCCTGAGGCCGTTGGTCCCCGTGGGGTGAGTGCGCGGAGGGCCGCCCGTGGACGGGGCTCTCCGGGGGCGCACGGCCGCAAGCGGAGCCCCGAACGGAGCTCTGAGCCTACCCCGGGGTCACCAGGCCTGTGCTTCCGTGCCAGGGACATCTCGCCCCTCCTGAAGGACCCTGACTCCTTCCGCGCCGCCATCAGCCTCCTGGCGAATCACCTGAAAAAGACCCACGGCGGCAAAATCGACTACATCGCGGGCAAGTGGCCGGCAGGGGCAGCCCTCCCGGGTCTCGGGCTGCGCTGCGCTGGGGTCTCCAGGGCCTGGACAGTCCCCGGGGGTCACTAGCCCTGTGCCAACCTCTTGAGGGCCCCTCTCCCCTGAGCCTCTGCCTGGCGGGGTCCTTCAGGGCGCCCGCCGACACTGGCGCCAGGTGCTTGGGTGGCGACCCTCGCGTGGGCCGTTAAGGATAGACCCGTGGCCCCTCTGGCTCCCCGCTCTGCAGTCGGGGTGGGTGGTGGCCTGAGGACGGATTCCCCAAGTGCCTAGTCCCCAGCCCTGGACAAGCGGGGCCACGTGGCTGAAGTTATCTGGGGAGTGTCTGACCAAAATCCACTGGGCCAAGTGCGCTTTCTTCTTTCCCTTTTGCAAGCGTGTATTGACTTCTTGTTGCGTGGCGCTCCTTATCCAGTGCTGGGGTGTGGTGCTTCAGGACGGACGAGATTTGGAAAGCAGGGGGGACCTCGCAGTAGAGCCGCACCCCTGACCCTCCCATGGCCCCTCGCAGCTCTGACGGTGCCCCCTTCACTTGGCTGTGTGCTGCGGAGGATTCCTCCTTCCAGAAGCCTCCCTCACCACCCTCCTTGGCGGGGGCCTGAGCTTCCTGGCCACAGCTTGGACCGCCACCGGAGATGGCTGGTGCCTGTCTAGGCCTCTCCTTCCGGACTAGAAGCCCTTGCAGCTGGCGCTTCCTGGGAATGTCACAGCTATCTGTGAGATTGTTCCATAGTCACTACAGCCCAGTTACTGGCGAGCCGCTGAGCTGTGGCGAGAGGTCAGGCGACCTCCCTGGGGCCACACAGTTCCTTAGGCAGGCCGCAGGGTGTGCCTGCTCCCAGCCCCAGCCCCAGCCCCAGCCCCAGCCTGACCGCTGCTCCCCAGTGCCCAGTGGGGTATGCACAGCGGGTGCTGCGGCAAACAGACCACGTGCTGCCTCACCACACAGCTGCCCCTTAACACGACAGCTCTTGCCAACAGGCCTAGACTCGAGGGGCTTCTTGTTCGCCCCCTCCCTGGCCCAGGAGCTCGGCTTGGGCTGTGTGCTCATCCGAAAGCGAGGGAAGCTGCCTGGCCCCACCGTGTCTGCTTCATACTCCCTGGAATACGGGAAGGTGAGTGGGCTGGAGGCTGCTACTGTGGACTCTCTATTCCCAGAGAGAGAGTCAAATGGAGAGGGCATGGTTGCTCAGAGAGGCTGAGATGCTGGACCAGGCTCACACAGCCAAGAAATAGCAGGGTGGGTTGGAACAGGGGCCGATGGCCCATTAGCTCCCAGCCTCTGTGCACCGCGGACCATGTGCCTGCTTCCCATCTGCAGGCCGAGCTGGAAATGCAGAGAGATGCCCTGGAGCCAGGGCAGAAAGTTGTTGTCGTGGACGATCTACTGGCTACTGGCGGTGAGGGTGTCCGGGGAGCAAGAGGGCCTAGCACCAGGGGGCTGGGAGGGCCAGGGGGAAGTGCCTCCCTGCAGAAGCTAATCAGGGTCTTAACACTCTGCAGCTCACCAGAGTGGCAAGGCCCTGTTGCCATGCCAGCCACTTCCTGTCAGGCCCCTGGGGCAGCCCAGGCTGTGTGGGGGCCTCACTCCATGCCTCCCTCCAGGAACCATGCGGGCAGCCTGTGAGCTGCTGGGCCAGCTGCGGGCCGAGGTGCTGGAGTGTGTGAGCCTGGTGGAGCTGACCTCCCTGAAGGGCAGGGAGCAGCTGGGGGCTGTGCCCTACTTCTCCCTCCTGCAGTACGAATAACCAGCCCCACGCCCACTGTGAGTTTCAGCCTTCGCGGCTGCAGACCTCCAACTGGCCACCAGGGGCACTGACTGCCCCCCTCGGCTGTATCATTTCTGTGGTTGAGTGACTACAGCGCCTTGCCAGCCGCTTGGAGCCCTTCCTGTGGGTTATGGAAATGCCCAAGCTTGGAGCTGATGGTCTGGGACAGAACCAAGCCCAGGCACTACAGGTCCGTTAACAGTGAATAAACCTCTTTGCTAGAGTGGCCTTTCTTCATCCAGGTGCCCAGGGGTGGGGACCCCGCCTGGCTGGCTGCATGCATCCCTTCAGAGCCTGCAGTTCCCCGGCAGCAGTCTCCAGGGAAGCAGGCAGGTGCTGCCAGAGATCTGATGGCCTAAGGCAACTGTCCGCTCTAGAGATCAGCAGTACTGAAGTCAAGGTGTGGGCAGGGCTGGCTTCTGGAGACTCCAGAACACATTTCTTTGCACTTCCCAGTTTCTCAAAGCACCCACACTCCTTGGCTCACAGCCCCTCCACATCTTCAGACCCCGTGGCGACCAGCCTTTCAATTCCATTGGACCTTCCCGCCTATAGGGTCCTGTGCTGACACCGGGCTGTCCAGACACCCCAGGGTCCTCTCCCATTGCAGGATCGCTGTTTGCAGGGGTGTCATCCTGCCAACACTACCCCAAGCTGTACGCCTGGACCAGCAGCCAAGCCACCCTCCCCCATTTCCCCCAATGGCAGCAAAGATCGTCACCAACAGGCATCAGTTTAATGACACACATAGAGAGGGTGGGCCTACCACCCACACTGGCCTGAGACCCAGGCCATGCAGCCACAGCCTGGTCCAGCCTCGGAGCCCCATGGAGACTTGGGAGGGAGAGCAAAGTGCATTAGGATCGCGGGGGGGGCGGGGGGGGAAGGCACACATCTGCGAGGCTCACAGCGCCTCTTCAGCCCGGATGAGGCGGGCCAGCCGCACACTGACTCCTGCCAGGTCAGCAGCCTTGTCCAGCTTGACATAGGTGCTGGTACGGATTTGGTGGAGGCTGAGCCAGTCGGGCAGCAGCTCGGAGAGGAGCCTCACGTGACTTTCCATCTCCCCTGCGAAGAGGGGACGTGTGAGACTGAGTTCTGGCGCCACCCGGCCTGTGTACACCTAAAGGGGTAGCCCTCCCACCCCATCCCGAGGTCAGCCATGAGCCAGGTCTGGGCTGGGCCTGTACCTGCAGAGAAGCAACGGAGAAAAGACGGAAGGACTGAAGCCTGGTCGGCAACAGCCTCGTGGAGAGGTAACCCTCCCACTCAACCCAACACCCCATGAGGGCCCGCAGTAGGAGACACCCTGCAGCTCTGAGGAACCAGAGGCCCTGGAGGGAGCAAGGGGTCCCACAGGAGCCGCGGGACCAAACGGAGGCTTGGGGTGACCTTGAGAGTGGTGCGCGCCCAGAGCCCACAGGCACTTGCACACAGGAGGGAGCAAATCCCTGGTGCCCACCCTCAACCCAGCACCCAGCCAGCCCCCACACACCAGGGCTCATGGCTGCATGGTAGCTGCCCGCCATCCTGGCACAGGCCACCTCCATGGTAAGCACTGGCTTGCGCTCGGACACAAAGATGCTGCGTAGGACGCGGGCCAGGCCAGGGAGCCGCTCGAGCTGCTGCAGCCGCTGCTCCTGCACTGGGCCCCGCGTCATCTGTGCCAGCTGCTTCTGCGCCTCCTTGGCCCGGATCTGCAATGGGCACAGGGAGCGGTCGATGGGCTGCTGACCCACAGCCCCCTGCCAGAACCCCAAAGACTCACCCGCTCCAGCAGGTCCTGGGACACCCCCTTCAGGGCAGTGGGTGGAGTGGCCGGTGGGGTGGCTGGCAGTGCCGGGCTGGGGGACGCAGGGCTGCTGGGCTCGGCCATGCGCAGGGCCAGGTCACTCAGGGCTTTCTCCATCTGGGCCAGGTCAGAGTGGAGGGGTCAGGAGATACCCCGCCTGCTCCAGCACAGGGGAGGGCCCTCACACCCAGGCTGCATGGTCCTAGCAGAGTCCGTGTGTGTCCAGACCAGGCCCAACCAGGGTGTCAGGGCCTCTGCATGTGCCCCAGAACAGAGCCCGCCAGGAGGCAGTGCTCCATCACGGGGAGGGTGGGTCTCCCCAGCCCGAGGCCACAGAGGACAGGCGTCCCCACTCTATCCTGAGTCCCAACCCGGCCTCACCCTGGGTGACAGCAGGCTGCGGGCACGGGCCAGCACCTCCTGGGCAGTGGCCAGCTTCTCCATGGTGGGTGGTTGGGGCAGCTCAGCCGGCTCAACGTCAGGCACTTCATCCACATTGAAACGGGGGTGCCAGCGTGTCAGCTGGTCCTCAGGCACCACCATGGGGGGGTTCAGGGAAGCCAGGAAGGCCTGAGCGACAAGAGGGGGCACCAGGTGACCCCAGGTCCATCTGGGGGGGGGGCAGTGCAGGCCCATCCAGGTTCCCACCCCAGCTGGATGACTTCAGGCAAGTCACTTCACCTCTCTGAGCCCCAGGTGCTCAGCCGGGCTGAAGGCATGGTGTAGAGCACCCACAGCGCCCAGTGACCTCATCCCCAGCCTCCCAGGGCCTGAGGCCACAGCCCTGGCTCCCCGCTGCTCAGCTGGGGGCCAGGGCCAGGGCCACCCTGATGAGAGCAGCGGCTGAGAGAACACTAGATCTGGCTTCGAGAGGGGCCCATTCCCTGCTGGTGAGACAGGGCTGTGACAGCTGGGGCAGCTGGAGCACTGAACGAGGGGACAGAGCATGGCACCAGGCAGGGCCTGCCTGAGGAGACACCTCCCATCAGCCCCGAGCAGATCCTCTGGGGGCACCCACTCACCCTGTGGTGCTCCCGGACGCGATCCACCAGATTCTGACGGAAGACCTGCCGCCGCTGCAGAAGGTGGGAGGCCGTGAGCTGGGGGCCTGTGCCACTAGCCTCTGCAGGGAGAGTCCAGGCCTGAGCCATGGGCCACGCTCACCCAGCCCCACGAGGCCCCATGCCCGGCACCTCACACCTGTGCCGCATCCAGGTGGGGACCAGGCTGAGATGCATGCACTAGGCCACAGCACACTCACCCTGGTCCAGCAGTGGCTCAATGGTGAGCTGGTAATCGGACCGCTTGACACCATCCTTGAAGGTGGGGATGTTGCGCTCCTGCCGGAAGCGATAAGAACTCGGGTACACGGTTCTGATCTGGCCCACGTTGCGCTCCTCAAAGCGCCTGTGGAGAGTGCCAGGGTCAGCGGGAGCGGGCAGGGCCAGGCCCCACCCCCTGAGGGCCCACTCACTTGCGCATCATGTCCTGGACACCCTGCTTGACCTTGGCGAAGGTCACGGTCTCAGAGCGGTTGTAGAGCATGCCCACGATGGTGTCCATGCTGCGGAACATCTCAGCCAGCACCTGGTACTTGTAGGGCAACACGAGGCCAGGGGGCCCAGGCTGGGCCAGGGCATGGAAGCGCTGGTAAGCGGGCACCTTTTCACTGCCAGGGAGGAGCCAGACCTTGAGAGAGGCACCAGACCCACACCCCCTCCAGCACCCAACAGAGGCAAGATGGTGGGAGACCCAGGCCGGGGCTTGCAAAACTGCCCCAAAACACCTCACACCAGTTTACAAAGTCCCTGCATGCCCCCGTCTCCCCCACACAAGCACTCTCAGGGATGGAAACAGAAACGCCTGGCTTCAAACCCAGGCTCTGCCATGTCCTGCCGGGTCACCCTGGCACCCCCTGCCCTGGTTTCCTTAACTCCAAGAGGCACATAATGACTACGGGACCCGGGGAGGGCAGATATGGCAACAGAGGACAACTACCCAGTGAGCGCTGGCTGTGACACCTGAAATCCAGAAGGGCCCCCCAAGCAGGAGGTGCTGCCCTCTTAGCGGGGACCAAGGGCAGGGAGCCAGGGGGCGCAGGGACGGGATCTGAGCACCCTGCCGACCGCGCTGGCTCCCTGCAAGGGGCAGTCCCCGCCCCCGGCCAAGCCGCCCCCCGGCCCACCCTTCGTGAGACGCCTCACCATGGCCCTGCCGGGCGCCCCTCGGCCACCGGTGCGCTGGGTTCCCCAGCATCCTTCTGAGCCCTTGTCCTCAGCTCCTGGACTCGTGCCCCCAGCTCCCGTGCCCGTTGCAGACACGACTTGAGCTCAGAGGAGGTGATCTGTGAGCACAGGGTGTTGTCAGCTGGTCGGTCGCCCCAAGCTACTCCCGCTCCCCAGCCCGGGGCCCAGCCTCACCTTCTCCTCCTGGGCTGCTAGGAGGGACAGCTGGCCTGCTGCGAGGGCCGCCTGCTCGGGAGAGGCAGGGGCGGCCGGGGAACAGAGGCTGGAGACGCGCCGCCCTGCTGGGCATGTCTCTTCGGACCCCAGCCGGCGCCTCTCCCCAGCCTCAGTTTCCCCGCGCCGCGCCCTCACCGGGTCGGCCGGCAGCCGCAGCCTCCTGCGCGCGGGCGGCGCGGGCTCGTCGCGCGCGGGCTCGGCGGGCGGGCGGGCGCGCTTGCGGCTGCGCGCAGGGCCGGGAGCCGGGACGCCGGCCGCGGGCTTGGCGGGACTCGGGGTGCGCCAGGCCGGCTTGGCCCTAGGGGGCGCGGCGCGGGGCCCGGGGCGGCGGCGCGCGAAGAAGTCGGTGAGGCGGGGCTGCGCCATGGCGGGCCGGGGACAGCGACCAGAACGCGGACCGAAGCTCCACGAGCCGGAAGCACAGCCGCGCTTCCCAGCGATTTTCCCGCCGCGCCTGGCCCCGCCCCCCGCGGGCTGAACCACTAGCGCCGAGCGCGGGGGCCGGGAAATGGACGCGCCCGCACGCAGGCACGCTAGCCCCCGGGAGGGAGTGCGGGGCGCGCGCATGCGCCATGGGACGGCCCTTCCGGCGGTGTCGGGGGCTGCTGCGGGCGTGTGCAGGTGGCCCGGGAGGGGCTGTGTTGCTCTGCGCGGGCACCAGGCTGGTGCGGTCCCGGCAAGCACACAGGTGCTGCGCTACACAGCAGCTGACCCTTGGGCCTCCTGCTGCGCTCCCCGGTGGCGCGGCCAGGGGACTGGGGCCCTGAGCCCCTCTGCACAGACGGGACAGGGCCCGTGTCTAACGAGGAGCACACCGCGGATGGGACTGCCTGGGCTGAAATTAGATGAATATGCTAAAACCAGTACAGTTCTGTAACGGCCTCTTTATGATATGGCAATCGTTTCTCGGTCTGTTACTTTTTTTAAAAGGAGGAGTTGTTTTCAAAACGCCTGAATCGGTAAGAAGTGTTAGTTCTAAAAGCCTAAAAGCTTAGGTTTCCTGGTAAATTGGAGACCCTGATGGCCACAAGCAAGGCCCAATGCGGGCTAAGAGTTCCTGCCAGAAAAAAAATGCGGTCAAGTCTGGCCCCAGAGTACGTCCGCAGGCCTGGGTAGAAAGGGAATATCCATGAGGGCTGTGTTCGCGGGGGGTCAAGAGGGCCGAGAGGGGACTTGACTTCAGTGTCGCTTCTGAGTTCCGTACAGTAAAGAGCATGAATTGTACCGTCACTTGGGTGAGTCCGTCAAGGTCGAGCGTCGATGTGTGGGGTGGGTGGTGAATGACTGAGTTTCCCCAGAGGCAGTAAAGGAAGTGAGCAATCAGACCCACATTTTGTAAACTGCTGGTGGCAAGTTATTAGGCAGCCAAGAATCAGGGCAGCCGGCACTGCAGCTCTGTTAGGGTTTGGGGATGTGTGCTCTGGGCCACCACGTAAAACGCATTTATTGATCAGAACGGTGGTTGAGGGTGGGAGCTGGAATTGACCTGCGTCAAAGTGGACAATGCAAATGCAAGCCTGCGTTGCATCGAGGAGGGAAAGCATGCAGGTTCCAGAGCTGCAATGGGAGCATAAGTTATGGGCACCCATAAGCGTGACAGGGACAAGGGCATCGTGTGAAGCGTTCGGCTCAGAGCTGCTCGTCAGGAGGTGGTGTTTCTCCAAGCAACGTGGTGCTTTCCCACTCTGTTTCACATTCAGAAAATAAACACCTGGCCTCAAAGAGGTGATCAGACCGCAAATGGCAGTTCAGTATGTGGCTCCTGGCCAGATGCCTGGCCCAGCCCCTGCCCCCTGTAGATAACTTGGCAGGCAGGATGCAGCTGGACCCTCCCAGGGCCTCCTAAACACTAAGCAGCCTCCACCAGCGTCTCATTTGTCCCGCCACCTGCCCACCCACCAGCCTGGAACCACAGGGATGCACGGGGCTCAGAGCTGGGCAAGGGGGCTGGACGCAGGCCCTGGGCCCCTGAGAAATCCGGGAGACCACCCGGCCCCGACACAGCTGTGTGACTGGCTCGCACTGCCAGGCACGTCCACCTCAAGGGCACTCCTGGGAAGAGTCCTGCACAGTGTCCCCATTACTTTGGCCAGCCGCAGGGCACGCGACTGGTGGCAGAAGCAGGCCCCAGCAAGCCCCAAATGGCTCCAGGGACAGACAGCCAGACACAGCAGCTAACCCAAATGGTCTTTAATGGAAGTCCTCATGATGGCCCAGCTTTAGGCTTTCACAAAGTAGCCTCTAGGCCTTCCCATGCATGCATTTGCGTCTTTAGCTGAAAGTGCCCCTGAATGGGTTTCTATTTCTTTTATCAACCCTATGAGCCTTGATTAAAGCCTGGGCACAAAGGTTGATCCATATGAGGCTGCCTTAATAAAAGTACAGTTGGGTAAAAGCCCTTCTCTGCTCTGTTCTGCGCAGGTTTCACCTGCAGTGTCATGGTATGGAATGCCGAGGGGATGGAGATGCTAAAACCTGGAGAGGAGAGACCAGACGGCAAAGGGGCTAGAACCCTTGTCCACGGATGTTTATCCCAGAGAAACTTGGAGACCCGGGACTGTGCCTTTGCTCATTTGATGAGCCAGTATTCACTGCGTGCCCCCTGGGAGCCCCGCTGCCCAGAGCCCCCTGTGCACCAGGTTGGGAACAAGACCAATGGCAGATGAGCCCCTGATCTCAAGGCTGACATTCTAGTGGAGACATAAATTATATGTATATACAATTTCAGATAAAGAATACAAAACCCAGCCCTAGAGAGCCCTTTTAGAACTGAGGGGTTGGTGAGGCCCCTTGGAGGGGATGATGGGAGCTGAGGCCTGAACGCAAGAAGATGTGGCCCTGGGACGTCAGGAGGGGAGAGAATCCAGAGCAGAGCAAACTGTGTGCAGAGGCCCTGAGGCAGAAACAGAAGCAGAAAGATGAACCCTATGGCAGCAGCAGATTGAGGGAGGTGGGGAAGCAGGCCGGCAGGCCCCAGCCACGGAGGGTCCTAAAGACCACAGAGAGGAGGGTGGTTTTTACTCCATAGTGCCTGACATGTAGTAGAAAATATTAAATCAGTGAATGAGTAATCAGGGTTGTACCTTGATTAAACTCCCTTCTGGCATATAGAAGGCACCCAAATGTTTGCTGAATATCTGTGGCCCCAGACAAGGTGTACTGGTTCTCTACTGGTGTAACAGATCACCCCAAACCGTAAGCAGCTTAAAACAGCAATAATATTTATTATCTCACACAGGTCAGAAATTTGGCAGAGGCACAGCAGGACGGGTCTGGCTCAGGGGCTCGGGTGACTGGGTTGGAATGGCAGGACTGTGTGGGCCTCTGTCTGGTCTCCTGACATGGTCTCTCCAGCATGGCGCCCTCAGGTAGCTCACATCCCCACGGAAGGTGGTGAGCAGGAGCGTGCAGGGCATGTCACCTTTTTCACTGGGCCCTGGACATCCTGCAGTACCACTTCCACCCCTGCTATGAGCTGAAGAGGGTGCAGAGATCAGACCAGGCTCTAGGGAGGGATTTAGGGCCACCTGTGATGGAGCAAGGTCAAGGTCGCATTGCAAAACAAGCTGTCCAGAGGTGAGCTGCTGTAACCAAACAAGGGTCCGTGGCCCAATGCACACTGCACCAAACTCAGGACCCTGGCTTTTGCAAAAGGAAGGAACTTTATTGCAAGGCAGCAAAGCAAGGAGACAAGAGGCTAGGAGGGCTCGTCAGCAAGAGAGGCTTTCAAGGCTTTTGGGGCAGGATTAAGATGGTGCCTGTGGTGAAGTGGCCCTGGTGAGGGGCCGGGAAGCGCCTCCTCAGGTCTCTCCACCCCCCAAGTGACTTCCACATCATCTGTTGCGTGCTGATTTGGAATGCATTTTCTATGGTTGATCGCCAGGTGCCTTCTTTTATTTTATGTCCGAGAACAACAAGTGGCACCTTCGCCTCAGATCCTCAACTCCAAGCCCCTGACATGCCATTGTAAGGTCTGTTGCCAGGGGAATTTTTGTTCCAAGGCTTCAGGAACATTCTAACCAGGCAAACACATCTGCCCTGTGCAGGGTCCAGGAGGTGACTTGACCAATTTGGCCTGGATCTAGTGGGTGTCTGGGGAGGACTGCCAGGGGCTTCTCTGAAAAATAACCTCAAGAGTGTTGATTAATGGTCTGTGACTGTTCACTTTCAAGTCACGGTTTTGAGAGTAAGGCCCAGTGACAGAGCTGCACCAGGTGAGGGGACGCACACTCCGAATATGGATGGCATAAGCCTGCTTGCTTACCATGTGCCAGGTCCAGTCCTGAGAACTTGCCCCATATTAACACATCTGAGCCACACAGCCACCTAGGACGTAGGTGGTACAGGTATGCCCATTAAGCAGATGAAGTTGGGGCTGAGCCATGTGCCTGTGGATGGTATTGCTGAGACTCAAACCCAGGCCTCACCTGGCCGGCTGCCCCTCTGGGCTGAGCCGGAGCCCACCCCCCACCCACACAGTCCCATCCTGCCCTCACACCAGCTCCTTGCAGGGCTGTGGGCTTCATCTCCACAGCAGGGCCTGTTCTGGGTGTGGCACACAGTGGGCATTCAGAGCCTGTGCAGTCACCTAAGCTGTGGCCCAGGGGGCTGTCCAGACTTTGGTGCACCTTTCCTGCAGAATCCTCAGCCCCACACTTGTCTCCGCCAGCACACAGCTGTGCCATAAGGCCTGGGAATCTGAGGCCCTCACTCACCTGCTGCTGGGCCCCAGTCCCAGCCAGGGTCTTCTCCCCACTAGACAGCTCCTCCTCACCATGTCCCTGCACTCACTGGGCTGGGCTCAGCCCCCAGTTAGAGAATCAATAGTTTCAGAGAGCATTGCTGAGGTTTCAGTATTGTGACATATACCCAGAAGAATGGTGCGGTCTTTGCTTGAATGTCCCAGAAGGTGGACACAAGAATATAGAGGCAGATCATTTATTTGGGAGATGGGCCCAAGAAGTAGGTGGTGAGGAAGTGAGACAAGGAAGGGGTCCATAAAACGTGTGTTCATGACCAGGTGACCTCCATGCAACTGTGGATAAAATGAAAGTTACTATGGCCGGGATTCTCACCTGGCCCTGGCTGGCTAGCTCACTACACACGTGTGGGCAATGCATTGCTACTGACTCTATATAAAGAGCCCTGCCCAGTGCTCTGGGTGACACAGTGGCACAGCTGCAAGGCTGCAGGACAGCAGAGCAGAGGCTGGAGTGGGTGGCAGCGCCGAGGACAGAAGCCCGGAGGACGGCTGTGCGGGCAGAGGGGCCCCGAGGCAGAGACCGGCTTGCTGCATGCAGACTCGCTCTGAGTGAACGGGATTTTAGTGATTGACCTGCCACTGTGGAAATAAAGTTGGGTATATCCCTTTCACCCCAGGAACGTTTTACTGTCATTTTCTTTGGTCACATTGAAACCATAGTGAACTTGCCTGGGGCTGAAACCCATTGGCAAGACAATTGGCGAAGTCGGCAGGGTTCATTGGTGACCAAGGAAAAAGAACAGGCTGCCTTCATGGGAGGAGTGTTCCAGAGGGCTGCACCTATGGATGGGGAGACATTCGAGTGTCCCCTGTGGACATGGAGGGGTGGAGGACTGGGGTCCACCCCAAGAGAAAGCTGACGGAAATGGCGTCACTACAAAGTGCTGTGGCCTGAGAGGAAGCAGCACGAGAAGGTGCAGTGTGGGCGTGCAGGCTGCCGGGTGCCAGGGGGCAGGGGAAGGGTGCAGCGGAGCCGTCAGCCCCAGAACTGGAGGAGCGGGGGTCTGAAGAACAGGCGGGGGTGGAGGCCCTGCCGGTGCTGAGGCGTCAGCCCCTCCTCGGTTGAGACCCCACCTGGTTGAAAGCTGGTGGAAAGCCAGAAGGACTCCGCAACTGGGTTCTTTCAGGAGAGGTGCAGCCCCCTCCCCAGTCCGTGGAGCACCCTATGCTCTGCTTCTATCCTCAGGCCTCAAGTACAAAAGGAAATACGGTCTGTTTCTCGAAGGAAGAACTTAAAGGGCTCCATTAAGGTCGCAAGGACCCAGATGTGGGTTGGTTTGAAAAGGCAGGAGCAGACAGAAAGAAATTGGATGAGTGGAGCTGTGGCAATTGAGACCAGAGCAGCAGTTCTGGCAGGTGAAGACAAAGCAGAAGGCAGATATAAAGCAACAAGATTGACCTGTGTGTCTGCAAGACTTTTTGCTGGAGAGGCTGGAGAAGGTGGGTATTGGAAGGCCCACCCACGGTCCCTCTGGTCGGCTTCTTTGAGTAGAACTGGTTTGAATGCAGCCGGGATGACCGCTTGGTGGCAATGGATCTCCTCAGGTTGAGGGTTATTATAATTTGTGGTTATTTTTGTTATTTGTATATTGTAGCCTCTGTTGTTATGGAATTTGGTTACAATGCTCCAGCTTTCTCACACAGGGACCATTGCAGAGGATTAAGGACACACAGATTGAGAGGAGAGAATCCTGGAGGGGTGGAATGTGGATGAAGTGAAGGTTCCTGTGGCCAGGATTCTCACCTGGCCCTGGTTGGCTAGCTCACTACATACATGTGGGCAATGCGTTGCTATAGACTCTATATAAAGAGCTCCGCCCAGTGCCCTGGGTGACACGGTGTCATGGCTGCAGGGCTGCAGGAGAGCAGAGCAGAGGCTGGAGTGGTGGCAGCGCCGAGGACAGAGGCCCAGAGGACAGCTGTGCAGGCAGAAACCGGCTTGCTGCATGCACACTTGCTCTGAGTCAACAGGATTTTAGTGATTGACCTGCCACCGTGGAAATAAAGTTGAGTATAACCGTTTCATTCCAGGAACGTTTTACTGTCATTTTCTTTGGTCACATTGAATCCATAGTGAACTTGCCCGGGCCTGAAACCCATTGGCAAGACAGCAACCAACCGCCTAAGATGAGGGCCACGGGTGATTGCCAGGCAGCTAGGGCTCCATTCCTTCAGGGACCTCGGGGAGGCGCTGTTAAACGCTCAGCGTTGTCCCTCCTGGGACAGAGGGAGCTGGTGTATCTTCCTTGCTGGGCGAGTGGTGCTCCCAGGGGCTCTACCAGCCCTGGCCCCCCACCACGTGCGTTTGGACCGCTCCACCTGCAGGCAGAGGACCAGGAAGCCGTCCACATGGATGGAAACTGCCTCCGACTGGCCCTGGCATCAGGCTAAGGGCCTGGGGGCCACTACCACACATGCCTGCCGCACAGCGCTCATGTCTAGCACAGAAGCGTGTATGCACAACCGAGCAGTTCCCAAAGCGAGCCCGTGAGGTCAAAACTATTTCCATAAACTTAGCAAAGAAGAACGTCCTTAATTATCTGGAGGCTTTTGGAACACTCCTCCCCTTTCCAGCTACATCCCTATGTGAGGCCAGGTTGTCTTCATATGCTTTGACCAAAACAACTCATTCCAGAAGCCTGGATGTGGAGGGGCTGTGAGAACCCAGCCGACCCCTATTAAGCCAGATGTTAAAGAGATTGGCAAAAAGTAAAAGAATGCCTCTCATTTTTTTGTTCTGGAAAATACAATTTGTTTTCATTTTCAAAATATGGGTTTGTTATTGCTACTTTTAATGATTTAATACATAAATATTTTTCAAGGCCTTAGTGTTCAATTTATAAGACAGTAAATATTGATAACCCACATCAACAAAAAACACTTAGAGGTTCTCAGTAATTTTTAGGTGTGTATGGCCCATGGAGCAGGTCTGGGGTTGAGACCTCAGACTTGTAATAATGAGGAGGAGTGTCTTGCCAATGGGTTTCAGCCCTGGGCAAGTTCGCTATGAATTCAATGTGAGCAAAAAAATTGACAGTAAAACGTTCTTGGGGTGAAAGGGTTATACCCAACTTTATTTTCAGGTGGCAGGTCAGTCACTAAAATCCCATTCACTCAGAACGAGTCTGCATGCAGCAAGCCAGTCTCTGCCTCTGGGCCCCTCTGCCCGCACAGTCGTCCTGTGGGCTTCTGTCCTCAGCACTGCCACCACTCCAGCCTCTGCTCTGCTCTCCTGCAGCCTTGCAACCGTGCCACCATGTTGCGCCCAGAGCTCTGGGCGGAGCTCTTTATATAGAATCAACAGCCATGTATTACCCACAGGTGTGCAGTGAGCTAGTCAACGAGGGCCAGGTGAGAATCCTGGCCACAGGAACTCTCATTTTATCCACAAGGAGTATGGATAAAGGCCAGCCTGCAGTCTAACTGTCCATGTTGGTGTGACTGTGTGACTGTCAGCTGGCTACCCCTCTCTGAGCCTCAGTCTTCTCAACTCTTACAAGTCATGGTAATGATAATCCTTTGCTCATATGGAACTTATGAGGTTTAAATGTGGGTGAAGGGCCTAGCACAATACCAGGGCCACAGCCAGTGAAAATAGATGGGACTTGCCATCACCACCATCACTACCACCGCCAACACCATCATTATATGAACCACTCCAAAAAATGATGAGAGCTGTGGTAGGTTCTGAGTTTGGACCACAGTCATGTCTCACCTCCCCAACTTCTCTGGAGCCCATCCTGCCCCCTGGGTCCTTCTCCCGACCATCTGCCGCCCCAACACATGTGCACGGCAGGTATGGCTTCTCCTCGGCTCCCCTACCCTGGTGCCATTCGCACATAACAGCCACCACATAGGGTGTGAGGCACCTCATAATTTTCAAAGCAATTTCACAGAACAATAACAGCTGGCCTCTGTTGAGGGGCACTGTGTGCAGGCCTGTTCCGTGTCATTGGAAAGCCTATCTCACCCTCAGAGTGAATCCACAAGCAGTAACCCGTTTTGGGGTGAAGCTGAGATTCACAAGGCACAGAGCTGGCGCGCCAGGAGCCAGGTCTGCACCCCCACCTCTGCCTCTCAGTCGGCCGCTCTTCCTTCCCCAAGAGAGCAGGCAGGAGCCAGACACTAATGGTGGGATTCAGGCTTTTGGAGACCCCCCCCCCATCCCGGGCCCTGCAGAGAGCCTGTCACCTGCAGCCACGGGGGAGCTTTCGTGGTCTTGGCCTATAATACAAGGTCCATGGCAAGTCTGAAGGCAGCTTTCACCTTCAATGAAAGCATTTGGGTCTCAGCCAGGATCGACCTGCCCTTGGCTCACTGGCCAACAGATAACCTTGGAATCCATTACCACACGGGACAAAGTTGGGTGTGGGGGTGGAGAGGCCGCTGCCCACAGCTGAGTGGCCTGGAAGTCTCCTCTTCCCCCAAGCCTTGGCTTCCTCGTCCACAGCAGGGAGACCTCAGCAGAGCCTGCCCCGGGCACGGCCGCGGAGAGAGCTCGGGAGAGAGGAGTGAACCTCAGGTGCCCACGTGACGTTGACACCCGCCGTCAGGGTCGGGGCGCCCTGCGGCGGGGCCCACCTGCGAGCAGCCGAGGAACGCAGTGAGAGCCACAGGCATCATGTTTAATTTTCCAGTAGCTACATTTACAAAGGAATCAGTGACGGTAATTTACTAAGTATTTTTATTTACCCATTACATCTAAAATACTAACATTTCAACAAGCAATCAATATGTACTTTACTGAGATATTTCATTCTTTTTCTCACCACCACCCGCCGCAGACTAATCATTCCTAAGTACTAATCGCCAGCACCAATCACACTTAGGATTTTACATTTCAGCACATCTCAGTTTAGAGCATGATAAATTTTCATGGAAATACAGTACTTGATCTTTATTTAGTTTTCACTAACTCAACAGTTGGAAAAGTGCTTCATGTGCCCGAGTTGTTGGGAAGAGCTAAGTTTTCCGAGGGCTGCGTAGAGCGTTTTAAATGAAAAGTAAGGGCGGGCACAGCGCCGTTCCCACTCCCAGGCCCCGCCCCATCCGCGGGCACAGGGGGAGACGCGCGGCCGGGAGCGCAGGGGGCGCCCGCGGACGGAAGCCCAGCCCAACCCGCGAGCGAACGCGGACCGAGAGTAGCTCGCGGCGCGGCCTGGCGCTGTCAATCAGGGACGGGGCCGGGGGCGGAGCCCGCGAGGGGGCGAAGCGGGCGGACCCACGTGGCGCGGAGGGCTTAGCACCGCGAGCCGAAGGGGCCTAGGGGCGGGTCTCCGCGAGGGCCCGGGGCTTGCGGAGGAGCTGGCGGGGAAGGTTCCCAAGGCTCCGATGCTGCCCCCCAGGCCCCTGGGGGTCGCTGGGGTCACCTGTGTGCCGCCGCCCCGGGTCCTCCAGCGCGGGCTGGGAGCAGGCCCCGTGTCCCTTGTCCGGACCCGGGCGGTTGGCCCTCGGGCGGCCCCTGGCGGCTCGTGGAGGCAGAGGCCCGGAAGGGCGTGACCAACCCAGAGCGGGACGCGCAGGTGGCGCCCACGCGGGGAGCTTGCTCAGGGGAGGCAGGCCCTCCAGACCCGTGGGGAGGGTGGGCGCCTGCCCCTCGGGGACCTGCGGTGGCCTGCGGGCTGCACCTGGGGGGATGTCAGCGCCCCTCACCCCGCCAGGCCTCTGAAGGCCCCGCCCAGGTGAGGGAGCCGTCCCGCCGTCGGGACCGCGGAGCCTGCGAGGGGAAGGCGGGTGCTCACAGCGCAGACTGTGCAGCGACAGCACCGTCCGCCTCTGCTGCGCGGGGCGCTGTCGGGAGCCCGGGGGACCGTGGCGAGTGTCCAGTGGGTAACAGCCCTCGAACGGGTTCAGAAACAGTGCTGTGAAGTAGGCTCCCCGTCGAGAGCCTTTCCCAGCAGAGAGAGGCCACGTGGCCCTTTCACGGGGACCTGAACCCGCGGAGGAGCCGGCAAGGAGCAGCTCGTGGGAGGCGGTCCGGGATGGGGCGCCTGGAGCCCGGGCAGCTCGAGTGGTGCGCTGCGCCGGCAGGGTGTCCGGGTCCTCTGGCCTCAGGGAGCACGTGGTGGCCTCCCGCAAGCGCTCGCGCTGATTGGTCTTCGGCGATGGGGGCGGACCCACTGTGGGGCCAGGAAGGCCCGGACCCAGGAGTTGTGGCCTAACCTAGCGGCTGGGGCGGGAAGGGTCACCAGACCAGGAAGGGGTTTGAACTTCCTAGACCCTGGAGGGAAGAGGGCGGCCAGCAGACAGCATTATCAGAAGGCCTGCAAGTTGCTGGCAGAGACCTCCCTTCGGAGAGAGGAGGGTGGCATGCAGGGAGGAAGGTGTTAGCACAGCCCTGCAGGGCCCCTGCCAGTGGTGAGGACGCGGGGACGTCGGGATGGGGACAGGGGAAGAGCAGGCCCAAGGCCCAAAGGGGCTTCAGCCTTGACCTGTGGGGGCGCAGCCGGCACTGAGGAGAGAGAACCCTTCACGCACCCAGGCCCGCCTGGAGTCCCCAGAAGGGCTCTCTGTGCTGGCGGCTGTGATCCCCGCGCCCTCCGAGTCAGGGGAGCGCCATGTGCCAGGTGCACGCCTTTGGGAAAGGACTGAGGAGGCGACTTTTCTAGACAGCACAGCTCTGCCCCACGTCCTTGCCTCCCACAGCACCCTGCTTACTTGGAGTGACAGGACCAGGGCGCTTTCCAGGTCACCCTCCGTGGACCCACGGTGCTGGGGTTGTGCTTGCAGACAACTGTCACTCCAGGGCAGAGAACGCATGGCTCCCCGTGACTCACGTAGTTAAGGACCAGCTCCTTCAGGGACAGCAGCTTAGTCTGGGAGGCTCAAACAGACCAGAGAGGGTGCCCAGGGGAGGCAGCAATCCCACCCTCGGTGCTTCTGTGGGAAGTGCCGCCCTCGGGTGGGTGAGGCTGGGGACGCCCAGAGGGGGACGCTCCTCCCCTGGATAGCCTACAGGCACCGGCCAGGCACATGGCTCTGCTGGGTGCACAGGGGCTGTGGGAGGCCAGGGGAGGGGCAGGCAGGTAGAGGAGCCCGTGGAGGTCAGGCTCCACAAAGCTGATTGCTCAGTTGCATACAACCATCCCCCCAAAAGCCGAGTGGCCCCCCTCTCCAGACTGCCCCAGGGAGGAAGAGGCGTTTAGCTGCCATCTCTGAAGAGTCCAAGGTGCTAGCTACCCTCCCCTTCTGCACTGTGCACCTGTGGGCACCATCGGAGGCAGGGGGTCACAGAACTCCGGGCAGAAGGCGGGGCAAAGGGCAGGCACAGAGGGGCACATCAGGGTCAGGGGCCCGTGACTTAGCTGGTGGCCCAGCGGCCATGGTTGTGGTCTGCCTTCTGCGATCGCATCTGATAAAGGCTCTGACCTCCCACCGCTCCCGAGGGCTGGTGGCCCCTCTGTGTGCAGGTGCTCTCCCAGCTCTGGGGGTACAAAGTCACCTGAGGTGGAGCCCAAAAGGCCCCCAGGTTTATGGCCACAGGTGGGTACGGCCCAGGGGCTCAGGGCAGCCAGAGCAGAAAGTGGTAACCACAGGGTGGTCAGGAGAAGCTGGCGGAGGAGGGGCTGCTGAGCATCTTCCAGAAGAACATGGACAAGGAGGAGGCGTTGCCAGCCAGGCGATGGGAGTTCCCAGTGAGCTGTGACAGAGGCCCAGGCATCTGGGGGCCCCCAGCGGTCCCATGTGCTTGGGCAGGTGCCCTGGCAAGGCAGCAGCATGGCAGGTGGGCACCCCACCTGCTGCGGAGCAGCTGCCCAGGACATTCTGGGCCTGCTTTCGTGGCTTCCTTCCTGGTGGTGTTGGGGGCCATGAGAGCTCTGAACTTCCCAGCTGGGCTCTCAGCAGTGGCGAAAGAGCTCAGCGGGCCACAGTGGAGTGGACTTCTTGACGGAGTCAGTCTCCATGGAGAGGCCCCAGGAGTCTTCCCCGCCCCGGGGGCCCCCCTGGGTCCGCAGAGGGTGGGTGCATAGGCCGTCTGCTGCCCTTGAGCCAGGAACTTCCTTGTCTGAGCTGTTTCTTCACCGTGTTACACACTTTTAGTGTTACAGGTTTCTTTAAAAGCTCTGGTGTGCTACTGACCCCAGGCCCCAGATCCCCATGGACGGATGGGGTGGCTTCTAGCTGCATGCTGGCCCTGCCCCAGGGGCTTAGCAGAGCCCAACCCACCCTGAGGACAGCCAGGTGGGAAGTACGTCCCGCTCTCCCAGTCAGGGGACCTCTCCTGTCTGCACCAGCATTAACCTGCCTCTGCTCTTTGACTTGCCTGTTGGGCAGGTTTTGGTGCCAGAATGTTCCCCAAAGTCCCCCCGCCAAACACTGTCCGGGGGTGGAAGTGAGCCTATCTCATGGTGGGGCCACACTTCAGGCCACTCTCTCCACTCTAGCCCCTGGTCTCTGCTGCTCTGTGCCACCCCCTCCTGTCCCCACTGCTGCCAGGCACAGCCATTCTGTGCATCCTCAGGCAGAGCTGGGGAGGCACTGGACGCTGGGGTGGGTCAGTCTTGGTTGTCACTTCTCTGAAGCCCTCCTCCCTTACTTGCCGCACTCGCCTATCAGCCACAGGGTCACTGGACATTGGTTAGGCCATCCCCGTGGCTCTGGGCAGTGTCTCAGGGCTAGGCTGTCTGCCCCTGCTCGATTTTGGCCTGGTCCCCCCATAATCCTGATTTGTTTTTACCACCAAGATCAGGGTAGGGAGAGAGTTGATAAACTTCTGAAAGTTGAGTTCATGTGGAAAACACCAGTTACTCGTTGGGCCTCCTTCACCCACGGGTTCCTCACACCTGTGGGTTTCAGTACACACCTGATTCCTGGTAGCAATTTGTAAAGGGCTCCTGGCCACAGACACCCATAGGCACATTTCTGCTTAGTGAGTTCCAATTTCTTACCTTCCAAGTCAGCTGTCCCATGAGGCCAGGAGGTGGACTCCGGGGGGATGTTTACTCAAGGCCAGCTCTGTGCCTGGGGGGTGGGGTCCCTTAGAAGAGTCCTAGGGTTTGCTGGCAAGAGCAGGTCCTTTCTGGATCTTTGTTTCCAGGAAAGGGGCAGGGGAAACTCAGCGGGAATGTACTCAGTGAAATAAGGAGTGGCTCCCCAAATGTCATCAGGTGTCTGCCCAGGAGGCAGGAGAACAATATTCAGAAGAAACAGAACTCAGCTGCCCCGGGAGGCTCCTGGGCAGCAGGAAGAGGTGGTGTGCAGGCAGCATGGGTAGCTCCTAGGCTCCCTGTTAGTGATGAAAATCCTTAACAAAATGTATCACTGTAACCACTTTATGTGCACAGTTCAGTGGCATTAGTACATCATGCTGTGTAACCACTGCACCATCGCCTGGCCTTTCTCATTATCCCAGACAGAAGCTCTGTCTCCTCACTGCCTTGTCCCTTCAGCCCAGGAACCCCTAATCACCTTTCTGTTTCTAATGAATTTCTACATGTTTTCCGTTATTGGGGCTGCACAGTGTTCTGATCTGTGCCTGGCTTTTTCCACTCAGCAGAATGTTTTCAGGGCTTATCCACGTAGTGTGTGTTCATTCCTTTTTATAGTCATAATTTTCATCGTGTGGATAGACCACATTTTGTTTATCCATTCATTGGTTAATGGACACTTGAGTTGTTTCCTCTAAAAATGAATTTTTAAGTATATACAAGTAACAGTCCTATAATCCTCGGGGAAACGGTAACTGAGTGATGGGGCTCCTCTGACGACACCCTTCCCTGGCCCTTCCTCTCATGCTAGGAGACCCATCCACTCTTGCTCTTTCAAGACTAAATTATTTTAATCAACAACAAAGAGCATAGTAGGACCCCGAGCTGGGGGTCAGAATGGTGGGACAGAAATGGCTTTGGACTTGGAATCAGGAAAGTAGTCCCTGAAGGCTGGCTTGTCCTTTGGCAAATGATTCGCCACCGCCACCCCCCCCCCACCCCTGGGCCCTGTATCCTCATCTCCAGCTGGAATGCGTCACTGACTGGCTGGGGCTGCAGGACAGGCAGGGTCTCCTGCTAGCAAGTAGGCAGTTAAGGAACTTTTTCTGAGAATGTCCCTGTTGTGCTCATGGTAAATTTATTTTGTGGATGGATAATACATGTAGATAGCAAACAAAACAACAGAAAAGAGTGTTTCCCTGCTATAAGTTTCCCTCCCCCCCCTGTGCTCTGCTTGGCGGTGTCTTGTCTGCCCTCCCAGAGATGCGGTAGCTGCGAGGCCTGGGGCTACAGGGGGCTTTTCCCAGCTGCAATATTGTATCTTAGAGATTGTTCCATGTTGATACAGAGAGTTGCTACTCTGCTGCAGGGTACACTGTATTTAACCCCTCTTGGTAGCAGACAGGTTTCTTCCAGTCTTTGTTTCAATTCTTGGACACTTACCTTTGTACCTTTGTTCCTTTGCAGGGGCACCCCCAGGACAAGTTCTCTTTGGAGTGACTATTTCAGGGCCAGATGGGAGGGTGGGAAGCACTGCCAATCAGCAGAGCTGGCAGATCTGGGGGCTTTGGACCTGCCCACTCATGGGCACCACACCCCATGTCCTCCTGCCTCTCCCCCTCACACCATGCTCCTGGGAAAGGGTCAAAGTCTTATATCCTAAGCCTCAGAGGAGTGGTTTTTAAACTTTTGTTTGCATTTAGACCTTTTATACAAACAAGGGTTAGGGTTAGGGCCCACTTGAAGCTCTGGAGGATGGGGCTCACGCTGCTCTTCCTACCTGTGTGGGATGTGATAAGGGCTGGTTTAGAGTGTCCCTAGAGCCCTCTAATGTTGGAGTGGGGAGCTCAGAGGTCATTGACCTCAGTCCTCTTATTTTACCCTTGAGGGCAGAGCCCAGAGAAGGGCAGTGGTGTGCAGGGTTCACACGGAAACTGGGGTGCCTGCCTGGGCTCCCCCCACTGGAGGAGCCTGTTTTCTGACACTGGGGTACCTCACTAGGAGGTGGTGTGTCCAGGTAGCATTCCACCCTGAGAGAATCCTCAGGTAGGTGGGGAGAGTCTGGGGGTTGGAGCTGGGGCTAGTGGACCTGGAGAGCATCCCATCAAAGCCTGGGCAGGTGGACCTCAAGGTCCCGAGAGGGGATCCCCCGGCTGCTCCCTTGGTCACCCAGAGGGCAGGCCAGGCAGAGGAAGGGTGAGGGGGCCCGAACCTGCTGTGTGTCTTTCTGCCCACTGCTGGTGCTGAGCAAGCCTTTCTCTCAGTCCACAGCCTGAGTACAAACAACAGTCGTGGTAGCAGAGGGAGCAGATGGAAGCCCCACTGTGCACGTCACTTCTCAGCCTGCTTTGACATTCACAACTTCATATCTCATAGCCCTTCCCAGGTGAGGAGGGAAGGGGTGCCTCCCCAGGGATACCTTAAAGCCAGGGAAGCCAAGTATGGCTGTCCTTTGGGTCCTCTCTGTTGATGATGTCACCCAGAAGGCCTGGCCATACCCCTGCCAGGGGACAGCCCCAGGCTGCCAGCTTTGGGCCTTACCTTGAAGGTGGCTTCAGCTGTCTCTGCCAGGGGCTGGGAACAGGCAGTATTTTCAGGGGGTTCTGGGGACTCCCAGTAAACTGGACCCCATGTCTCCAGGCTCCTTTGGGCTCTGGCCTTGGGGAGGAAAGCTGAGGCTACAAGTAGCAAAAGGGTCTAGAAAAGGTCCAGGGTCAGATATGACTCCAGCCAGTAACTGAGACAGGAAGGAGCCGGCAGGTGGGAGGCAGGCAGTTGGAGAGACAGGCAGAAAAGCAAAGCAGTTGGCATTTAAACACCAGGCTTCATGGAAACTGGCATTGCTGGCTTTAGAAGACTTTAAGGGTCTGAGCCTGCGTTCCCCTGGCATCAGTCAGCCTGCGTGGAGTGAGGTCCCTTATGAAGCTGAGGTCCAGACCCAGGCCAGGGGTCCAGCCACACCCAGGTGGGCTCTGCATCTTACACTGTGGGGCCTACCCTCCCTCAGCCCACCTCAAGGGGGTAGCAAAGGCCAAAAAGGTGGCCTTGGGTCAAGTGCCCAGGACACCCTGGACTCATACTCTGGCCTGCCTACCCAAGGGAACAGGCCTGGGTGGGTGGTCTGGCTGTTATCACTGCTGTCCTATGGCAAAATGAATAGGGCAAAGCTGGGGGTGGTGGCCGGCGTGAGTCGAAGTGGCCCCCAAGCCCGGCCAGCCCTGGCTTCCGCGGGCCCTCGGGTGGCGACTTCGGCCTCCCTACGGTCCCCAGAGGGCGCTGCGCCCTCATGTCTACTGGAGCAAAGCGAAAGTCGCCGGGGCCACGCGGGGCGCAGTGGCGCGTGGGGCGCTGCCCGGGAAGCCTGGCGCTGGGGAGCCTTTATCACACGTTCTGTCCGGGGCCGCCGGGAGAAGCGCCACCTGCTCGCCCCCGTGCGTACACCGAGCAGCGGCGCCAAAGCCTGGGGCGGGGGTGGGGGTCTCCCGGGGGCGTGCCCTGGACTGGGGTCTCCAGTTCTCCGGTTTGCTAGCCCCGACCCGGAGGACCGGCGGGCCGCGTGGAGCCGCGGAGGGGGTGTGCTGGCGCGCGGGCCGTCGGGGAAGCGCGGAGGCGGGCACGCTGCGGAGGGCGGGGGCCGAGCTTATAAATGCCCGCGGGCGGAGCAGGAGGGAGGGAGCCGCGGAGCAGCCGTCCGGCCCTGCTTGGCCTCCGCGAGCCGCCGAGAGCTGCGCTGCCCGCGGGGCAGGCTACCACCGGAGCGGGCGCGGGCCTCGACCGTCGACACCGGCGGCGCGCGGCGAGACCCGGACCGAGGAGGAGGAGGGGAACGCGGAGGCGCTCGGGTCCCTGCCGACCCACCGGGGTGCTTGGCCGCAGCGCGCGGCACGTGTGGCGACCCGCCCAGTGCGCCATGGCGCGCCCGCTCCGGCTGCCCCGCGCCGCCCCGTAGCCCCGCGGCGGCAGGGCGACCTCGGGCCGGCCCCGCGTGCTCCCCGGGCATGGAGCCGCACGTGCTCGGCGCTGTCCTCTACTGGTTGCTGCTGCCCTTCGCGCTCTTGGCTGGTGAGTGGGGCGCGCTCGGGGCTGGGACGGGGGCTGCGGCCCCGCTCTCCACTTCCCGGAGAGGCGGGCCGTGCGCGGGCGGCGCGGAGTTTCCCGGGACGCGCGGCCCTCGGCACCCGCATTCCAGAGGCATGAGAGCGCCGGGCGGCCAGGGCCCCCGTCCGAGCGCCGGGCCGGTAGGGTGCGGCGGGGAGGGGAGCTGGGAGCTGGCATCCTGGCACCCACGGGTGCGGGCCGGCGAGCGCCGCTGGTGCCTCCGCGGGGCGCTCTGGGCAGGGTCACCGGGACCGGATTGTTTGCCCTCGGGGAAGGGCTGGAGCTGTGGGGAGGGGGCGCGGATCTCTTTTTTTCATTCGTGTTTAAAAAAAAAAAAAACGAACAGGGCAAATTGCATCATGACTTCCTGACCAATCTGGGAGAAGGCGGGCTTCCTGCCTGGATAAGTTTAATCTGGAGCCTCCGGAGCAGAACTAACGGCGGTGGCCTGGGCTTGGACCCCCGTTCTTCCCCTTCCCGTTCCCCACGCGCAGCCGGACTGGGCAGGCTGTCCTCGGAAAAAATCGTTGGGGTTCCTCCCCGCCCTTGCCCTGTCCTGGCTCAGTCCTCGGGTCTCTAGTGCTCCGGGAGGGGCCTGGCCAGCTGTGCCCTGGCCGGGGGAGGGAATGCCCCAGGAGGCTCCCGGGTGCAAGGGCCCCTGCTTGCCCGTTTGTAGGGGCTCCTTCCGGAAATCAGGTCGTAGTGGTTCTCAGGGCGCAAAGACCCCCCCCCCGCACCCCTCTCAGCCTCCCTGTGCCCAGGGCATAGTGCCCAGGGCTCATAACGCCCTTTGCCTGGCCCTTGGCGTCCTCCGCGGGGACTGTCTCTGCTGGGTGTGAGCTGGAAAAGCAGTCTGATCACATTAACTCGCAGAAACAAGGAGCGGTTTGCACTGTGAGACTAGGGTGGAAGTCTGTCGGGCTGTGTGTTTGTGTGGGTTTATTCTGAAAGCCTGCTAAATCGCTCCAGGTAGGCCTCTGCCAACTTCTGTTGTGGGTGGGAGCAGGCTCCCAGGGGCTCAGGAACTGCAGGGGGAGGGCAGTGGTCAGCAGGAGGCGGTCAGCAGGTTGTGCTTCAGCTCTCAGACAGACTGTGTTTTGATTTATAACAGAGAAAGGTGGGGATACTGGAAAATGTTCAGGACAGGAGTCAATGAAAACCATTGAGGCTGGAGGGGAGGGTCTGAGTCAGCTCTGTGTGGACAGAAGCATGTGGGATCTGCCCCGGGGCACAGGGCCATCTGGGCTATGCGCTGTGGTGGCCTGTTTGCCTCCTCCTGCCTCAGGAAAGCCTAACGTGCAAACACATTGGACAGACCCAGCTGGAGGTCAGACTTCGAGAAGCCAGGGAGGGGGTGGGTAAGCTCTCAGAGGCACAGGCTCACCTCTGTCACTGTGCGCCACACCGCAGCCTGGCCTTTGCAGATGGAAAGAGAATTAAGGCTCCTTCCTGGAGGGCCCCTCCCCCACTGGTGCACCTTGTGCAGGTGGGCAAGCTTTTCCTGTAATGGGCCAGATGTAAATATTTTCACATCACGCTCTTCTGATATGCTTTCCAACCATTAAAAAATGTAAAAACCACGCCTAGCTGGTGGGTTGTACCAAAACAAGTGGCGGGGCAGGTTCAGTCTGAGGCTTAGGTTGACGCCAAGAGTTAGTCGGGGGTCTCGTCCACGGCTGTCTGGCTCTTGGCTGCCCCCACCTGAGTGATCAGGGGGTCTCTTGTTCTCTGGAGGCAGGGGTTCCAGCTGCGCCCAGTTGGACTCACCTGGAGAGCATTTCACATACTGATGACTAATTCTCTCTACACGTTTCTCAGTGTTTCTGTAAACTTAAAACTGCTCCCAAAATAGTCTATTAATTTTTAAAAACCTGATGTCCGGGCCGTGCCCACACTGATTCTTCGCCTGGGTGTGGGGCTTGGTCTTCAGCTTCTCTTACGCTTTGGGGGAGGGAGATGTAGAACGGGCCGAGAGCCCTGCCTGGTGACACCTGAGACGCTGGCCCTGGCTGCTCCCGAGGGATGAGGGACGCTAGATGCCCTGCTGAAGGCAAGGCCCAGCTGCCCAGCAGGAGGTGGGAGGTTTGTGCTCTGCTTTCTGGGCACCTCCTCACTCTGATAAGCCTTGGCCAAGCCGGGTCGTTCTGCAGTGTTTTGGAAGCAAGGGGTGGGTGCTAGGCAAGGCATTCTGGAGACATTAGGCCGACGTGCACCCTGAGCTGGCTCAGGTGGTGGCTGTCATGAGCGTCTGCGTCACCCCGAGGTGCCTCTCGCCACTTCCCGTGCAGGATTACTAACCCAAAACCCTGACTGCACCCCAGCCCGCCCGGGGGAAAGGCCTCCCATGGCCCACCTGTTGTCCCTGAAGCTCTGGGAGTCAGGTCCCAGAGCTGGAAGTTATAGAGATGTTAGGGCAGCGTATTTTGTAATTCCTGAGGAACAGGCCATGCCTTGTGCCTCTTGACCAAACAGGGGCAGCCAGAAACAAACATTCCCAGAAGGCAGGTGGGTGGACTGGTAACCATGTCACTGACACAGGATGGCAGCCTGCTTCCTGCTGGGGGGATGCCCACTGCCCCCTGGGACGCCACCCACACCAGACTGATTGTCACTGGGAAGTGCTGCCCTTTTGAGAGGAGTCGTTTCCTCTTCTCACCACCACTGCCTTGGCGCACTGGCAGGGAGGCAGCCGGAGGACAGGGCTCGGGGAGGTTGGGCCGGTGGCGGTGCAGGTCTGAGAGCCCAGCCTTCGCAAAGTAACCCCTCGGGGTGATGCCCTGTTTGGCTTTCAGAGCCCAGGTCTGTCCCACCCAGAGGCTGCGGAGCTGACGGCCCTGCTCTCCTCCGGGGCCTTGGGGAAGGGGTGCCGGCTCCCTGCCAGCCCTAGCGAGGCTGAGTGAGTCAGCAGGTCCTCGGTGCCCTGGGCCAGGCCCTTGGGTGGTGTGTGTGTGTGAGCGGGGCTGGGTCTGCCCAGGAACTGGGGACGGGTTGCCCGTGGTCACCCCAAGGCGCCCATCCCACTGGCAGCCAGGGCAGGCCCTGCAGAGGAAGGTCGTGGCTGGGATGGGAGCAGTGCCCCCGGGGTCCTGGCCCCAAGGCTGCTTCCTGGGCGGTGCCTCCCCTTCTGACAGGGCACTAAATTTGCTTTCAGTGCTCAGAGATAGAGAGGAAGAAGGGTGCCTTCTTTACTCCACTCGATGGGCCGTCAGCTCCGAGTGCAGCTAGGGTGAGTCTCCTGTTACAGGGAGCCTCTCTTGACCACTCTGGAGAAGGCCCCTGTTCCTTAGAACTCAGCCAAATGTGGGTTGGCCTTTTCTTTGTTACCTGTTTTGGAAATATATAGACATTTTCACGTGGATTCTATTTTATGTAGATTTTTCCTTCTGGTCCCCAAAGCAGTCTTTCACTTCCTTGTAAAGACTTGAAGCCTCATGGCAGCAGGTCGCCAGGCAGCACCCCCCGGCCGGGCACCAGACCCTCCAGCAGCTGTCCCTGAGTTCCTCCAGGGGAACAGTGTGTCCCGCAGCCCTCCCTGCAACCTTCCCCTCAGCCCGAGGCTGTCCTGGAGAGGTGAGGAGGCCGCAGGCCCACCTGCCCCAAGCCTGATCTCTGGGCTGCTCTTGACCTCTCAACTGCTCCGAGTTTGGCCTGTTTTCTGGGTGTGGAACCCGCAGGCTGGGGGGAGCTGTCACAGCTGTGACGTGGTGAAGCTGAGGATGGACTCCTCTCCCTTTCAGGGCAGGTGAGCCTGTAAGTTCTGCTGGCGGGAAGTTAACTGTGGGAGGACGACCTGGGACCGACCTTTCAGGAGGGTTTGTGGATGGCCGCCACTGCCCTGCTCAACGTTCTGGGCCCTCACCTCTCTCTCTGGCCTCAGTTTCTTCACCTGTAAATGAGACAATAAAAGCTTGCAGGCCACTCCCAGGTCTCTGATCTCTTGGTCTCTAAAGCTCCAGATGGGGGCGGGGCGGGGCCGCCCTCCCACGCGGAATCCTGGTGGGCGGGCAGCCCTAGAGTGCCTTCCAGGTGTGCGAACCAGCTGGCCTAGGTGCTGGCAGCCAGTGGCCGTGTCCGGCCTCCAGGGAGCCCTGTGGAAGGGGCTGCCTTACGTTGGGGCCCTGTACACACAGGGCTGCCCAGCCAGCCACAGGCAGTCCCCAGGAACCGGGAGGTGTGGAGCCCAGAGCCAAGGGTAGCCCGGCCCCCCTCCCACCCGCCCACCACACACCAGGCGTGCGCAGGCAGGTCCCTGTATGCTCCCGTGGGAACTTTCCCCATCTCCCAAATTCATTGAAGCAGTCTCTGGTCGAGGCCTCGCGGGACAGCTCTGCAGGGAGCCAGGAGCCTAAGTTCTGGGTCAGGGCCAGGGGTGGGGGTGGCTGGGACCCATCCTTCTGCCTTTGTAGCCAGGCTGAGGCTTTCGTGGCTGTAAAGAGACACCTGAGTCCCCCCAACCCCCAGTGGTTTGGTTCTGTAAGACCTTTGCTGTGTTTATTCACACAGCACTGCGCTGCTGAGCACAGATGGGAAAGAAACTGCAACTAGTAGTGCCACACAGAATGGGGTCCCCAACTGATGCCACACACAGGCAGGGCTGGGCAGGTGGGCGAGTGCCAGGCAGGGCTGGTCTGCTGGAGGGCGAGAAGTTGGTGGCCAGGCTGGGGAGGCAGCCATAGAGCCGCAGCCCCAAGTGTGGGGCCCTCTGTCCCTAGAAGGGGCTGGGTGGGGGCCCGGTGGATGGGGGTGCTGGGGGGCGTGCTGCATTTCCTTCTAGGCGTCAGTCCCCTGGTGGCGGCCTGGTCAGAGGGGGTGGGGGTGGAGCTAGAAGGACCTGAGGCCTGATGCCGCTGACCTGTTTTGAATTTTTATTTTGTTTTAATTACACAAGTAAAATGAATGCCTTTAATAAGACTTAAGAGTTCAGTCAGTTAAGATTATGCTCCCTCTGAAGCCCTGAAGCCTGCAGGTCCCCTGTGCTCACGAGGAAGCCTTGTTAGTGGGAGAGCTTTCCCAGCCGCTGTTCTGGCTGAAGCAGAAGTATCTGCCATGTGTGCCATGTGTGCCGCCACAGCCCCTCGGCGCCCTCTGGCCGGTGTCCTCGTCTCCACGCGCCCATTTGCGGGGGTCCTGTGGCTCCGGGCCTTTGGACTGCAGACAGCACTCTCAGTGTGCAGCGCCTCGGGGCGGGAGGGGGTCAGGAGCCCCTGTACTGCAAATGAGTAGCGAGGCTGCGTCCTGGACTTGGTGGGCGCTGGGGGAGCTGCCTGGAGCTTGAGGGGCAGTGCTCTGTGCCCAGACCAGCCCCCAGTGACCCTAGGGCACCCTCAGGCCACACGCATGGCCTCCCACATCCCTGCAGGCCTCTGGGGGCCTTGCTGAGCGGGTGGGTCAGTTTTTCTGGTGTGTTTTAAAAGCTTAATTGCTAGGTTTCCTCTAGCGGCCGGCTGTTTTCCAGGCTGCGATGTGCGTGCTGTTTTTCTCCGTGAGTATATATAGCTGGGCCACTTCTCCATCCGGCACAGGCTAAAGAGGGCCTGGCCTCTTCAGTCGCCTCCTGTGGTTTTCTTTGCCAGAAAATGGGTGGCTGCAATGGGCCCAAGGCCGGCGGCCACTGTCTGGGAGCAGCAGTGGGGAAGAGCGGCCCCTCGCAGGGGGCTGTGGCTGGCGAGGCCCTGGCCCCACGGTGCCCAGGTGTGTCAGGCCTGCCCCTCCCTGCTCTCCTGAGGCCCCTGCCCCCAGGCAGCCTTCCCGGGCAGCCTCTGTGGGAAGATGGAACAAAAGTGCTACAGAAACAGAGTCCTGGGGCCTGCGGGAGCCGCCACGGGGGGACCGGGTCGGGCAGGTGACCCCTGAGGGAGAGCCGCCTCCCGTTCACTCCCTCTCTTTACTGGATTCCTGTTTACTGTTAAAATGCCACTTAAACCAACATATCCTTACAGAACGTTAAAGGGAGGTTTTAAAAAGGAGAAGAAGCCAGCGGCGGCCGCCCTGACTCAGCTGTCCGCCCAGCCTTTTCTTCCTGCCCGTGGGTGGCCTGGGACGGCGCCGGCCGGCAGGAGGAGCTCGCAGGGGCTTGCGGGCGCCGGGCTTTGTGCTGCGCGTCTGTCCCCCTCCTGCGGGGCCTCTTGCGCCCTCAGGGAGGGGCAGGTCTCCCGACTGCGCGAGCCCACCGCGTGGTGACGGGCACCGGCAGGCTGGCAGGGAGATCTCGGCCCCGCGCACCGTGCCGCGGCTCCCCGCCCTGCCCAGCGCCGGCTCTCCAGTGCTGGTTCTGAGGCGTCCGTGGGCCCCTGCCACTTGGTCCATCTGTTCTGTTGGTGGTTCTGCGAGGCTGCTAGTTACTCACGTCTCTACGGACACAAACTTTAATTGCATTCACGCCTACGCACGCGCATGGCTGCGGGTCCAGGGGGCGGGGCTGCGGCGCGAGGTTCTGCCTCTGGCTGGCGGGCAGGGGCTGGGCGCAGGGCCAGGTTCCGCCGTTCTGGCCTGACGCGGTGTCTTCTGCGCTGTGATCTGCATCTCTGCCGCCGCTGCTGGTGACCTCCTCTGACGTCTCCTTTGATGTGTCTCAACGGCTTCCACTCACTTTTAAAAGTTGGGTTGTCTTGACTTGTGGCTGGTGGAGATCCGTTGTGGACTCCAGATGCAAGCTCTGTCCCAGCTGCTTTCTGGTTCTAATGGTTCTGCTGGCGTCAGCTTGAGGGCACTCCGTGGTGCAGCAGCCGTGGCCTGGCAGCCTCAGTGTTTCCTGACAGGGCCTCCTGATTGTCCCCCTGCCCCTCTCTGGTCCCCCCAGGACTGCCCGCCGGCCTGCTCCTGCCCTGAGTGCCGGCACGGCTGGGACTGCTCGGCGGCCTCCCCTGGGCTGCCTGCTGGCGAGCCGGGCGCCATTCCGCTGTGGGCGTCCTGACACCCCGTCCCCTGTTGCTCCCAAGGACTCACGAGCACCTCGCGTGCCACCTGCCCCTCCCCCCGGGTAAGCTCCCTGGAGCCGGACCACCAAGCCCATGCTTGCTGACTGGGCACAGCCTGGCCCCAGGGTGTTGGGCCCTCTGGGGAGCCCTGTGGGGACCCTGCTCTCGCCGCACGTGCCCCACCAATGAACACTGCCTGGGCCCTGGACCTTGTCCTGTCCAGACGGCGCCTCGCTCGGCCGGGCTGCGCTGCCTGCTCCCTCTCCATCCTCGCGCCCAGCTGGGCCTGTTGCTCCGTCCCCTGTGGGGAGGTGCTGGCCTGCCTCCCCAGGCCAGGTGAGGGTTGGGTCTGTCTTCCCTGCCTGCTCCTTCCCTTGCCGCCGCTCTTACATGGCCAGGCCTGGCTGTGTGGGAAGCAGGCGTTGGCAGAGGCCACGCAGTGTCCCATCCTACTGCTGGAGGCTGGGTTCCCTGGTGCTCAGGGTCTGGGAGGGCACACCCACCCTGCTGGCTCCGAGCCCTGCCTGGTGACCATCCTATCCCGCTGCAGGAGTGCATCCCAGCCCTTATCAGAGAGTGCAGACCTTCCTAGCCTGGGAGACGTGGCCAGAAAGGGCCCTAATCTCTGAAGGTCAGGAGTGGGGGCTGGTGGTACCAAGAGACTCGTGGATGATCAGGGACCGAGGCCCGCGCTAGCCGGGGATGGCGCCTGCGGGGCCCCCGTGGGGCAGCCTTACTGCCCTGGGAGCCGGTACCTGTGCTCATTTGCTCTGCGTCCTTGTCAGGGACCCTTCCTGCCTCAGTTTCCTCATTCTGGCAAATAGACAGATAACATGACATCATGAGAGTGAGACTGGCCAGCACAGAAGCAAAATGTCCGAGCATTGTCTGGCCCGGAGGTAGCTGCACGTGGGGTCGAGGCGCTGGAGGCGGGTGGTGAGCTTGTGGTCCAGTGTCCCTGTGTCCTTTGCCCATGGAAGCCGGAGAGATGCTGGGCACACGGTGGCCAGGCCCAGTAGAAGGTGGCACCCATGCGCCAGCATTTGGCCATCCATCAGCCCCTGCCAGACTCTGGGGAACCTCTGGAGTGGCCTTCGACCCTTGGGGTTGCAGGTGGAGACATTCCAGCTTTGGGGACGTAGAGGTGACTCCCCCCAATTCTTCCAGAGTGAGGCACCGGGAGAGCCCTGCTCTGCTCACTGCACGTCAGGCCCCTCCCATCCCCCCTCCACCCCAAACTGGGTGGGCGAGCTTCCTGTCCCACGGTGCCCCGTTTGAGGGTGTCCCTCTCATCTTAAACTGGGGGGCTGCCTACCCCACCTCCTGCTCAGTTTCCTGGCAAGAGTAAGGGGTGAAGGGCTGGAAGTCAAGTTCCTCGCCAGGGCCAGGGTGGGGGAGGCCGCTTTGGAAGCCTGCGTGGATCTGGGGGACCCAGCAGGGAGGACCCTGACCCCAAGGGCGCAAGGCAGTTAGAGGAGTGATTGCTGCCTCCACAGGGGGCTCCCTCTGGAAGGCCCTGGGCCTAGCAGGCGGCAGTACATTCCAGAGCCTGGGGTCACAGCAGGCCTCTGAGGGGCTGGCGGCCGAGGGCTCTGGGGATGAGGTGGGCCCTGTGGGGGGTCAGTGCTGCCAAAGGGCAGGGCAGGTGTGTCTGGCCGGAGGAGCTTCAGGCCTTTGTACCAGGTGACTTAGGGATGCAGGCAGGAGCTCTCAAGGGTCAGCGATGGAGGGGGGTCCCTGGAACCGCCACCTGGAGTGCCGGCTGCTCCTTACGGGCCACCAGACCTGTGGGCGAGGCCTCGTGGGTGAGCACAGGCTCTGGGGCTTCACTCCATCGGCCCGTGGCTGCTGGTGAGCTGGGGCCGGTCTCCTCACCCAGCTGTCCTCAGTGGGGACCTGCTGGTTGCTTCCCCCTTCCAGACGGTCCTGTCAGATGCGGCTGCAAGCCCTGGCTGTGCTGCTGGGCGCCTGGGCAAATTGCTCAGCCTCTCTGAGCCTGGGACTGTTCACCTTCTGGAGCGGGGCCTCTGTGCGGCAGGCCCGCTGGAGCTGGGCGCCCGGCACCAGCGCCCCTTCCCCAGGGGACCCTCTGTGCTGTAGGACCAGGGCCCACCCGGCTCGGCTGTGTGGCCCTTGGGGGCGACCTGCCAGGTGATGTGGGTGGACGCACCTCAAGGAGTTGCCCTGCGTGCAGGTGGGGATGGGGCCGCCCCTCCCATGCTCTAGCTTTAGGGGTGATGACTGGCCTCTTAATCACCGCCTCTGGGGGCGCAGGGCCGCCCCATCATCCCGAAGCTGTCAGGGTGCAGTGCCCACCGCCGCTGGGCACTTTAACTGAGGAACTCTTCACCAAAGCCCTCAGGCCCGGAGGGCCTCCTGGTGCGGAACCAGGTGCAGAGGCCTGGCCTGGCGGGGCTGGGGCTGAGGACTGAGGACAGGCGCTTTACACGTTCAGCCGGGTCTTGGGCCAGGACAGCAGTGCAGGCACTTGGCCAACTTGGTGGGCTGCGGGCAGGGTCCCGGAGGAGGGGAGTGGCCCCAGCGGCCACGTGCCCTGTGCATGGCATGGAGCCCTAGCAGGGTGGATGTCCACACCGTCTCTCCTGGCTCCGCGTGTCGGCAGTGGGGAATGTTGTCTGGTGCCTCCCCAAGGAGGGACATATGGACACCTTGCCACCTCCTGCCCTGTCACCAGCCTTGGCTAGGAAGCCCCAGGGTAGAGGGCTCAGCCTCCTGGGGAGCTACTTGCTTTCAGCGCAGGGCTGGAAGTCGGCTGCTGGAAGGATCAACACAGTAGGGCCCCAAGCTCCCAGCACATGGCCACTGAGCCCCCGAGATCCCAACAGGGCCTGGGCAGGAGCCCTCAGAAGCAGCTTGAGGATAAGCAGGTGCCCAGTACCCAGCTGGAAAGGACGAACCAGAAGTCGGCCACATCAGGCTGACATCTGCATGGAGGCCTGGACATGGTCCTGTGGGAGTGTGTCAGGCTCCCACAGGATCTGGCCAGACCCCAACTTCAGGGATGCATGCCTTTGGCCGGCAGAGGGGTGGGGAGGGACCCCAGCCAGTGAGGGTGTCTGTGGGGGCGTGTCCCTGGCCTCGAGAAACTGCCGTCTTGGGAGAGACACCCTGGCCACTGTCTCCCAGAGGAGCCTTTGGCTATCAGAAGTGCAGGAGTGCGGCCCTGGGTGGACGTGAGCAAGTGCTCAGGTTAGTAAAGGAGACAGTGCTGGCCCTGGGACCACGGCGGTCAGGGCCTGTGCTAACCCGCCAGCAGCTTCCCTGGGGCATCCCGCTCGGCAGCCTCTGTGGCGCTTGGGGTTGGTGTCCCCATTTTACAGGTGAGGAAACTGAGGCCCAGAGGGGCCACACAGCCTGCAGAAGTGGAACCAGGCCTCTGGCCCAGGCAGTCTGATTCCAAAGCCGAGTCCTGTGGCCACAGGGCCAGGGGCCAGGAGTAGGTCCTTGAAGCTTCTGACATCGCTGGTGTTTTCTGTCTCTCATCATGGGGGACAAGCGCCCTCCAGCAAGTTGGCAGGGTCTTCCGGGAGCAGGGTCCAGCTCACATGGCGGTGGGCGGATGAGAGCTGGCCGCTCTCACTACCTGGAAGGGTCCCCGGAGGCGGGGGGTCGGGGCCGGGGCCGGGCAGCGGCTCTGCGCTGGGGGTGGCGCTCGCAGGGCCCCTGCTGGCTCTGCCGCTTGGGACCAGGGGAGCCTCGCCTTGTAGGGACCCCTTCCTCGGTCTCTCGGGGCCCCTGTGGACGTGTGCTGCTTGCTTCACTGTTAGGAATTAGATTAGTTTTCCATAAAAACAGGATGTGGTGGTGAGCCTGTAATGTTGTCCCCCCTCTTACTCCTCTTTTTCCAGGAACTGAATGTATAGCTTTAGCCAGGACCGCCCTGTCCCCACCCGCCGCCTCCCCCAGGGTGCAGGGAAGGCTCTCTGCTCTTAAGTGGCTGCTCTGTCGCGTCTGCGCTCCTCTGGGGAGCTGGTTCCCTCGCCGGGAGCCAGCACACTGGTGGTGGGGACTCCTCCCTCGGGGGTCCAAGGGCACAGTGCGCGGGGGTGGGGTGGGGTGCGTGGCGCCCTCTGGAAGTTCGCCAGGCTGCGCAGACCCTGAGCTAGGGTCTGTGCCTCTGCTCTCCCCTGTCTCCCCTGCAACAATGCAGAACTGCAGCGGCTTGACGTCCACTGTGCAAGCCTGGGGTGGGAGCCCATTGACTTGGGGTGGGGGAGAGCTGGGTGGGGCATGGGGACGCTTTAGGAAGGAGTCCAGCAGCCATAGAGCCTTAGGCATGCATGGGAAGGTTGGGACGTGTTAGAGAGTGTGGGCCTTGTCCTGCGGTGGACCAGCGTGCAGAGAGGACCTGGGGGTGAGCTGCCGTGCTCTGGGGTCCCCTCCTGCTCAGAGTCCTGAGAGACTGCTGCCCGTGGTTAAGGCCAGCTCTGCCCTCACTGACCAAGTGGCTTTGGCTTGTGACCTGCAGGAACCTTCCCTCCTCTGCGGTCAGACAGCAGTGGGACCCCCCTCCACCGTGGCTTGATGTCCAAGTGCAGGTCCTGGTGCCGTGGCTGAGGGCTGGTGGCTGTGCCCTCAGCAGGCACCCGAGAGAGATCGAGGGTGGGTGGGGAGCAGGGATTTCTAGCAATGCTGACCCCTCCCTGCTCAGCCACTTCGTAGCCGGCTCACGCTTCATGCCTCAGAGTATCCAAAGAGGGAAAAAAACCCAGGCCTGTGTCTGCTGAGGGTCGGGGACTGCCCCCTTCCACCCGCTTCCCAGGCTGTCCAGGCCTGTGCCTCCGATGGGTCCACCTCGGCGAGGCAGCCGGGGCCTCTGTGTTGTGGTTTCTTGGGAACTGGGATTGGCCAAGACGGGCTCGTAGGCTCCTGGGCCTGTGGTGCTCCGAGGTGGGCACAGGGCCTGGCCTGGGGAGGCCAGTGTGCTTGGAAGTCACTTCGGTTCCTCCAGCCCCAGACAGTCCACAGCCACCAGCCTGGAATGCCCTGGAATGACCAGGATGGAATTCCAGAGCGCAGAAGTGACTCTTTCCTGGAAGGATGTCCCTAAATTCTTGAGTGTTTTTTTCTAGAGGAGGGGAGAGGAATTGTGGGGAGATTAGCAGAGGGCAGTTCAGCTCAGCCAGTGAAGTTCAAGGCAGTGAAATACACCCTGGCTGGAGAGATGATACCCTGAGGGAACGAACTTGATTGCTTTCTGAGCTTTTCTACATCTAAACACCTTTTGAAAATGAAGGGTGGTGAGTGTCAAATGAGCCGGGCAGCAACCTTCCATGCAGAGGAGAAAATACTGCCTACTCTGGACCGGCTGGAGCCCAGGGACCAAGCCTGGCAAGGCCATGGCCATGTGGCCGGGACTGTGGCGGTGCCCCCTGCACGTGGATGCCCAGAGCGGCCTGCTGGGCTTGGGTTCCAGGGGCTGGTTTCCGGGGGTGGGGCCAGGCTGGTTGTCATGAGCCGCCGCTGTTGATTTTTCCCGATTGCTTCACAAGCTTGTTGAATTTCCAGAAAATGTGTGGGGCCCCCAGCACCCTGCCTGCCCCAGCCCTGCAGCCACACAGCTGTCCAGAGCAGCCGCCTGGGCCCAGACCTCGGAAGCAGGCAGACCAGTGCCGAACCTGGAAACTGGGTGGGTCAGTTGGGGCTCTCCAGAGGCCCAGCTGTGGAGTATAGACGGACGGATGTACCTTCTGTAAGGTGTATACGTACACACGTATTTATACGGGTACCCAGACCTGTGAGGGAGACAGACTATTTGGTTTAAGGAATAGGCTCACCCAGCTGTGGGGCTAATAAGTCTGAAATTTGTAGGGCAGCCCAGCAGGCCGGAAACTCGGGCAGGACTTCATGCTTGAGTCCACATTCCGCAGGGCAGCAGGCTGGAGAATCCGTGCCTCCCCGGGGCCTCGTCTGTGCTGCTCGGGCTTCCATCTCCCTGGCTGTGGCCCCCCCGCATTATGGAGGGTCGTGTGCTCCACTCATTCCCTGATTGGAGTGTTAATCCCAGCCAGCAGTCTCCACAGATAAAATGAGCCACCACAGCCAGCAGGCCCGTTACCAAGGCCCCTGCCTGCTCCAGGAGGACAGCGTGGGCTGGTCTGCAGGTCCGGCCCCAGGACTCAGCAGCCTCGCCTGGAACGGACATACAAGTCGGGTTCTCCCAGCAGCGCCCCTGAGTATCTGTCACCAGCCTTCAGTCACACATTCATGGCATGCCTTCAAGTCGGGCACTGTGCTGGGGCTGGCATCCACCGGGGAGCGAGATGCTCGTGGGACAAGGGCCCCATTGTCCCATTTCACTGAAGGGGAAACCGAGGCACGGGGGCAGGCAGAGCAGGGACTGAAATGGACACAATGAGGGCCACCCTCCTTCCTATCGCCTCTCTATGCTGTCCACCCAGCTCCCTCAGCGGAGGGGAAGTCAGGGCCCACCCGCACCTGGCCAGGCTGCCTCCCAGGAGCAGTGACCCTACCCCCACCTGCCAGCAGGAGGTGGCCAGGTGGCATTCCTACTGAGGTTCTGGGGAAGGGGCCCTGCTCTCCTGTGACGAGGCTCTGGGGCTGTCTGCACAAACCAGGCTGGACAGGCTGGAAGTCTCAGGAGCTTGGCTAGTTGAGTCACAGGGCGGGGGCCTTGAGTCAGCACCCCACACCGTGTCCCAGGCCCAGAGCTGGGGAGACGTCGGCACCATGTCTGGGGTGGACCCCTACAGTTGGAAAGGTGGCCCTGGCCCCAGGGGGTCCACTGGAAGGCCTCAGCAGCCCAGAAGCTCTTCAGAAGCCCGGGGTGCTGGGGGCCAGTCCTGACGGGGGCGCTGTCTCTGTGCTCAGGGGAGGGGTGGGGTTGCAGGGAGGCAGCGGCCTGGGAGCTGGAGGACAAGGCGACTCCCTCCACCCCCTCCACTTAATGAGAGAGGAAGGTCCTTGCCCCTCGGGGGAGGTCCCAGGCCGTCAGGTCGGAAGCTGTGCGAGAAGACAGGCCGCGGCGGGTGCGTTGTGGTGTGACACGCTGCTGCTCCGCCTGGGCTGGGAAAATTGCACACCTGCTTCCTGCCAGCTCTCGAGGTGATCTTCTGGAGTGTGGGTTCCTGGAGGGTGTGTCCCAGCAGAGGGCGTGGGACCCACCCCACGGATGCGGGCGCGCCTGAGAGTCTGCCACCACGTTCCCAGGTGTGGCCCGGCAGCCCCACTTTGGGAACCGCAGCTCTACAATATGGGTGGCGGTGAATTTTGTGTGGTAAGAACTTGATAGGAAATGCTGCCACCTGCTGCTTGGCAGGGACCCTGGGCGGATCCAGGCTCCCACGACCAAGGCCCAGACTGTGTGTGTCTCATTATGCCGTGTCGCTGGGCGGCTTGCTGCCCCTCCTGGGTCCCTTGCGAGTGCCCTGTGCGTGGCTACCCTGGGGCCTTTGCACTGACTTTTCCCCTGTGGGACGTCCAGCCCCATGCTCCCTGCAAGGAGACGGCCTCCCTGGGGACTCATCTAAGCCGCACCACTGGCTGGCTCCCGGGAGGGCTTTGTGCACCAGGCAGCTGTCCCCTTTGCCCCCAGGCGACTGCACCCCAAGGGCAGCACTCCGGCATCACTGGGTCTGTGACTGGTCCACGTGGGTGTAAACAGGGCCCTGCAGCCAAGGTGGCCCATGTCCTGACTCACTGTGCTGGCTGCTGGGGCGCGAAATCCAGCGCCTGGCCATCCTTTGCCCTTTGCTGGGGGATTGAAGGGCCACCCCTGCCCCGCTGCCTGAGCAGCTCCAGGTAGGGCTGTTGAGGGCAGGACAGGCCCCTGATCTGGAGATTGGGACTGGGTAGGTTCTGTGTGCGGGAGAGGCTCGAGGCGACCTGGGTGGCGAGGCTGCGTCCCAGCTCACGAGGGTCCCTGTTCCACAGCCACCCACTGCCAGGCTGCCTCCAGGGAGCCCATCATGTCCTTTAGCCTGGAATTTGGGCCGGGGGCTGGGGGCTGGGGGCTGGCAGTGGCTTCAAGGTCGCAGAGCCTCTTGGTTTACCCAGAGCTTAACACCACTCCCTTTCTGCTCTCCTCATGTGGTCTGGAGGCCACGGGCCCTCGGGGTCACAGAGGGCAGGGAGTGCCTCCAGCCTCGGAACGTGGAGCAGCTCCGTCTGAGGGCGCCCCCTCCTCGGGTTTAAATGAAGTCTGGGTCCTGGAGGAGCACCCTGCCCCCTCCCCCCACTTGCCCTCATACTCAAGAGAACCCCCACGGCAGACGCCCTGGCCCCCTCGTGTGCCCATCTCACGAGAGCCTCTCGGGCCCACTCTCAAACAGGGCTCTTGCCTCGCTCCCCAGCACTGCCCCCTGGGGGCTCTCCCAGGGGACAGCCGGAGGTCTGCTGACCTGAGTCCTGAGGGGCAGCTGTCCTGCTTGGGGGCTGCTCGCCTGGAGCTGAGCGTTGGTCGGTCCTGTGCCGAGTGTGGGCTGTCCGCTGGGGGTGGGGTCAGGAGCAGGGGTGCACAGGAACCAGGCAGGGGTGGGTCCCCGGGAGCGCTGGAAGGCTGTGGGAGGCCACGATGTCCATACAGGGGGTCTGGCTGGGCCCTCTGTGCCTCAGTTTCCCCATCTGTACCATGCACGGCAGGAGCCTCTTGTTGGTGCTCATGGGGTGCAGTGAGGACCCCGTATGGCCACTCACTGCATGGGGCCTGTCCTTTGCAGTCTGGGGGGCAACTCAGCTGGGAGCCCCTTTCCTTGTGGCTGCAGGGGTCCTGCCTGCTCCTAGGGGTCTTAGTGGCAGGGACCCAGGGAAGATCCAGTGAAAGCTGATCCTGGACAGGGCTGACCCACTAGGAGACTTGGAGGGCACCAGTCTCCCACCCTATGTGTGGCAGGACGGCCACTGGCCTTCAGGGCCCTGTAGCATTGACTGTGTCACCCACCTGTGCCTGCCCAGCCGTGGCCCCTTCCTCAGCCAGACCCTAGGCTGTAGCCTGGGGGGGGTGCGGACCACATCTGGGTAGTGGTGTGGCGGGGGGAGGCACGTGGGCTGTGTCCATAAAAGTCTCCAATTCTGGGCACCCGGCCATCCCACCTGTTTACCTGCAGCAGGCAGTCTGCAGAGATGGCTGTGCAGATAAGGGCAGGTCGAGGCTCCCTGGGCAGGGAGGTCCCTCCTGTGGAATGTGGCCCCGCCCGCGCCCTGGAATCTGGCCGCCTCCGCGTGGGGAGTGTTTCCCCACTGAGACAGGTGGCCTGGTGCTGACCCCTCAGGCAAACAGGGCCCATGACGCCTGACAAATGCCCACTTTCCAAACAGCCCCCTGGCCACTGCTGTTCCCCCAGGGAGCCCAGCAGGTCCCAGTCCCGGTCCTGGAGCTCTGATGTGAGAGGAATGGTCCCCAGCAGGGAAAGGGGGCTCCCAGCAGTGCTGGACACCTTTGCTGATGGCTGAGTGTGGATGGGAGGCTGGCCAGGCTCTGAGCTGCCCGGTGCTGTCCAAGCCTATGGGGTGAGGGGGAGGGCTGTGGGAGGCACCTGGGGGTGCCTTGCCCCTCTGTGCTCAGCCCACACTGGCCATGAGATGAGACCCCCCAGTCCTGGGCACTCCCCGTAGCTTCACGGAGCTGGTGGTGTGAGGAGGGGCCTGGCTGTCTGCACCCTGCCCCAAGTGGGTCAGGTGAGCTGTACAACCAGGTGTCCCGGACACGGTGTCAGCTGAACCCTCCACGGCACCCAGGCTTGTGGCTGGACTCCAGGTAGGCAGCCACGTGTCCCGGCCTCGCTCTGCTCCAGGCCTCCCCACATGCCCGCGTGTGGCTCTCTGACCTCTGTCCTCCGCTGACTTCAGGGGAGGCAACCCCCTTTTCCACCGTGGGCCTCAGTGAAGGGAAATGCGTCCTTTGAAGTTCTTTGAGGTTCTTGGAGCTTCATAAACCGTGACGTGCTCCAGAAACCGATTTTCTCTGCACCCCCAGCCTATGCCAGCACGCTCTGTCCACGAGGTGGAGGAGGGAGTGCTGTGCAGGGCCCTCCCCAGTGGCTGTCCAGTGTATTGTGGAGCAAAGCCCCTTAGATGCCGGAGTTGGGAAGGGACTGAGGCCCAGGCCCCACAACAAGGTAGCTTCTGGCTGAAGGTGTGGTGGGCGAGGGGGCCTGGCAGGCCAGATCCCCTTGGCTTTGCTGTCCTAGGGTCCCTGCACGCCCAGGGCTCAGACGCCAGGCCATGCCTCTGGTGCTGAGCCCGTCCACGGTCTCTGTCCCTGAGGGTGGGGGCCGCTCTGGGGTGGGTCTAAGCCCTCTGATGGCCCCGCTGCCGGGGCGGCTCCAGGCCCGTGCCCAGCTGCTCCCTCTGCCACGTCCGGCCCTTCTTTCTCTTCTCCTGCTCCCACCCCTGGCAGAAGCCGGCAGGGAAGTGTTTAGGGCTTTCTCCTCCCAGCCAAATAAGGCAGAGCGAGCGCTCCTGGGAGACAGCGGGCTGGGGAGGGTGGCCGTCTGGGGTCAGGACCCCCGTGCTGGCAGCACCTGGCCTCCCGCCCCAGGGCCCCCCGGCTGGCTTCCAAGGAGCTTCTCCCCGGGGCGGAAGGCCTTAGATGTGCCCACTGGGTCAGAGGCCCCTGGGGACCCAGGTGGCCCCTGTCCTCTCAGCCTCCAGCCCTTCTGGGATCTGTGTCCCCCAGCTTCATCCTCTTGGTCGGCTCACTGCTAAGGGGGGAGGCCTCACACTCAGGCCGCAGGCCCTGTGCACAAGTCAATGTGGCAAAATCTTGGTGTAGATCTTCTGGGCCTTTTCCTACATTTACATACACACATCCTGTTTCTGTTTTAATTTTAGTCTTTCCAGGAGGAACCGTCCTGTGCATGGATGGCTGCCTGCCTGTGGCGTTCAGAGCGCCTTAGGGACCAGCCTGCGGCAGCCCTCCTGCTATGCTCCAGGCTCTGGGGGGCTGTCAGCACCCCTCCTGCTAACCAGCTGAGGAGGCTGAGGTGCAGAGGGCTATCTCCTGCAGAGCTGGGCAGGGCCAGATGGACTCCAGCACCATGGGCCCCGTTTCACGGTGGGGAGACTGAGGCCCACAGCAGTGCTGGGCAGCCGAGGGTCCCGGGCCCTCGTGCGGCTCTGTGCCGCCCCTCCCAGACGGTCACCCATGGCCCAGGCCCTTGGGGCTTCATCCCCGCAGGAGGAGGAGGAAGTGACCGAGTGGTGCTGGCCGCTCTCCGCTCCGTCTCCTCCGTGTGCTGAGGTCCTGACCACCCCCAGCCTGGTGGCAGCTCTGTCCTAACCCCGAGGTCCCACGTGAGGCCTGCTGGCTATGCCCCCGCCCTGCTGCCCCTCATACCTGCACATCCGGCCAACTCTCCCTGCCCCATTGTCCTCTGGGGGCTGGCCTGGGGGTGGCCCTCATCCTCTGCCATCTGCACTGGGCCGCCCGGACCTGCACCATTTCTGGGGAAGCGCCAGTCCCTGGGACTCCGTGTCTCATCTGCCAAGTAGAGCTGATGACAGTGACAGTGGTGGCCATGGTACGTCCACCCCCGTCCAGCCCTCGCCCTGTCCCAGCCCCTGAGGCTGATTCGGCCTGGGAGACTTCCCGTTCAGTCCTGGCTCCTGGTCCCGGGAGGGCCCTGCCTGCGCCGCCCCAGCCCTGCGCTGCCTTCCTGCCCTCTGCTCTCCTGCAGTGAGGGCCCAGGGTCACCCGGCAGGTGGCACTGGAAACACCTGCCTCTACGGCACTGTGAGGACCCCTCAGACCCTTGTGCTGTATGGGGCTTGGTTCACTCTTTACAGGTGGGGAAACTGAGGCTCGGCTCTCCTGCAGGAGGGATGGGGTGGGAATGTGCGAGCAGATCCCAGAGCCTGGCACAGGCCAGGCTCAGGGGACGCGTCCCAGGAACCACATGCTGACCAGTGCCCTGGGTCCCTGGCAGGCCCGTCCCCCTGTGGCGAGGCTGGTGCCGGCATGGAGTGCCCAGCAGCGTGGTGTGCAGTCCTGGATATTTGTGGCTTTCTCCACTGACCCCCACCCCCCTTCCTGACCTGGCCTCGCTGAGAACAGGGCAGCCTCTGCCTCTTCAGACCCCATTTCCTCATCTGCAGGAGGGGCCCTGGCAGGCTTGTGGTGGGTAGGGCCTATGAAGGGTTAAGTCTGTGCTGGACGTGCTGGCAGCAGGGAGCCCTTTCCTGCCCTGGCTTTCTCTTCTCATTGTTCCTGGCAGGAAAAAGCATTTCCTCCGTGAGGTCACCGGGGAGGTGGGAGCTGCCCGGCCGCGCAGGCCTAGGACTTCTTAGGACACCTTGCGTCCCCACCCTCTCTCCAGCTGAGTGTCTTCCTTCTCTGCTGGAGCCTGGGGCTGCCCCAAACCTCCTCTGGCCCTCCTCCAGTCAGCCTGCTCTGACGCCCTGGGCCTCCTTGGCATGCGGTCCAGGGAGGCCACGCACATGGCACTGAGACCAGCACCACGGTGGCTCCGTGGACAATGGACAGATGGAGAGTGTTCGGAAAGCCCTGGGCGTGGGGCCAGGCTGAATGGCCAGGAAAGCCCTTCCCTCTGAGAACCTCTGCCTCACTGGGACAGCAGGGATGTGCGGGCAGCCCAGGGGCCTCGGCTTCCACGCCGGCCTGAGGTCGCGTGCTCCCGTCCCAGGCCCCGGTTAAGGGAGAGGCGCGATGGGCTGGGGGCGTAACTCGGCTCCTATTCCTTTCCCACCCCCTGGGCTGCCCCCCTGGGGCCGGGAGCCTGCGGGCCCCGCTTTCCCTGCTCACGTGCCCTGGGCCAGCCTCCAAGGCTGTCCAGGTGCCACCTGCCTGTGCCGTGTCTGCTTCCTGGGACCGCTGGAGCGCCCTCTCTGTGTCGGCGGGACGCCCACCTCCTAGGTACCCGCAGCCCTTCTCTCTGGCGGCACTCTGTTCCCGGAGCCTAGATGGCACCTCCTGCCGCACAGCCAGCTGTGTGCACGCGGATGCGTGGAGGGCTGGAGGGCTAGAGGGAAGACCCTGGGAGGTGTCATCTCCCACTCCGGAAGTGGACCTTGTGTGCGCTGTGGCACATGGCGGGGCCCCCCCAGACCCGGCAGCAGCCCGCCTGCCATGCCCATGCTGGGGCTGAGGGTCAGTTCATCCCAAGTGCTGCCTGCGCCCCGACCCTGCCCTCTGTCTCCCATCTACAATTTCGTGCTTTTGGCAGCTGGAGCTTCTGGGAGAGTCTTTATTCCAGTTCCGCCTCCGCCTGGGAGTGAGGGGGACGGGGAGGCACGGGCCGCACACCTGTGGCCCTCCCCGCTTCTGGTTTCTGGAATCCTTCACTCATTTCAGAGGCTCTTTGTTTTGGTAAAATGCACGGAACATGAAAGTCGTCATCGGAACCATTTTTAAGGGTACATCTCAGCGTGTTCTCCATATCACGCAGCCGTCACCACCCACACACCACCTCCCTGTGCCCCAGGCCCAGCCGCAGGGTCTGGCGAAGGAGCCAGGCCAGGAGACCAGGGCACACTCCTGGAGCTTCCCTGCTCCTGCACCACATGTGAAGCCTGTCACAGGCTTTTGAACATGGTCTCTGGGGCACACGTGCTCCCAAGCTAGGCGTCCCTGATGGGTCAGAACTCGAGTGCCTCTGCGCAGGGACCTGCGGAAGAGGTCCTCAGAGAAAGGACAGGTGGATGGGTGGATGAATGGATGGGCGGATGGAAGGACAGGCAGATGGACAGATGTGCTGGCCGGCTGGCTAGGTGGCTGGGTGGCTGGGTATCATCTGGCTGGAAAAGCTCTCTCCAGGCTGGTACAAAAGGGGAGGTGGCACCCTCTGGGGACAGAACTGGGGCTGGCTGAGAGGCAAAAGGCTGTCGCCAGGAAGCACAGCTCTGGAAACAAAGAGCTTTAGGGGCCTTTGCTGTAAAGGCATTTCCCTCCTGCCTTTTGGGCCACATCAGATTGATTTTTTTTTTTTAATGAAAATACGTAATTGTTGAAAAGTTTACTTTCGAGTTGAGCTGATTGCTGTGGCCAGAAGGAGGCGACATCTTAGCTTCAGGGGCGATTTCCAGGGGATGCAGTCCTGCAGTGTCGGGGTGACCAGGGCCCGGGGCCCTTCCTCACTGCTGGGCCGATAGAAGGGCCTGGGGCTTGGCAGGGGGCACTGAGCCCCAAGTCCCAGCCCTGCGCCAGGCGTCTCACACCTGCAGATCAGTGTGACCTCCCCCATGGTGCAGGGTGAAACCCGAGGCCCTGAAGGGCGTTTTCCGCCATCCCGTCACCTCCCCGGCACTGCCTGAGCTCCCGGTCGGGTCCCAGGCTTGGCGAAGGTGGAGATGGAGGGGGTTCAGGTGAGCCGGGCTGTGATCCCCCTAGAAGACACCAGGGGGGTGGGATGGAGGCCCGGCGAGGACACACGAGCAGCCCCCTGGCCCCGAAGGGACTGTGGGCCTGGGAGAGGGTCAGATGTTGGCGGGGGCCGCAGGGTCTGAGTGTCTCCCTCGTCCCTTCTTGGGAGTCCAGTGAAGGCCCATCTGAATCGCAAGGGGCCACCTGAGGGAGAAAGATGCCATCGCCAACCAGCCCGTGCCCAGCAGCTGGAGGCTGTGGGGAAGGCAGGTGTCCTCCGGGCTTGGAAGGCCTCTCCCAGAGGACGCTTGTCCTTCACAGCTCCATTCCCGGAGGAGACAGCCTGGCTTGGTGTATGTTTAGCATGCCCCACCTGACTGTCGGCCCCCCACAGGATGGTCCATGTGACCACGGCCATCACTGAGCGCAGGTCAGCTCGTTCCAGCCCTGGCTGTCCAGACAGCTGCCAGGTGGAGGTCCGAGTCACTGCTGAGCTCACGGTGGGGGCCTGCGTGGGCCTTTGTCCTGTGCCTGCTGGCAGGAAGGAGGGGAGTGGGGCCCTTCCTTACGCTCAGTACAGACTCTGGGCTACAGGGTTTTTTTCCAGAGGTGGATGAACTTGTGGTGGGTCTGCGGTCCTCCTGGGCCCGGGCGGGCAGGGCTGGGACTGAGGGGTATAGCAGGTGGAGGATCTGGCCCCTTGGGGCAGTGTGCAGGGCCCCCCGGGAAAGGCTCGGTGAGCCCCGGCTCCCTGCATCAGGACGCACGGTGCCTCTGTCCTGGGGGGCAGGCGTGGCCCCCGCCGCCAGGCCCCTTTTTCCCCACTGCCGTCCTCTGCCCAGGGAGCTTCGATCTGCACAAGTCTTAGGAAAGTGCCCCCCATGCGGGACGATGTGTTGAGTTGCTGAGAGGAGGTGGGAACAGGCTCCTGGCACCTGGGGACTGACTCTCAAAGGCAGAAGGGGGGCTGGGCTGGGCTGGCGGCCCCAAGCCCCTGAGCGGCAGGGCCCTGGCTCAGTAGGACTTGCTGGGCCCCAAAACCCAATCGTGCTGTGTGTTAATTTAAGATAGAAAATATTGAAAAAGAGAAAAAAGTAGGAAAATCAGCCACAACCTCGGTGTGGACCCCGTGGGTGGCATGTGCCTGGGACGAGCGTGCACGGGCCCAGGGCCGCAGACACGTGCCGGAGGGGTTGGGGACATGGCGCGACTGCGCCCAGGTGACAGGTGACAGGTGATGCGCGGCGTGCCCGGCAGGGCTGCTCCCTCGCGGGGCGCGGGCTGCCGCGTGGCCGTGGTGACGCCCCCCCCTCCCCGCAGCCTGCCTGCTGCGCGTCAGCGCCCTCTCGCTGGTCTACCTGCTGGCCCTCCTGCTCCTGCCCTGGTTCCCGGGGCCCTCCCGGCGCGGCATACGAGGTAAGGCGGGCGTCGGGCCCCAGAGCTCCGCGTCCACGTGGGCCCTGGCGGAGCCCTGGGCCGTGATGACCTCTCTCTGTGGTTTGAGAGCCGTGGGTAAAGGACGAGGGGCCCCAAGTTTCATTTTTCGCCACAAGCCCTTGGCTTTCTGACCACGTCGTAGGGGCGCAGGAGGGACCCCTCTGGGATCTGTCCCTGGGGCTTCCCGCAGGCCCCGCATCCACCCGGCAGCCCCCCTGCCTGCCCGGCACGGCCTCACTCCTCCCTTATGGGGTCAGCTCTCCCCGCCCTCCCAGATTCCAGCTCCATTGTGTGCTCCGCTGGGTGCTCTGTGGGCCTCAGTTTACCTCCTGTGTTCGGGTAGCTGGGCACATGGTGTCCATCCTGGGTTCTGAGCCCTGGGGTGGGCACTGTCTCAGTGTCCCCCAGATGGACGCAGGGACGCCCATCAGAGGGCTGTGTCCACAGGGGGCTGGACAGTGAAGCCCAAGGCATGGGCCCATCAGGAGGGTCTGGGAGCAGAGGCCATCGCCCGGTGCAGGATCCCATGGAGGAGGGGACAGGGGAGATGCGACGCCTGCTGCCCACACCCCCCAAGCAGGGCATAGGAGATGCAGGCCTGTAGCCAGATGGCACAGGGCACAGACAGGGCCCAGCCCTCCTCAGAGGGCCCTTCACCGGGGGCCCCTGCCGCCTGCTGTCTGAGTTGGTCAGTGTGTATTTTCGTCCCAGCTTTGTAGGGAGGGCGTGTGCTCAGGAGCCCACCCGAAGGCTGCTGGGTGTCCTCATGGGTGGGAGGGGCCCTTAGGGTTCAGAGGGGAGAGGCCCAGCATACGCACAGCACTGGAAGCCACCGGGGACCCCAGACCGCTGGGCCGCCTCCGCCCAGGCCTGCCGCGCTGTCTTCCTCTCGCCTCCCTGGAGCCAGTGCTGCGGGTTCCCAGGACCTCAGTATTTCATGCCCTGCACGCAATTGGAAACACTTTCTGTAATCGGCAGGCTCCCAGCTGGGCCAGGGCGTCAGCCGGGTGGGGGAGGATTAAGAAGCAGGGGAGGCACTGGGGAGGCTTCCCCACATGACCTCTGTCCACCCATCCGTCCACCCTCAGAGGCCCTTCAGGGTCAGAGAGGCTGCCTGCATCTTCCGGGTGGGAGAGAGGAAGGTGGGAGGCCTTGGCCCCTGCATCTGGTGGAAGGTCTGACACTGCCTGGGGCCCCTGTGGGCACTGACCCCTGGCCCGTCCCCACGTGGGTTTTGGTTGGGCATGGAGCTCCCTGCACATGGAGGAATCAGAGGCGTGTTTTCTCAGGAAATCTCCAGCTGCTTTGTCCCTTGGCCTGGGGCTGGGGGGCCAGCTGGTGCAAGCACTGGTACGTGGGTGTAGGCTGTGTGCCCTGCGAAGGGCAGGGCAGGGGGCATGGGAGGGCCCTGGGGCGTCAGCTCCAGCAACCCCCTTAACATTTAGGGACCCACCCACCCGGGACCCACCCACCCCTGCCTTAGCACAGAACTGACCTGGTGCCTGCCCTGCCCCTGGATGTCATGGCTGCTTTAACGCAGGAGCTGGGGGGAGGGCTGATGGCCTGGCGGGCAGGGCCCTGGCTGGGTTGCCCTTCAGAGCACCACACTGTGAGGGTCCCTCATGTTTGCTGGATGGCAGGATGAGGGGCCCTGTGAGTATCCCCAGCAGGCTGTGAACTCAGGCCTGTGTGCACACGGTGCCCCCAACCCAGGGCCTGGCAGAGCAGACCTCCCAGGACTCATGGCTCAGCCTCCGCCCATCGCTTTCCTGCCCCGCCCATCTGGACCCTTCTCCGTGGGCCCCCACATGCCAGCCAGCCCTTGCCTGGCCCCTGGAAGGATGGGCACCATCTGTAAACAGCTCATCGAGCACAGGGGCTGGGCCTTTGTGGACAGCAGTTCAGTGGGCGGGTGGGTGTTGAAGGGGCACCCGGGAGGCCCAGGGAGTGGAGGGCTGGTGGCCCAGGAACTCTGGCAGGGAGGGGAGGCACCAGGGGAGTCAGGGCCGCTTGCGAGCATGGGAGATGCCCGGGGGTGTTTGCAGACCTAGTGGCCACGTGGGGAGGTTTTGGGGGCTGGGGCCCAGGGCTCCTGCTCTGCTCAGATGCTCCCTGTACCTTCCCACCCCTGAAGGCCCTCCCACTTCCTCTGCTCCCAGGACCCACAGCTTCCCAGCCCCACTTCCCCTTTCCCTGGAGGGCCCCACCCCTGGGAAGGAGCCCCTGCCCCTTCGGGATGGGTTGGTCCGTTCTGCGCCACCCCTCCCCACCTTGGACAGAGGTGGGGTCCTGCCCACAGGCCGAGCCTGTCCCTCCACTGGGCTCCCTGTGCTGTGCGGGCCTTGTGTTGCTGGGTGATGCATGTCCCGAGGAGGGGGCGGTTCCCTCAGCAGCGGAAGCAGGTGGTCCAGGGCTCCTGCCTACTCTGGACAACCCCTCCCCTGCCTGCGGAGGGCGCCCTCTGGCCCAGCACTTGAACCTCGGAGTCCACAGGGACCTCTTTCCAGCCCCACCACAGCCCTTCTCTCTCCCAGGCAGATGCCGGAGCCCCTGGCTGCCTGACCTCAGAGGTGCCCTCTGCACTGGCCCTAGCGCGGGTGGGCACCCAGGCTTTGCTGAGCCGTGTGGGTGAGCGCTGGCAGCCTCTCCTGGAGGGGCCAGGCGGGCAGGAGGAGAGGAGGGGAGCAGGGCCCAGCGGCGGGGCTTCGAGGTGCCACCAGGCCCCGAGGAGGTGCAGCAGCTTGGCACGGGTGGGGGTGTCCGTCAGAGATGGGTGTTTGGGGTGCTGGTGAGCCGACGGGGCCCATGGAACCCCTGGGGGGAGTGCCAGAGCCCTGCCTCGCCCCGTCTGTCCCCTCAGGTCAGAAGCCCACATGGCTTTCCCATCCCAGTGGTGTCTCGGGCCCTCCCGGATCTGGCCACATGGCTGGTAGTGGCTCATGGCCCAGGACGCTGTGCCAGCTGAGAACGGGGGGCGGACAGGGAGACCATGGGGAGTGGTGACAGGTGACATGCCTGTCAGAGGCGCAGGCCAGGTAACAGGGAGCTTCCCTCCATTCATGTTCCGAGCCCATCAGGCCTGGTCCCGTGGCTTCAGTCTCCGTGGCTCGGGGGTGGGGTGAGTCCCAGGGATGGCGCACGGGGCCCGGCCGAAGGGAGGCGCAGCTGGGGTTCCCGCCAGGGCTTGGCAGGCTCCTGGCGGGCAGGGTGGGCGGCCTCGATCCCCACCCCTGGGAGGAGGCCTTGGCCTCGGACCCGGGGTGTGGGGAGGGGGCCCAGCCGGTGCCGGGGCAGGTTGTTGGCATGCATTTCCCAGCGCCCTTCCCGGAAGGCCCCGCGGGTGTCCCCAGCCTCCTGTGGGTCCGAGGCCATGAGGGAGGGGTCTAGAAGCAGGTGAGTGGGAGGGCGCCTCGCGGGGCCGCCCTGCGATCCCCGGCTTCCCTCAGGGAAGCCAGACAAGATGGCAGGTGAGGGAGCACAGGGGCCCTTCACACGGGCAGGCGCAAGTCGCTCCAGAGCGTCCCCTGCAGGCCCACCCTGGGGGAGGGGGCCGACTCCGAGTCTGTTATCAAAGGCTTTTGTGCTGAAAGGCAGTGAACAGAATGGGCCCTGAGCTTGCCTGCCTCCAGGCCAGTGAGGTGTGGCCCTCTTGGCCCTCGGCTCTGGGGAGTCAGCTGGGGCCCTGCGACCTGTAAGCCCTCGGGGGTCCCCAGCCTGCAGGGTGGAGGCTGGGGGAGGAAGCTGTCCACACGGCCTGCATCCTGAAGCCTGGACTGCAAGCTCACAGCACAGGAATCAGACCCGAGAGGCCTGCCTGGCCCCGGCGAGGCCTCCCCAGGGCTCCCCGAGTCCTCCTGGAATGCCCAGCCTTCTCCCTGCAGCCAGAGTCTTGCTTCCCCAGGAGCAACGGGCTGCCCCGCTTATGGCTGCCATGTCCCACTGGGAAAGGGCACGAGGGGCGCTTATCTGGAGCTGCCCCTGCTGTCCAGGGGCTCCCGGGCCTGGTTCCCACACAGGCTTCTCCCCCAGGAGACAGGGCTCCGACAGGACTTGGGCCCCCAGAACGCATATAATCAGCCGTGTGCTGGCCTCCCCCTCCCCCCCCCCCCCCGACAGGTCACACTGCCCGCCTTCTCCGAGCGCTGCTGGGCTTCAGCCTCGTCTTCCTGGCGGCCCACCTCGCCTTTCAGATATGCCTGCACACCGTGCCCCGCCTGGACCAGCTCCTGGGGCCCAGCTGTGAGTTGCCATGGTCTGGGATGGGGGCGTGTGGGCCAGCGGGTCTGGGGGATAGCTGGTGGCCTGGGGAAAGGGCGCCCCTGCAGCCCTGTGGGGCCTCAGCTGCCCTGCCGCACCCAGGCTTTGCCTAATATGGCCTCCCAAGTGCCTGCCCGTGATTTATGTCCAGCCCAGATGGCCAAGGTTATGCGGCCCACTAACGGCTCGCTGTGGGGCTGGGCCAAGCACCATACAGGGCTGATCCCAGAATCTGGAATCTGGCCCCTGGTCTTCCCAGGCCGCCCTTGTCAGCGTCCTCCTCCAGCGTCCACGGGGGCTGCACAGCTGCCCCAGCGCCTTGCCTGCCTGCCATGTCCCTTTGCCCTAGGATGGCATCTACTGCTGGCGCCAGTGCCCCATCTTCACCGGGGACCCCAGCAGGATCCCTGCCTCTGGGTCCTGCCTGGCATGGCTCCCACCAGGCTCTGCATTCTGCCACACGGGTGGGTAGGGTGCCCCACCCAGCTTCCTGTTTCCATTCCATGAGGGTTGTGCCCCTCTGTTTAGAAATAGGAGCCTGGAGAAGAGCTGGTGCGTTGAGGGCGCCAGTCCCATGGCTGGGAGAGCAGGCCTCCTCACTCCGGACCCATTGTGCCCCCAGGGGCAGCCCCCGGCTCTGAGTCGTGGCCACTTCAGCTCCACCGTGGCCACATGCTACCCAGTGGGGCTCTGAATCCCTGTTGTGCCAGGCAGAACCGCCAGGCCTCTGGTCTGCCCAGCTTTCCCTGGCGGGGCCTGTCCCCTACTGGTGAAGGCAGAGTCGTGGGAGTGCCCTGAGCAGACCAGGGCTTCTGCGACCTGGGGGCCCCCGAGGGCCGCCTGGTGACAAGGAGAGTGCTGTGTGCCCTCTGCCTGACCTGCTTCCCCTTTGTTCTGCAGGCAGCCCCTGGGAGACCCTCTCCCGACACATAGGGGTCACGAGGTAAGAGCCCCCCTCCTCGGGGGTTTCCCAGCCTGAGGCCAGGGCTTCCAGGTTCCCGGGCTCCCCACCCTATGCCAACCACTGGGCTCCACCCTTCACAGGCTCAACCTCAACGACATCCCGACCACCATGCAGCTGGTGGCCCCCGACCTGGGCATCCTGGTGGCGTCCTCCATGTGCCTTGGCCTCTGCAGGCACCTCACACAGGTGGCTCGCCGGAGCCCGTGCACCCAGGATCTGGTGAGGGCAGTGGGCAGGTGGCCGGGGCGGGCGGTCAGGCTGTGTCCCAGCCATCGAGGACTACTCCACTTTTTCCTCTTTTAACGAATGTGGACTCAATCTGTAAGAGTTAATTTGTGCCCATTACAAAGGGATGAGATGCCAGAGAGCAGCACACGTCCCATGGGGAGGGGGCCACCCTGCTAGTTGTGTGGTGTGTATCCCTTTAAGCCCCAGTCCCGCCAAGACCATCCTGGGCAGACGTATCCAGGGACCCCACGGCAGTGTGTGAGAAACTCCCCGCAGTGGCCGCAGGGCAGCTGGGGCCCCGTCTGTGCTGCCATCGGGGGGGGCTGGACCAGACAGGCAGACGTGTGAGAAGCCCTGCTGGGGGCAGGGGACCAAGGGCTTGTGGATGAGGTGGGGGCCGTACAGGCTCAGAGCCCAGCGAGGCTGAAAATCAGACTCCTCGGAGGGCTGTGCCCTGGGGAAGAGTGAGTGCCAGGCGCCGAGGTCCTTTGCAGTTGACAGCTGGGCACCCTCTCACCTGCACAGGGCTGTTTTCCAGTCTAGCCCTGGGTCCCCACACCCAGCGTCAGCCTCTGTCCTGTAGGTCTGGGGGGTCTGTGACTGTCCTGGGGTCCTGGCACAAAAGCTGTCTGCTGGGTGGCCCCTGGGCCACAGCCTCCTCCCACACACCTTGTCCCAGCGTCCATTTGTCCAGCCAGCACTGGGCAGTGTGAGACCATCAGCCTGCAGAGGGCCCAGGGAGGAGGGGGGCTTCCCAGGGCCACACAGCAGGTCGGGGTGACCCAGCCTACTGTCGGGCCCAGGGCTGGGACTGCCATGCTGCCTGCCCTGTGGGACCTGCAGGGGCATGTGGGTACCAATGGGCACAAGGGCCAGGCTGCCTCTGGTTTCCTCATTAGCAGAACCAGGGCTTCCCGGAACAGCTCTGCAGGGAAGGGGCTGGACTCTTCCCTGAAACCCGGATTGGACAGGGAGGATCCGTTCCCAGCCCCACGCTGCACACTGCCCTCCCAGCACAGGGCTGCCCTCTGGTGTGCCAGGCCTTTGGGATGGGTCACCTTCATCCAAGTGTTCTCAGTGGAAAATGAGAGGCTGCGCGGCCCTTCTAACCCGGGTCAGCTGGTAGGAACCCCGTAGATAGACCTCAGAGCCAGGCGGTCCCATGTGCCCAGAGGTGGGAGCGGCCTAGTTGCAGCCCGGCACAACCCCACCTAGCTGGACCACACACACCGCTGCACACAGTCCGTGGCGCATCGCATGCACGCTCTGAGGGAGACGAGAAGACTGGGGACTCCTGCTGAGCTCCCCGCACGGCCCGCGGGACCTGCTGTGTCAGGGATGCAGCGAGGCTGGACGCCAGAGGTGGCCTGAGCACCTGCCTCCCCGTGCAGCAGCTGCCTCTTCTCCCCACCCCTGGGAATACTGGCTTTCCCAGTTCACAGAAGCTTTCCCAGGGCTGGGGCCAGCTGTGGGCTGGGGGCCGGGCCGGGAGTGGCGGTCCCAGCTGCTGCACTGTCCCCCGGCCGTCTGCCCCACCCCGTGAGTGCCGGCTGTAATGGTGGAATCCCAGCTGTGCATTCCGACCTTGGGGCCTGGGCCCCCAGCTCTGATATCTTGGGTCCTGGATGTCTGCACCCTTGTCCCCTGGTCTGCCCCCTTCCAGGTGTGGCTCTGTGAGGGCGGGACCCATGTCTGGTGCACGTCTCCTGTCTCGTCCCCACCCCATTTGGCAGAGAGGGTCAGGAGTTAGGTGACACCCAGTGCCATGCAAGGCCGCCCGGCTCTCAGCCCGCATGCCAAGTGCCGTCCCAGGCGCGGGAGGGGGGCGGCAGCATCACTGCTGAGCGTGGGGCTTGGGGTCCCGTCTGGGCCCTTCTCTCTACTTAGAAGGAAGTGCTGCCTCAGCCTGCGGGCCCAAGAGCGACGGGTGTAAACTGTAGAGTGTGGTGCACGTGCCGTGTGCACGCTGCCCTCCCTTCTCTCCCAAGAACCCCCACTCGGGCCCTCTTGGGAGCCAAGCCTCTCAGGGCCGGGGGCTTTGACATGCACGCCGGAACCCACCTGCCCTGTCCTTGGAGACCCTGGTCTTCATGGGGAAATAGAGAGGAGGCCCTTAGGGGACCCCAGCATGACCTGAGGTCCAGGCACGTCCACCAGCATGTGTGCCAGCACTGGGCCACAGCAGGTCTTGGGGTAGGAGCAGGTCACCTCCAGGAAGGCCTGCAGGCTGTGAACTTGAGTGAGGGGGCAGGAAGGGGCGGTGGGCCTCTGGGTGAGCAGGGCGGCACTGGCCACAACTGGGTCAGCGGCCCCGGGATCCCAAGGGTCATGCACTGACCTCTGTCCCTTGCTGACCTTGGCAGGAGGACGATGACAGGGAAGCAGACCCCAGCCCCCCAGCAGGGCTTCAGGGAGCCCCTGCACCGGCGTCCAACCGGAGGTCACGGCTGGCGGCCCGGTTCCGGATCACAGCCCACTGGCTGCTGGTGGCCGCCGGGCGGACCCTGGCCGTGGTGCTGCTCGCTCTGGCAGGTACCCACTAGGCAGGGAGTGGGAGCCCTGCCCCCGCCGTGCCACCGGGACGGGTCTCGGCCGCCGGAGCCGCCCCGGCCCAGCCCACCTCTGCCTGGCCCTGCAGGCATCGCCCAGCCCTCGGCCTTCTCCAGCGCCTACTTCCTGCTCTTCCTGGCCCTCTGCACCTGGTGGGCCTGCCACTTTCCCATCAGCCCCCTGGGCTTCAGCACGCTCTGTGTCACGGTGGGCTGCTTTGGCGCCGGCCATCTCGTCTGCCTCTACTGCTACCAGACACCCTTCGCCCAGGCTGTGCTCCCACCCGCCAGCATCTGGGCCAGGTGAGGGCTTGTCCGCATAGGCCATGCCTCTTCCCTCGCCCTGCCCGCCTGGCCCTATCTCCTTGGCCAGCGGTCAGTGATGGGCCTTCCCGGGCAGGGTGTTTGGTCTCAAGGACTTGATGGCCCCCACCAACTGCTCCAGCGCCTCGGTGCTTGTCCTCAACACCAGCCACGCCTGGCCTGTGTACGTGAGCCCCGGTGTCCTGCTGCTCCTCTACTACACTGTGGTCTCGCTCCTGAAGCTGCCCGTGGCGCAGACCTCGGACCAGGTGGGCACTCGGGCCCTTCCGCTGTCCTCCTGCCTCCGGGCGCCCCTCACCCTCAGTGCCTGAAACATCGGGTGAGGGGTTGAGCTCTGGGCTCTGGCCTCCAGTCTCCACAGAAGGAGGCTGCCAGGAGCAGTGGGGAGCAAGAGGTGGAGCTGACCGAGCTGGACCAGTGGCCCCAGGGCGAGGCCGGGGCTGCAGCTGCCAACGAGGAGGGGGCTGCCCAGGTGAGGGGCGCAGGCTGAGCTGTGGGGCTGGAGTGCACCTGCCCACACCTGCTTGGCTGATGGGTCTTGGTCTGCCTTTGCAGTACATGCTGCCCACGTCCGCCAGGTCTGACTCTGAGGCTGACAACTGCACTGTGCACGACCTGACGGGCCACAGCCCTGCCCCACAGGGCCCCCGTGAGTACACGCACCCAGGCTGCCTGGGGACACCTTGCACGGACACACTGGTGCTGCCCCCTGGTGGCCGCGGGGAGACCCACAATGTCTACTTCCCGCTGAGGCCCCCCTGGAGCCAGGGCTGTGTGGGGCCTGCTGCTGAGCCCTGAGATGCGGGCGCTTTGGGTCTCCCAGCCCCTTCCCACCTGCCTCCCTGTCCATAGAGGGAGGACTTGAGTGTCCCACTGTGGGTGGGCCCTGCGGCCTAGGGGGGCCGGTTGGCATCCTGGCAGATGCTGACCTGGCAGCTGTGTGCTGGCCACATCTCCATGGGGATGGCTGGGCACCTCTTCTGGGTGCTTTACTTTTCTCTCCTAAACCTTGGTTCCCACTCTGCACGAAGCAGGAGATGCCAGGCTGGCCTCAGGAGCTGGCACCTGGGGTGGTTCATGTGTAGAGCTTGGGAGGTCAGGCTGTGCTGTCCATCCTGTCCCTTCCGAGTCTGGAAAACAGGCCTACAGAGGGGTGAGGGCTGGCCAGGGTCACACGACACAGGAACATTGTCAGGTGGGAGCTGTGCCCTTTGCTGGCATTTTCTGCCTCCAGGGCCCACCACAAGCCGTCTGCTGGGTGCGTTCCCTCCTTCTCACTGGGCGGCCACTCCAACACCCTTCTGAATTTTAGGGCAAAGTCTGGTGTGGGTAAGGGGTTCTGGCCCGTTGCTGTCGGGGCTCCCCAGCTGGGGGCCCAGCTCTCTGGGTGACCTCTGCCCTGCCCCTTAGCGCACTCCGGGCCAGCTGAGCCTAAAGAGCGGTCCCCACTCCATGGCTTGGGCCGCCTCATCATGGACCAGAGCTACGTGTGTGCCCTCATCGCTATGATGGTAAGGAGCCGCGGCCCGGGGGGGCAGGTGGCGGTCTGAGTCCCACGGGTCCTGGAGTCCTGTCACCAGAAATGGTGCTGCAGGGGCTGGGGGAGCAGGGCTGGGGGCGATGGGTGCTAGCAGCCCGCCCACCAGCCCGGCCATCCAGGTGTGGAGCATCACCTACCACAGCTGGCTCACCTTTGTGCTGCTGCTCTGGGCCTGCCTCATCTGGACCGTGCGCAGCCGCCACCAGCTGGCCATGCTCTGCTCGCCCTTCATCCTGCTCTACGGGCTGGCGCTCTGCAGCCTGCGCTACGTGTGGGGCATGGACCTGGGCTCCGAGCTGCCCACCCGCCTGGGCCCTGTCAGCCTGCGCCAGCTGGGGCTGGAGCACACCCACTATCCCTGCCTGGACCTTGGGGCCATGGTGAGCATCCCTCCCAGCTCCAGGGCACCTGCGAGCTCACCTGGCGCCCTGGATTTCTGCACGGGGGCCTCTGACAATGCTGTTCTGCTCCTCACTCAGCGCCCCAGGGCAGGGAGGACAGGGCCTCCCCTGACTGTCACCAGGAGGTCCCTGCTGGCAGCTCAGAGCCGATGTTGAACACACACCCCAGGAGTGAATGGGTGGTGATCCCGTCATCAGGACATGTCCAAGTCCCTGACAGGGCGGCCTTGCACGTTGCCCCTAGGCCTAACACATGTGCGACCTGTGTCTCAGTGTGTACGGGGTATACTCAGTGTGTCCAGTGTGCTCGAGGGGCTGGGGGCTGCACGGCCACCGGCCCTCAGGCAGCCGCTCCCTCCCAGCTGCTGTACGCCCTGACCTTCTGGCTCCTGCTGCGCCAGTTTGTGAAGGAGAAGCTGCTGCGGAAGGCGGAGGCCCCCGCTGCCCTGACGGAGGTCACCGTGGCACACATGGGTGAGCAGGCTGGGCAGGCGGGGACAGCCCCCTCTGCCCGGCCCCGAGCCATGAGCCCAGCCCCTGGCTTGGCCCGCAGAGCCCACGCGGACACAGACGCTGCTGCAGAGCCTGGGGAAGCTGGTCACTGGCCTTTACGCCAAGTACTGGATCTACGTGTGCGCCGGCATGTTTGTCGTGGTCAGCTTTGCTGGCCGCCTTGTCGTCTACAAGATCGTCTACATGCTTCTCTTCCTGCTCTGCCTCATCCTCTTCCAGGTACCCTGGGCGGCAGGGGGTGGGACCCTGGCCGCAGGGCTGGACCTCACCGCGCCCTCTCCGGCAGGTCTACTACAGCCTCTGGAGGAAGCTGCTCAAGGCCTTCTGGTGGCTGGTGGTGGCCTATACCATGCTGGTGCTCATCGCGGTCTACACCTTCCAGTTCCAGGACTTCCCCGTGTACTGGCGCAACCTGACGGGCCTCACTGACGAGCAGTGAGTGGCGGGCAGGGGGGCGGTGTCTGGGGCGCCCCCCCCCGTGTGGGGCGGGCGGCGCTGACTCCCTGCCCTTGCAGGCTGGGAGACCTGGGCCTGGAGCAGTTCAGCGTGTCCGAGCTCTTCTCCAGCATCTTCATCCCCGGCTTCTTCCTGCTCGCCTGCATCCTGCAGCTCCACTACTTCCACCAGCCCTTCATGCAGCTAACGGACCTGGAGCGAAGTGCCCGGCCCCGCGCCCGCCCCCCGCGCTGGGCTCACAGGTGCCCCCTCTGCTCCGCTGGGCTGCCTGCTGGGTGCTGGCTTCCGGGGGCCTGCAGAGCATGTCCCCAACCCCCTTCCACCCCCCAGAACTGCACAGGAGCCTTGTCAGGGAGGGTTAAGGGGGCTGGGGGCGCTTGGACGGGAGGACACAGCCTCAGCTGCCGCCTTTAAACGCAGAGGGGCTTCGGGCGGTGGGGGCCATAGGGGCGGAGTGTCAGCCAAGCCACATGCTCCCAAGCCAGTGGCTGCACACACAGGCTTCTTCCAGCCTGGGGCCTGGAGGGCTCACCCAGGAGTGTGGGTCCGAGTGGCACTCTGGGGCCCTGTCCTAGGCAGGACGTGGTGAGCGGGACCCCACTGCTGCGGCAGGAAGAGGAGGAGCCCCCCAGTGGGGAGGAGCTGAGCTCGGTTGGCCCCAGCCAGGCCACTCAGGTCCTGGAGAGTAAGTGGGGGGAAGGGGTGGGGTGTCTGCGGAGACCCTGTGAGCTCGGGAGGCTCTGTCCCTTCCTCACACCCCCTCCCAACAGTTGCAGCCAACAACTGGGGCCTGGTGGCCGAGCGGCTGCTGGACCTGGCTGCCAGCTTCTCAGACGTCCTGGGCCGCGTGCAGACCCTGGTGGGGCGCCTGCTGGAGCTGCATATCTTCAAGCTGGTGGCCCTGTACACCGTCTGGGTGGCCCTGAGAGAGGTGAGCGTCCACAGACCCACCGCCCGTGTCTGCAGCGGCCCCTCGAGCCCTGCGGTGCAGCGGACGGCGAGACCCATGGGGCGGGGCGGGGTGGGGAGGGGCGGGGCCCCGCCGGCCCCTCCAGCACCGCCTGCCCGCAGGTGTCAGTGATGAACCTGCTGCTGCTGGGGCTGTGGGCCTTTGCCCTGCCCTACCCCCGCTTCCGGCCCATGGCCTCCTGCCTGTCCACCGTGTGGACCTGTATCATCATCGTGTGCAAGATGCTCTACCAGCTCAAGGTCGTCAGCCCCCACCAGTACTCCAGCACCTGCACCAAGGTAGGGTGCCCGCGCCCGAGCCCCACCCACGGGGCTGTTCCTCAGCTCGCGGTCGTGAGGGATGGAGGCAGGGCTCTCTCTGGGGCCGAGGACCTCCTGGGGCATCCTTCAGCCTGGCCTGCGGAGGACCCGCTCCCGTGGTGAGGTGTCCAGGCTCAGAGGTGTCCTGACTCGGTTGGGCCCTTCGTGAAGCACAGGGTGCTGTCTGAGGTGGCGCCGAGGATGTCCCCCGTGAGGGGGGCACGTCCAGGGCAGCTTCTGCCCAGAGCTTTCTCCTCCCCTTCCCCAGCCCCACACCCTGTCCCCTTCCTCATGAAAGGGGATGGGGAGGCTGGCCCTCATGCACCCCTGGCTGCGGCAGCTAGTCCGGCCCACACCTGTCCGGGAGCTGTGGCAGAGGTGGTGCAGGGCAGGCCAGCGGTCTCCGGGGTCACTGCCCCGTTCCTGGCGGAGCAGATGCTCACACCACCCCTGCCCTCAGCCCTTCCCCAACAGCACCAACCTTCAGAAGACAGAAATCAACCAGTCTTTGCTGTACCGGGGGCCCGTTGACCCTGCCAACTGGTTTGGGGTGAGGAAGGGCTTCCCCAACCTGGGCTACATCCAGGTGAGCGAGGTGCCGGGGGCGGTGGGCGGGCGGGCGGGCGGGCAGGCGGGCGGTGGGGCCTGACTGCCTCCCCCTGCCCCACAGAACCACCTGCAGATCCTGCTGTTGCTGGTATTTGAGGCCATCGTGTACCGACGCCAGGAGCACCAGCGCCGGCTGCGCCACATGGGCCCCCTGCCCGCCCAGGCCGTCTGCGCCGGCGGCACCCGCCAGCAGCTGGACCGGGACCTGCTCAGGTGCCTCCAGTACTTCATCAACTTCTTCTTCTACAAATTCGGGCTGGAGGTGAGGCCCTTGCCCCTCCCCTAGGCAGGCCAGCCCTGGGGTTCCTTAGCACCCTCTGGGCATGTGCTGGGTCCTCTGCACCCGGTCGGCCTCACTTGGAGAGGGGCCTGTACTGTGGGTGGGGGTGCAGACCTCAGGCGCCCCAGCCTTGGCTCCCCCGTGCAGTGGACACCTTCCAGCCTCTCCATCCCTCTGGGAAAGGTGTGCGGGCTGTCAAGAGCCTGGGCTGTGACCCTGTCCTGTGCACAGTGCCCACTGCCTGCTTCGTGCTCGTCTCCACCCCCAGATCTGCTTCCTGATGGCCGTGAATGTGATTGGGCAGCGTATGAACTTCATGGTCATCCTGCACGGCTGCTGGCTGGTGGCCATCCTCACCCGCCGGCGCCGCACGGCCATCGCCCGCCTCTGGCCCAACTACTGCCTCTTCCTGGCGCTCTTCCTGTTGTACCAGTACCTGCTGTGTCTGGGCATCCCCCCGGCCCTGTGTCTTGGTGAGGAGGGCACGGCTGCAGGCTGGGTGTGGGGGGTACCAAAGGCGCCGCTGTGCAGGGCTTCTGTGGCCACATAGACGCATGTGGCAGCGTTTCCCGCCTGCCCTGGAGTCGCGTCCTGCACTCCCCTCTGCGGACTGCCTCTTGGGTGGCAGTGCCAGGCCCTTGCTGGTCTCCCTGCATTTGTTTTGCTTTGTGCTTCGTATTCTCTTTTGAAAACATCCAACAATCAGAAAGGTTGGGACAGTAGAGCAGCTGCGACCCCCGGGCCCAGCTCAGTCCCTGTGCAGCTCCCCACCCGATACCGCCTGGGGCTGGGCGCTCTCTGCAGCCCGGACGGTGGCCACGCGTGGCCATCCTCCCCGGGCCGGTGCCCTGGTCTCATGCACCACCCACACTCAGTGGCCTGTCTTCACTGTCGTGTCCTCGCTGGTGTTTGCCCTAGTCAGGGTCCGGCATTTACCTCAGCTGTGACTTCTCCTGGCTCTTTGACCCAGACTGTCCTGGCCTCTTGCTCATGTGACATTAATGGAGTCAGGCCTGTGGGTTTGTGGGAAACCCTATTGGATTTGTGGGCTGTGCCTGAAGCATAGATGCCGGTGAACACTGTGGCAGGAATGGCCCACGCCCGGGTTCCCGAGCCCGCCTTGTGCAGGGGCCGCTCTTGCTTCCCCAGGACGCACAGGGAGCCCGTGTCCGCCGGCTATCCCGAATCAGCCGTGTTGTTAACGATTTCTGTCCTTCCTGCGCACTCACTGGCTGGCCACGGAGCAGCCTCTTCTGAATGTGGGGTTTGTTCGCCATTCGTCTGCGTTGGCCTGTGGGAGTCCCTTGAGCCGGCGTCTGCCAGGCTCCATCAGTGTCTGGAGGGGCACGTGTGTGCGGGGCTTGCTCCCGCCCAGGGACGCTCCCCTCCTCCCCGTGGCTCATCGCGCCACGCCGTGTGGCCGCTGCCCTCAGCGTTCCATCGCGCGCCCCAGGCCCTGCCCCTGGGCGGCTGCCCCACCCGCCGCGTCTCTGACCACCACTGCCAGGACTGTTTCCCACTCTCCTTGCCCGGAATGCCTGAGAAGGGGCTCAGCGTGTCAGCCACGTCCAGCTGCTTTCAGCGGGACGCGCTCAGGCTCTCCCACAGCACTTCACTCCTTTCTGTTCACTTCGGTCACTTGGAACGTAGACTCACAGGGAGACAGGAAAGGAGCCCACAGTACCCTTCAGCCATGTGGGCCCCGCAGGGGCAGTGAGCCCAGGTGACACCGGCCGCGCGCACCGCTCCTGACGGACCTGCAGGCGTAGGGCCCCGCTGGCCGGCCTGCTGCCCGCTCTGTCCCGGGAGCCCTGCAGGCCCCCGTCTCGCTTCCTCGTGCTGGGTCCTCTGTCCCCTCTGGTCTGGGACGGCTCTTCCATCTGCGTCTTCTGTGACCTCGGAGCCCTTGAGTACTGCGCTGTTGATTTTGCAGAACATCCCTCAATTTGGGGTTGTCGGGTGGTTCTTTACTGGACAGTCTTGTGCCTTGGCGTGAACAGCACGGCTGTGAGGTGTCCGTGCCGGTGGGTCACGGGGCCGGCCCCGTGCCTCGGGTGCTGTTCCCTGCATCACGTGACACGGAGCCATCCGCTGCGTCTCCCTGCTGCCCTCCTGGTGGTTCTTGCGTATTTATGTGGGGAGAGGTAGTGGAGACGGACGTTTAGTTCCTCCTCTAGTTTCACTGTCCCCGGTGACCGTGCCTGTGGGAGTGGCTAATCTGGTGTCTAACGTTAGTTTCTAGTCCCCGTCCTTCTGGGAAGAACTGCCCCTCCCTGTTTATCCAGTCACTGGGTACATCCATGTGGACCCGGGAAGTTCGCTCTTGGCTTTCCTGTCCCAGCGTGGCCACTGGGGCCCTGGAGTCTCCTGCCCCGCCTCTTCCAAGACCCCCTCTCCTGCTGTTCCAGAGATGCAACCTGTGGCCCGTGCTCTGGGCGGCCCTGCCCTGGGGGCCTCTCCTTTCACTGGGGGGTGGAGTTTGGAAAGCCAGGCCTGGCTCTGGGACCTGCTGCTAGGGGCCTGCATCCTGCCCCCACCACCCCTCCCACCCTGTGGCAGATGCAGTTTCCCAAGGCGGCTGGAGGCCCCTCCTTCTCCGCTGCCTCCTGCGAGTGCGCCATTCCTGCAGTTCTGTTGGTCTTCGTAAATGCACAGAGGTTGTGTCCACCCCCATGGCTCCCCACCAAACGTTTCGGCCCTGAGCTTTGCCCAGCCCACTCCCGGGCAACCACAGATGTTTCTCCCGCTGGGTGTGCAGCTGTGTGACTTGGAGCCCTTGGGTCCAGCTTCTTTCACTCAGCAAACCACATTTAAGATGCCCCCGGGTCGCTGCCGTGGTTACACGATGCTTTGCTCGTCTCCCTGCTGAGTGGGTCCCTGGCTTGGCTGCACTTCAGTTCCTTTGACCTTCTGCCCCCGGTTTCCGGGTTAGGGGCTGCCGTGCGCATTCCTGCACTGGTCTTCCGTGGATGTAGTTTTCACTTTTCTGGGATAAATGCCCGGAGCAGCCGCCCCATTGTGCATTCATCCTGCCAGCGATGTATGTGCTGTTTCTCTGCATCCTCACCAGCATGTGGTGCCATCACCTCTTTTGTTTTGGCCATTCTGATGGGTATGTGGCACCAGTGCATTCTGGTCCGTCCTACGGGGGCTCAGCCCCTGGGGAGGCCTGCCTGCCAGTTACTCTAGGCTGTCTCCCAATGCCTCCTCCTGGGGCCCGGGGCAGTTTATGTCTGGAAAGCACACACATCGGGAGTGCCAGGATCTCTGGGCTGGTGGGCTCTCGAGGCTCTGGTGCGATTGGGTGTGTTTTGAGGCTGTGTGAATGTGGGCAAGTGGGCGTAAGATCCTGTGGGCACTGGGCCCCTGCAGGCCACAGGCCAGCGGATGGGGGTGGGCAGGACATCTGGGCTCCTGACCCATGTCCCCCACCTGCAGACTACCCGTGGCGCTGGAGCCAGGCCATCCCCATGAATTCCACACTCATCAAGTGGCTGTACCTGCCAGACTTCTTCAGGGCCCCCAACTCCACCAACCTCATCAGTGAGTACCTGCTGGCAGGGCCTGGTCTGTACATACCACCTGCCGGCTTCCTAGGAGGCCCTGGAGGCTCTGCACGGGGACGGGCGCGTTGTCCAGGCCAATCTTGTGGTTCCCCAGCAAGTGGGGGGTGGGAGTAGTTTGTCCCAGGAGTGTGCCTGGTCCTACAGGCACATCCCCAAGAGATACATGGGCCCACCTCACACATGCATACCTAGCCATGCAGACCATCTGGGTGGACATTGGAATGCACATGGGTGGACGGAGACGCAGATGTGCAGACTGATGTCCACACGGAGAGTAGGCAGGGGTGTGTCGGCCTCATCTGATGCGTGTGTGGTGTGTGTAGAGCCCTGTGAACACAGGGTGTGTGCAGACAGCTGTGGTCCCAGCTCCCAGCGCACATCCATGCCCGCAGGCAGGCACACCGGTGCTCACACAGGCAGGCGTGTCTGCCCAGCTCCCTCGCGCACACGCCAAAGCTTCCATCTGGTCTGGGCTGGGAGGGCAGAGCTGCAGGATGGGCCTGGCACCCCACTGAGTTCCTGGCCTCCGCGTGGCCGGCAGTCTGGGGTGCCCATAGCCATGGTCTCCGTGTGCCCACAGGTGACTTCCTCCTGCTGCTCTGCGCCTCCCAGCAGTGGCTGGTGTTCTCGGCTGAGCACACTGAGGAATGGCAGCGTGTGGCTGGCACGAACACCGACTGCCTGGAGCTGCCCCAGGGGCAGCCCAACCCCGTGCCCAACTTCATGCACTGCAGGTGGGCCCCGTGGTATCACGCTCACTGGGGCTGTGTGGGCAGCTGGTCAGCGGGCCTGATGTGTGCTGGGCCCCACCTAGGACTGGGCTGAGGATGGGCACTGCCAGTGGTGGCCCTGTGGCCGGGGTGGGGGCGGATGCCAACCTTGCAGAGGACAGGGCCTTCCGGGGGGCCCCCTGGTCCCAGGGGACTGGGGCCACACGGCGACGCCCCACCTGCAGGTCCTACCTCGACATGGTGAAGGTGGCCGTGTTCCGCTACCTCTTCTGGGCGGTGCTGGTGCTGGTGTTCATCACGGGGGCCTCGCGCACCAGCGTCTTCGGGCTGGGCTACCTGCTCGCCTGCTTCTACCTGCTGCTCTTCGGCACCACCCTGCTGCAGAAGGACACCCATGCCCGCCTCCTGCTGTGGGACTGTCTCATCCTCTACAACGTCACTGTCATCATCTCCAAGAACATGCTCTCGGTGAGCCTGCCCGGCCCTGACCCCTGACCCCTGACCCCTGACCCAGCGGGCCCAGCTGACCTTCCCCTGCCCCCAGCTCCTGTCCTGTGTCTTTGTGGAACAAATGCAGAGCAACTTCTGCTGGGTCATCCAGCTCTTCAGCCTCGTCTGCACCGTCAAAGGCTACTACAACCGTGAGTGCAGGCGTGGGGGCCACGGGCATGCCGTGGGGGCACTCCAGGACGTCACCCTGACCCGCACCACTCCTGTCCCACAGCCAAGGAGATGCTGAGCAGGGACAAGGACTGCCTGCTGCCCGTGGAAGAGGCCGGCATCCTCTGGGACAGTGTCTGTTTCCTGTTCCTGCTGCTACAGCGCCGCGTCTTCCTCAGCCACTACTTCCTGTATGTCAGGGCCGAGCTCCAGGCCAGTGCCCTGCAGGCCTCCAGGTTAGCACGTGCCAAGGGTCCCTGGGCCCACGCAGGGCGGGCATCACCAATCTGTGACATGGGAGCCTGAGTGCCTGGCTCTGCCGCTGGCTGGTGTTTACTGCCCCACGCTGGCCTGTGGGTGCACACCCGCTGGAGGGCCTTCCTTGCCCCACGCACCTCCACCCCAGCCTCTGCAGGGCCTACAGGCTGCTGTCCACTGACACCTCTTCATTTGCATGTTATCAGACCTGGGAACCTGGAGGCAGCAGGCAGTGTCTGTGGCCTCACGGTAGCACGTGACCAAGAGGGTGTTGAGTTCAGAGAGTCAGGCCTCCGTGTGAGCGTTGAGGACTAGGGCTGTGGGGCAGGGCCTGGGACTATGGGGAGGCCAGGCCCAGCCCGGAAGTGGGGTGGCCCCAGAGCCTCACTGCCCCTCCCTGCAGGGGCTTTGACCTCTACAACGCTGCCAGCCTCAAAAGCATTGACCTCCACCGCAAGGAAGAGGAGAAGTCTCTGGCCCAGCTGAAGAGACAGTAGGTGCCCTGGGGTGGGGTCTGCCCCGTGCCCAGCCTGCTCCCAGCCTGGCACTCAGAGCTGCCACACCCCCGCAGGATGGAACGCATCCGCACCAAGCAGGAGAAGCACAGGGTGAACCGCAGCCGACCCCAGGACCCCCCGGGGCCTGGCCAGGAGCCCGGTGAGTACAGAGCCCAGGCACGTCTGCTCAGCTGCAGCCTGCTGCATCTGCCATGTCATGTCCCACAGGGCTTCTGGCCTGCCTGTCCTGTGCCGTGTGGCCGTCCTGTTCTGCAGGCCGTGCGGCCAGCCCATGACCGTCTCTCTGTACTTTAGGGCTGCCCTCCACCCACCAGGGCACCTAGAGGCACGCCTCCCCCCACTGCTGTGGGGTCTCTGTGTCTGTCTGCACTTGTGGCTGTCCTCACACCCCCTGCCCCTCCACAGGCCCTGGCAGTCCAGGGGGCTCCTCCCCGCCACGGAGACAGTGGTGGCGGCCCTGGCTGGACCACGCTGCAGGTACTGCCCCAGCCAGGCCTGCCACGCTTGCCCTCTCGACTGCTGTCTGCCTTTGGGGTGGTAGGAGCTCGCCATTCAGACCTCCGGCCTGGGCACTGCCCTCCCCCAAGCACCCCCGTGAGCCCCACCACAGGCTCTCAGGCCTCCCTCCAAGCTACGGGGTTATAAGGTGCTGGGTCTTCTCGGACCCAGAGGTCTGAGCCCCCAACACTGGTCTGGTCTCCCCTGTCCTGGCCCCGACCCCGCTGTGTTGCTCCTGGTGTCCGGCTGCATCCCAAAGCTCTGGTCTGTGTCCTGTGTGTGCATCGCTGTGCCCCAGCCTGCATGGGGCTTCTTGCCTCCCGCACTGTGGCTGTCCCTGGGGGTGGGGGGGCATGCTGCCCTTGGCTCGTGGGGTCACAGGATGCTGAGGGAACCTAAGGTGGGCAGCACAGCGGGTCCACTGCCCAAACTGAAGCCATGTGGATAGGGGTGTGGAGCCCAACGCCGAGCTGGGGAGGCTGGCTCTGACCCCCCCCTGCCCGCAGTCATCCACTCTGGGGACTACTTCCTGTTCGAGTCCGACAGTGAGGAGGAGGAGGAGGCGCTGCCCGAGGACCCCAGGCCATCTGCACAAAGCGCCTTCCAGGTGAGGCCCCCGCCTGCCCATGTCCCTGGATGCCTGGGAGCCCAGTGCCTGTGTCCTCTGGGAAGCCTGCCCAGCCCATGCAGACCTCCAGAGTCCACAGTCAGATGGGGAAACAGGCATGAGAGATGCCAGTCATGGGCAACTACACGCCCCTCCATCCATGAGCTCCTGAAGTCCTGACTCTGACCACCCAGGTCTGTGGTGGCCGAAGGTGGGCTTGCCTTTGGGAAGGGCTCGGTGTGTCCTCTGGATGCTGTCTGCGTCCTGGGGCCAGCAGCCTCCTGTCTGTCTGTGGACCACAGGCCCTGCGTGGGGCTCCAGTGCCGCAGGACGATCTAGCTGTGTGTGGTGGGCTGCAGGACTGCCCTGCCCTCCCTGCCCCACAGGGCCCTAGGGGTCCATTTCTTGCCCCTTCTCAGGGAGCTGAAGGTCCCCAGTTGGGCCCACAGACCCCAGTCCCCGCCCCTCCTGGGAGCTGCGAGGGGGCCGAGTGGGATCTGATCCCCGGGGAGGCAGAGCGCTGATGCAGGTGGCGGCCTGCAGATGGCGTACCAGGCGTGGGTGACCAGCGCTCAGACGGTGCTGAGGCAGCAGGAGGAGGAGCGGGCGGGGCAGCCGCCGGCGGGTGAGTCCCGCCCTGTGGGCTGGGGGGCGGGGCGGGGCGGGGCCGCCGGGTGCTGAGCAGCTCCTCTGTGCCCAGGAGGCCAGGGCTGGTCGGCAGAGCCCCCAGAGGACTCGGAGGACGCGGCAGGTGCGTGGGCCCCCGGGCCGGGGCTAGGGCTGGGGGTCTCTCGTGGGCCCCCCTCCAGTGCACGACGCCCGCCCCCTCGCAGGTCACAGCCACGTGATGCAGCGCGTGCTGAGCACCGTGCAGTTCCTGTGGGTTCTGGGGCAGGCGCTGGTGGACGGGCTCACGCGCTGGCTGCGCACCTTCACGCGGCACCACCGAACCATTAGCGACGTGCTGCGCGCCGAGCGCTACCTGTTCACGCGGGAGCTGCTCCAGGTGAGCGACGCGGCCCACGGCCTCACCTGCCATAGGCCCGCCCCTCACACCCCAGCCCTGCCTGCCTCCAAGCCTGTGCACAGCCAGGCCCCACCAGCCCCCCAAACCCGACCCCTGCGGCCCTGCACCCGCTGAGCCTGGTGCCCCGCAGGGCAGAGAAGCGCACCGCAGGGTGCTGGACCAGCTGTACACAAGTGAAGCCGAGGCGGCGCCGCCAGACCCCTCAGAGGCCCATGACACGCCCAGCACAGCCTCAAGGTGGGTGCCCCCCAGGGACTCGGGCGGCTGAGCCAGGACCCGGCTGACCCAGCCTGCCCGTGGGCCCAGAGCCAGGGCACCTGCACCGCTCTGCCTGGGGCCAGTGCACCGCGCAGGCTGCCCCTGACTGGCCTCCCCTCCCACAGCGGGCTGGGGCCCAAGGAGCCGCTGAGCGCGGGTCATGGCGCCCGCAGCAGCAGCGAGGAGACGGGCCCTGAGCCCAGGACTTCTGCACGCGGCTCTGGGGAACTGCGGGTCACTGCCGCCCCCCGGACACGCACAGCCAGCGAGCTGCTCCTCCACAGGTGTGCGGCAAAGGGGTGGCAGTGGGCACTGGCCGCGGAGCCCGCCTCCCAGTGCCGGCAGACTGGGCCTTGGGGCCCCAGCCGGCCCTGAGCATGGCGCCCACAGGTGCCTGCACATCCCCGAGCTGGAGGAGGCCGAGCAGTTCGAGGCCGAGCAGGGCCGGACACTGCAGCTGCTGCGGGCGGCGTACCAGTGTGTGGCCGCCCACTCGGAGCTGCTCTGCTACTTCATCATCATCCTCAACCACATGGTCACCGCCTCGGCCGTCTCCCTGGTGCTGCCCGTGCTGGTCTTCCTGTGGGCCATGCTGTCCATCCCGCGGCCCAGCAGGCGCTTCTGGATGGCAGCCATCGTCTTCACCGAGGTGGGTGGGGGCTGGAAGGGGGCAGGGTCTGGCCCGGCCACGCTGAGCTCCCTTCCCCACAGGTCACGGTGGTCACCAAGTACCTGTTCCAGTTCGGCTTCTTCCCCTGGAACAGCCACACGGTGCTGCGGCGCTACGAGAACAAGCCCTACTTCCCGCCCCGCATCCTGGGCTTGGAGAAGACCGACGGCTACATCAAGTATGACCTGGTGCAGCTCATGGCCCTCTTCTTCCACCGCTCCCAGCTGCTGGTGAGCCGCCTGCCTGGGCGGGACATGATGGGCCTCCAAGCCCTCCCCGTGACAGCCCCGCAGCCTCATCCTGTCCTTCTGCCGCCCAGTGCTATGGCCTCTGGAACCACGAGGAGGACCAACTCTCCAAGGAGCAGGACAGGGGTGCCAAAGAGGAGCCGTCCCCACTGGGGCCCCAGGAGCCAGAGGTGGCGGGGCCCCCCATCAAGGATGACCTCCAGGCGGAAGCCAGGGACACGCGGTCCCATGACACGGGGCTTGTCCATTTGAGTCTCAGGAGGAGGAGGAGGGAGAGCAGTGGACCCAGAGAACTGGCAGCCTTTGGTACGAGGCCTTGTCTGCCAACACCCTCGGCCATGCGCCTAATGCTGTGTCCAGAAGACACAGCTCCAGCTGGTGCCCTGCTGGTGGCCCTGGGGAGGTCCCTGCTCAGCCTGCCAGTCTGCAAAATGGGGCAATCCCAGCCCCTTGGGGGATCCCTTGGGGTGCCTGGGAGTCTGAGTCGGGCCTGGCTCCCATGGGCTTCCGTCAGCAGCGGCTGCTTCCCCACAGATCCCAAGAACCAGGAGGCAGTGGAGGCGGCCGCCGGGCAGAGCAAGAGGTGGAGTTGCCCCCGGGAAGGAGTACGGGCAATTGGGACCAGGTTGCAGAGCTGCTGCCTGACGCTGTGAGTGACCTGGCCTGGGCGGGGGCACGGCGGGAGGGACCGAGGCCAGCACCACACTGCCCCCCACCCCCCAGGGCCCACGGCGTGTACCAGCCCCTGCGACACTTCTTCCACGACATTCTGCACACCAAGTACCGGGCAGCCACGGACGTCTACGCCCTCATGTTCCTGGCCGATGTCGTCGACTTCATCATCATCATCTTCGGCTTCTGGGCCTTTGGGGTGAGCAGGGACTCGGGGCCGCAGGGAGCTGAAACCCAGCCGCCACGGGCCACCCTGACCTGTGTTCTTCTGACCACAGAAGCACTCGGCGGCCACAGACATCACGTCCTCCCTGTCGGACGACCAGGTGCCTGAGGCCTTCCTGGTCATGCTGCTGATCCAGTTCAGCACCATGGTGGTCGACCGCGCCCTCTACCTGCGCAAGACTGTCCTGGGCAAGCTGGCCTTCCAGGTGGTCCTGGTGCTGGCCATCCACCTCTGGATGTTCTTCATCCTGCCCGCTGTCACCGAGAGGTGGGGGCCTGGCAGAGCCGGGGCTGGGGCAGGGGCCGTGGGCAGGCGCCCTGACCTGCCTTCCCGTCCTGCCCAGGATGTTCAGCCAGAACGCGGTGGCCCAGCTGTGGTACTTCGTCAAGTGCATCTACTTCGCCCTGTCCGCCTACCAGATCCGCTGTGGCTACCCCACCCGCATCCTCGGCAACTTCCTCACCAAGAAGTACAACCACCTCAATCTCTTCCTCTTCCAGGGGTGAGTGGGGCCGGCTGGGGGTGCAAGGCCTGAGGCCGCCCTCCTGCAGGCCCCTCCTGACGGGCGCCTGGCCCTGGCAGGTTCCGGTTGGTGCCGTTCCTGGTGGAGCTGAGGGCTGTGATGGACTGGGTGTGGACGGACACCACACTGTCCCTGTCCAACTGGATGTGTGTGGAGGATATCTATGCCAACATCTTCATCATCAAGTGCAGCCGAGAGACAGAAAAGGTGCCCAAGGCAGGGCAGGACATGGGTCACTGCCTCCCGGGGCAGACAGGCTGCCTCGAGAGCCCAATGGAGCAGGGGGGTCCTTCCCTGGGGCTCAGTCCACGTCAGCCTGAGGCCAGAATGCCACCAAGGGCCAGAGGGGCTTGTTAGAGGGCACAGTGACCTTGGCCCTGTCAGGGCAGGCGGTTGGCAGAGCGGGCCTGAGAATGCCCAGCAGAGGCCCAGCCTCTCTCGGGCTGGCAGGGTGAGGGGCACCACAATAAGCCAAGTGTTTGTTGTTCAGTGGCTTTGTTGAGAGGATTCCCACAGCACGAGGCCACCCGAAAGCAGACCATCTGGGGGTTTCCAGGGTACGCATGGGCTGTGCAGCCAGCATAGGGCCTACCCGCAGGTGCGCCGGCCCCTACACCCCTGCCCCTGCCCGCCAGTGTCTGCAGAGTCACCTCTTCTGGACACCCTGTAAGGGGATCAGCTCCTCGCTTGGAGTCTCCCAGGCTCAGCTGAGCTGCACTCGGCCCTGGCGTGTGCCTTCTGTTTATCCAACTGCTCCAAATGCTGAAGGACGTTTGGGTTTCTCTCTCCTTGTTCATCCTGACACATGCTGCTGCGGACAGTCCCAGGCTCTCCTGGGTGTCCGGGTGGTGACACATGCTGCTGCGGACAGTCCTAGGCTCTCCTGGGTGTCCGGGTGGTGACACATGCTGCTGCGGACAGTCCCAGGCTCTCTTGGGTGCCCGGGTGGTGACACATGCTGCTGCGGACAGTCCCAGGCTCTCCTGGGCCCCGGGTGGGCGTGGGAGTGCCCAGTCTGGGGGTGGGCCTCCCCTGCCACGGCAGCCACCCCGGTTTGCATTCCCATCTCACCAGCGCTTCCTGCTCCGCTACTTGGGGTGCGGCCGTCCCGGCTGGTGAGGCGGCGTCTCACTGGCTTCGGGGTGCGTTTCCGACGGCCGAGGACACCCACCTTCTTTAGCTGCACTTTCTGGCCATTTATGTCTCTGGAGAAAAGTCGTTTCAGGTCCTCTGCCTGTCTTTCTGTGGGGCTGTCTGTTCACTGTCAGGCCGTAAGAGCTCTTCCTGTGCTCTGGACACTGGGTCCTCACCAGACGCCCGATATGCAGAGCCCTCCGACCACTTGGGGTTCTCTGACTTGGCTGACAGTGTCCTCTGAAGCACAAAGCCTGTTTTTCCAGTAATGTCCAATTTGACATTTTTTCTTTTGTTGCTCATTTTTGATGTTTGTCAAATTTGAGACTCTTGGAAAATCCAAGGTAATAAAGATTTGCCCCCAAGAGTCTGATTTAGGTCTTACACTTAATTTTTATATATGGTGTGAGGGGGGGGTCCAACTCCATTCCTTGTATGTGGACAGCCAGCCCTCCACACACCGTCTGTTGACAGGCTGTCCTTTCCCCACCGAATGGCCCTGGCAGCGCCCTTGTCTCTGTGAGGCTCTGCCCCCAGGCTCCTGCGTTCTGCCCCCTGGTCTCTGCTCTCCTTGCCCACACTGTCTTGACTGCCATAGCTTTGCAATCAGTTTTGAGGTTTGAATTTACCAGGCCACGTGAGGAGGGGAGGGCACGGTGTGGAGGACAGCGCCAGCCTGCACGGAGCGGGTGTGGGGGTGGAGGCCTGCGCAGGGCTGGCCAGTGACTGGTGTCGTACCCCCAGAAATACCCGCAGCCCAAGGGGCAGAAGAAGAAGAAGGTCGTCAAGTACGGCATGGGCGGCCTCATCATCCTGTTCCTCGTGGCCATCATCTGGTTCCCGCTGCTCTTCATGTCCTTGGTGCGCTCTGTGGTCGGCGTTGTCAACCAGCCCATCGACGTCACCGTCACGCTGAAGCTGGGTGGCTATGAGGTGAGGGCCACCTGTCTGTTCCAGCCAGGGGAAGCCAGTGACCCTGGGAGTGGGCTGCCCCGGCGGGGCAGGGGGAACAGGCCCCGCCCCTGCCCCGGGGGGCTCTGGCCAGGCAGCCCCCAGCCCCCATCCTCACAGTCCATGGGTGCTGACAGCCAGGGGCTCAGGCGGCTCCCTCTCCCTGCCCCCAGCCCCTGTTCACCATGAGCGCCCAGCAGCCGTCCATCATCCCCTTCACGCACCAGGCCTACGAGGAGCTATCCAGGCAGTTTGACCCCCACCCGGTGAGCGGCCCCCACACTGCAGCTGTCTGGTGGGGAGGGGTAGCCTGGCCACATCCCACTGAGGTGCCCCTCGTACCCAGCTGGCCATGCAGTTCATCAGCCAGTACAGCCCTGAGGACATTGTCACAGCGCAGATCGAGGGCAGCTCTGGGGCGCTGTGGCGCATCAGCCCTCCAAGCCGGGCCCAGATGAAGCGCGAGCTGGACAATGGCACTGCTGCCATCACCCTGCGCTTCACCTGGAACTTCCAGAGGTGCATCCTGGGTTTGGGTGGGGGCTTGGAGGGTGTGGCACAGGCCACAGTAGGTCACACTGCACCCCGGCCTGCAGAGACCTGGCCAAGGGCGGCACCGTGGAGTACACCAACGAGAAGCACACCCTGGACCTGACCCCCAACAGCACTGAGCGGAGGCAGCTGGCCAGCCTGCTCCAGGGCACCTCGGACCAGTCAGTGTGAGTGGGCAGGGCCAGGCAGGGCCGGGCCAGGCGGAGTACCAGGGGCTGGGGTTGCTCCTGACCTGCCGGCCCCCCACAGGGTCATCCCCCACCTCTTCCCCAAGTACATCCGTGCTCCCAACGGGCCCGAAGCCAACCCTGTGAAGCAGCTGCAGCCCAGTGAGTGGGGGGCGCTCAGGGGTGGAAGGGTGCCGGGCTCTAGCCTCTGCCAGGAGCGCACGGGTCCCTGACCCTTGCGGCTCTGACCCAGATGAGGAGGACGACTACCTCGGCGTGCGCATCCAGCTGCGGAGGGAGCGAGTGGGCACGGGGGCTGCCGGCTTCCTTGAGTGGTGGGTCATAGAGCTGCAGGACTGCCAGGCGGACTGCAATCTGCTGCCCATGGTCATCTTCAGTGACAAGGTCAGCCCGCCCAGCCTCGGCTTCCTGGCTGGCTACGGGTGAGTGCTGCGTGCGTGTGTGGGCGGGCGGGCCTCTGCGGCAGCCCCGGGACTCACTCTGACCCACCCGCAGGATCATGGGGCTCTACGTGTCCATCGTGCTGGTCATCGGCAAGTTCGTGCGTGGCTTCTTCAGTGAGATCTCGCACTCCATCATGTTTGAGGAGCTGCCGTGTGTAGATCGCATCCTCAAGCTCTGCCAGGACATCTTCCTGGTGCGGGAGACGCAGGAGCTGGAGCTGGAGGAGGAGCTGTACGCCAAGCTGATCTTCCTGTACCGCTCGCCGGAGACCATGATCAAGTGGACCCGTGAGGGGGAGTAGGAGGCGGCGGTGGGGGCGCTCCAGGCCAAGGCCCCTGCGGCGGCACAGCCCCCAGCCCGGCCCGTGGGGCCCTGATGCTGCTGTGGGAGGAGGCTGGGGCCCCTCCTCGGCCCTGTGCTGGACTGCGGCCCCTTTCGGCGTCCCTGCTGGGCCTGGTGCAGCCTACAGCTGGCCACACTGGGCCAGGGGGCCTAGCCCTCCCTTCCCCTACATGTACTGTAGAATTTTCTAATTAAAATGTTTTTATTTATGCTAATGAACCATCACGTGCCCTCTGCCCATCCATTGCTTCCTGCTCCACACAACAGAGGACCTGGCAGTCGGCTCTAGTCCTGGGCGAGCTCTCACCGGTGTGCACGCCACCACTCTCCTCAACCAGATCCTCCTGGGTCTGCGGCAGGGCCCTGGGGGACACCACGCAGTGGGGACAGGCCCCTGGGTGCTCACGCCCAGGAAGGCCCCTCCCAGGGCCCCAGCAGTAGAGTGGTCAGCTGGTACCTCTGGCTCCGGAGCTGCGCCTCAGCCAGGATGTAGGGTGGCAGGGGGTCCAGGGAGGGCTGCAACACAGAGCCAATGTGGGCAGGGTGCTGTGCAGCCCAAAGCCAAGCCAGGGCCCACCTGTCCCCCAGGAGCAGGAGGGCTTCCCGTGTCCCCAGCCCCAGGGGGGAACCCACTCACCAAGTCCCTCATGGTCACACGGCAGCCATAGCAGAGGTGCTGGACGACTTGGGATCGGGGGTTCCCCCTGCATGAGCAGAGCTGGACCTGTGTGCCTGGTCTTGGCCCCTCAGCTTGGGGCCCCAGGGCTTAGCCACAGGTTGCCCGCCACCTCTGGAGCTGTGAGGCACTGGCCGTAGGATGGGATGGGCTGGGGTAAGGACTCACCTCCCATATGGCCTGCCCGCCTGGCAGCAGCCTGTAGGGACCCCATCCATCCCTGCAGCACAGCAGGGCCCTATGGGCACCTTGGCCTCAGCCGGTCGGGTGGGGGACGGTGTCTGGGAGAGATTCAGGGTCTGGGCCCCAAAAGCAGTGGCACTGTCTGCAAGCAGACATGAGCTGAGGGTGCCTTGAGCTGCCAGGCCCCGCCCCTGCGCACCCAGAAAGGCTGTGGCACAGACCGGCAGTGTCGATGTCCAGCGCACACATACAGAGGAGGCAGCCGGGGCCTGGGGGGCCAGCAGCATGGCCGTTCCTGGGCGCCTTGACCAGCTTCTCACTCGTCCTGCGGTGTGGGATACAGGGTACAAGGGTGCCGGCGGCTTCTCTCTATTCCGCTGACCCCATCACCCCAGTGTCTGGGTAAGCACCCCATGGGCACACACACCTGTACACGGTGCTGACCGTGGAGGGGAACTGAGCCTGCAGCCGGAGCATGAACGCCTCCATCAGCCGGTGGATGCTGGCCTTTTCGGGGGCCTGAGGAGTTAGATGGGGGGCTGCAGGAGGGGCTCCAGTCCAGAGGGACAGCCCCGGGCTACATAGAGTGGGGGCCGCGGGCTTCTCCACACCGTCAGCCCCCAGGAGCCTACTGCACTGGGGACAGCGCAGGCCAGGGCACCTGCTTCCACACAGCCTGCTGCTAAAAAGTCAGTGGTGAAAAAAATACAAAACAGCACCTATGACCACAGTCACACTGCCCTTGAGTCCATGACGCTGCCTCCCCACGGGGCCCATCGCCCCCCAGAGACACAGGCACTGGGGCCGGCTGCGTGTGGGGACACCGCTGCGGCACCAGGCAGAGTGCTGAGGCCAGAGAGCCGGTGTGGGCCTCTGAGCCCTGCAGCAGAGAGGCCCCTGCCCACCCCCGCCACTTACCTTCGTGTCAACAGCCGGTGTGAAGACAGAGGGGACCCCAAACAGGCGGTTGTAGAAGGCAACCTCCTTCAGCGTGTGGTCACGCATGGGCCGCACCACCACCACATCCCCGTGCCGTTCATCCGAGAAGCCCTGGGCATGGGCTGTGTCCCTCACCATACCAGCCGACCGGCTCACAGCACCCTGTGCCCCTCCCCTGGGGTCCCCCCACCACAGGGAAGCCCCTGGACCTGACCCACAAGACCCTCCTTTAAGTGAAGGGGCCAGAGAGTGAGGGCAGGATGGCCTGGGTGGCTGTGCACATACTGTGTCCCAGGCCAGGGAGGCCCCTCTCCCCAGCGCCAGGCTGGTCATGAGCTTGATGGCCAGACGGGTACAGCTGTCTCCTGTCATCAACTTGGAGTAGCCATGGGTCCGGGCCACATGCAGGATCAGGTGGGTCCTGCAGAGCAGGGCAGGAGTCTCGGGGGCCTGGGTCCACAGGCGAGGACCCTGGAGTGGGGAGGGGGCTCACCGCAGGGTCTGCAGAAGCTCCTCCTTGGCCGTCAGCGTCTTCACTGAGTTGAACAGCCTGGACAGAGCCTCAGTCTGGGCAGCTGTGGGTGGCACAGCTGGGCTCTGGGGATCCTGGGTGTAGGGCCGGCTCAGCTGCTCCTCCGCCGGGGCTGAGCTGGGACTTGCCCTGGGCCCCTCAGCCCCCAGCACGAGCTGCTGCTGAAGGAAACTGTCCACGGCTGTTTTGTAGGCCCCCTCAGTCCCCGAGGGCTCCTGAGCAAAGCTGCGCAGCACCGACGGGGACAGGCCGAACACCTTTGGTTGTGGGGGGGAGTCAGGCACAGGGAGGGAGCATGAGGCCCTCTGCGGGCCCTACCAGGGGGACACCCCAGTGGTCACCTCCAGAGAACCTGATCAAGGACAGGCCCACCAACCTCTTCTAAAGAGACGATGTGCCATGGGAAGCCGACGGTCCGCAGGATCAGCTCCATCTCGGCCAGGGTTCTTGCTCTGCCCTCCTGGCTCTGGCCACAGGCCGCTCCCTCTAAAACACGCAGGCAGGAGGGAGTCGTGGCTAACCGCACCATGCGAGAAACCCCAGGAGGCGGACTCTGCGGGGCAGTAGTTTCTGTAAAACTGCAGGATGCTGATCCATTCTCCTCGGGGAAGCATTTTCAGAGTGGGCGGTGGGCTCTCCAAAGTGGCAGGGGCGGGGTGACTGGCCCCTGGGAGCCCATCCCAAGGGGCAGGGGCAGGGCAGTCACGTGCCCGTCTCACTCGGTGCCCTTGACCGGTGGGGCCCACCGGGTAGACTTCTTTCCCGGCCCTCTGATGAAGGTCTGAGACAGTCCAACGGGAGATGCTGGCTGCCAGGCCTGGGTGCTTGTCTCACACTGGGGCTCCAGTGAGGGTGCAGCACCGGCTGTCCCAGGGGCGCCCTCTCTGAGCAGGTGGCTGGGGCCCCACTGGGAAAGGGCCACACGTACCATCGACGTAGACAACCCCTGGCACAAAACGCAGTCTTTTGGCAGAATCTCGACTCAGGCCCTGGAGCAGGAGGAGACAGGGCCTAAGCCCCAGGCCGCTTTCCAGCAGAGGCCGCTCTCCACCCAGGTGGACTCCCTCTGGGAAGGCGCGCGACCCGGTGCCACGCAGGCCCCTCAGGGAGGCCACAGAGGCCCCGCCTGGGACATCTTCACCCCCTCACACGCCTGTCCCCTACTTCTAGCAGTGTCCAGAGAGAAGCTGCTGGGCCCCTATCAGCACACCATGCCTCCTGCCCAAACACCCTGAATGCTCAGAGTGGAACAGAACATTATAAAGGTGAGGCACTGCTGTTTATAGGGGGAAGAGCAGTACTAGGTGCTGGACAGACAGCCAGGGGGAGCGGGCACTGACCTCATGCCACCTGGCTAGGTGTAGGGGCCCTGAAGTGAGAGCAGAAACCCACCACAGAGGCACTGCACTGGGGCCTGGGGCAGCCTCCCAGAATTCCTGGTGCAGAGCATCCCCAGGGCCGCAGCCTCCGCCCCTCCAATCTGTGTCCCACAGAGGGTCTGTGTGTCCCACCCTCAGGCCCAGGCCTCCCAGGAGTCCCAGTGCCATGCGAGAAGCCTTGACTGCCTCCAACGCTCCGCGCCATGCCTGCCAACGAGACGGGAGCCGGCCCCATGTGCTGTCTCCCCCCTGCGGGGCGGGAGCTGCCTCGCCGCCAGCGCACCACCAATCCCTCCGTCTCACCCGGCACCCCACTGGCATTGCCCCTTGAACTTCCAGCTCCAGCCAGGGTGGGCACCTTCTGGGTCCCTCGTGGCACCAGACACACTCCCAGGAGAGGCTGGTGGCCTCAGGGACCCCTCATGTGATGCCTGCCATGCTGATGGCCCTCCCCAGGGACTGAGTGTCTATGCAGTTGAGCAAATGGACAGAACACTAAACTGGGACACGACAGGGCTCTTGTAAACACACCCAAGAGCCCTCTGGGCATCCCAGCTGGGGCAGACTGCTCTCTCCACCCCCAAACAAGAGCCCCTCAGTGCCGGCGCCCCGACCCCGGAGCTGGGCCAGGTGGTGGCCTGGGCCTGGGAGGATGGTGTAGAGACGCACCTCGAGGACTTGCCAGACCATGGAGCTGGACGACGCCCCCCCGGACCACGCCAGGAGCACCTGGGGGAGGAGGCACATGGCTGGAGGCTCTGCATCTCCAACATGAGCCCACACCCTATGTGTGGCACCCCAGACCCCAGTCTACCCTCAGAGCCCAGAGTATGATGCAGAAGGCAGAGGGGCTGAGAGCTGGGGGGAAGCTGCTCAGCTGCAACCCCGCTGAGGAGACACCCCCAACTCTACCTTCTCTCCTGGGAAGATCAGCCGGTTCTTCCCAAGCACAGCTCTGAACTTGTGGACATAAAACGCCTTGAAACAGTCCCTGCAACACAGACCAGCAGCTGCTCAAGGCTCCATTCCGTTGCTACGATTCCCTCTCAGCAGCATTTGGCGCTGAGGCTCTGCCCAGAGACCAGCAAGGGGAGCCGGGATTGAGGGGTTCTCACTATCAGTGGCCACCCTAGGATGAGTCTCCCACCACACAGGGAGGCCGGCATCCTCCCACAAACACCGAATCATCACCTGAGGGGTCTGGAGACCAGGCACACCCACACCGCAGGCGCTGGCGGGACGGACGGACACAGGCATGTGCAGGGCAAGGCCGCCTGACACGGCCCTCGGCAGAGCTGGTGACCACTCTAAGACTCCCATGGAGAGAGGCGCCGCCCCCGGGGGCGGGAGGGGAAGCCCTGAGCAGGCTGCCGGGGCGGCAGTGTTGTTGAGCTCCACACAGGCCTCTCCCCAGTGAGCTGATATCACCTGGACCAGAAATGCCTGGAAAGGTCCTACAAGCAGAGTCCTGGGCTCTTCTTCAAACCCGGGAGTCCTAGGAATCTGCATTCTTGATAAACCTTCTAGCTGATTCTTGTACTCACTAGATCAGAGGTTCTCAGCCTTGGCACATTAGAATCACTCAGGCTATATACATTAGAATGTCTTGGGTTGAGGGCCAAGTCCCTGCATTAAAGTTGCCCTGGTGACGCCAGCAGGCAGTCGGGGCAGAGCCATGCACCACGCAGGAGGGAGCAGCACCACCCTGAGAGCTGCCCTACACTTGGGGCCGTGCCCCTTGTCTTCCCTTCCTGTCAAGACATACTCGTGTCCCTGGCGATCTCGCCAACACTGAACAGGCACCACTTATGAGGGACCAACCGAACACCCCATGAGTCCTTTGCAGACAGTTTTCATAGCAAATGTTAGGGCTCCACAGACCCCAGATGACCAGCTGTGAGGAGGGACTCCATGAAGGTAAGTGTCGTGGTGAAGCTGGGCAAGTAGACACAGATATTTGACTTCCTCCACTCAAGGCTGGTGAAGAGAACCCTGTGCCTGCCACACTCCATGCCCTGCCTGACCATTAGGTTCCTGAAATCACCCTCACCCCCTAAATCAGGTAAGGCCAGGGTTTCCCACACATGCTGACCTCACAATCAAGGCAACTTACTCAGAACCTCGACTGAGATCTATAGCCTGGGAAGTCGGCTTCCCCCCTTTCCTCAGGACCAAGCAAATGCAGAAGGGGGAGCTCTGGGTCCAGAAAGAGGCCCGACAGCCCTGCCTAGAGCCCCTGTGGCCTCTCTTTTCCTCACCAGCAAGTTCTCTGAGCAGACTGGAGCAGTCATCATTTTCAGATGCTTTTCAATGATTAAAGCAATGGCTTCCTTGCCTAAACTCTTTCCAGGTGGTACACACCTCATTCTACCCGGCTCCCAAAAGATAATCAGGGACATCAAAGTTTGGGGAATATAGTCCCTCCAACTTTTTTAGTCTGTTTGCTATATAAAGCATGCAGCATCATTGGGAACTAACAGGAATAACAGAAGACAAGCCCTACCCTCTTGTGAACACATGCTGGAAGAGGTATGATTTAAGGACAACGTGCCAGGGCCACAAGAGCATCAGATAAGGCGGAACATGCTCGCACCTGGCCCTCTGGGAATAAGCCTCTGCTCCTATCCAAACCCCTTCCATCCCACTACCCCTCACAAGTAAACAGGCATCCCAATCCACCTATCCCTCACCAACGTGCCACTGCCAGCTCTCCCCATCAGAACCTTCCTGCCACCCTATACACACTGGATGCTGGGAGAGCAGTACCCACACAGGAAAATGATACTAGACCCCACACACACACCAGTCACCAGGAGTGATATTAGAGGCAGGACTGATTTAACTGATGCTTTTGAAAGCAAGAAATAAAGCCACAGAAAGCAGGGAGATCCTGGCTGCTGAGTGAGACCATGTCTGCCAGGGTCTCCTACCCACCTGCCAGCCTCACCTGCAGAAGGCATCTCCTGCTCGGATCACCACCACAGGTAGGCCTTCCTTGCACTTCACACATTTTAGCTCACAGCTTTGAAGACATGGGTGGAAGAGAGAACAAGAACACAGATTACACCCCTTCCTGCCAGCAGGCTTTGGGAGACATGTTCTGTTTCTCACCCCAAGCTGGCCTACAGAAAGATCACATGGGGTGCTTTCAAACACAAACGAGGGCTTGTGTCTTATCCAAAGTAACAACTTGAAAGGAAACAAAAAGGGTCCTGGGGGGATTTTAGTCTGTTAAGCCAGCTCGGCGCGGGGGCGGGGAGCACATAAATGCCACCTTTCGATCAAGCTCTGGTGGGAGAGGAGAGACAATTTGCTCTGTGTGGACCTGGAGGGGAGAAGTGGAGCTAGTGCGTGGAAGCGACAGGGCGGCCAATGTCCCCTTCCAGGGAGCACAAGCTGGTCGGCGGGGAAGCGGTTCCCACTAGCTGCAAGAATCAGAGGCGCCAGAGAGCACACGCTCGGAGCCCCTTCCTCAGGTGTTCGCCGCCGCTTGGCAGGCACTCCCGGGGTGCTGCGGAGACCCAGGCCCCCAGGTCCAACGAGGCGCCCGGACCGTTGAAGAAGGAGGGAGGCGGGTGCAGCCTCCCAGCTCTTACCCAGGCCGCGGAGGCGGCGGCCCTTCGGGCGCGGGATCCCCGTAGTCCTCGCCCACTTGGCACATGGTAGCGCCGAGCCGGGATGGAAGGGAGGGCAGCGGCGACCGGGCGCGCCCTGATAACGTCAGCGCGACACCGTCGCAGCCGTGACGCGAGCGGGGCGGTGCCTTAAACGTCAGCGCGGCGCCGTCGAGACCGCGAGGTGTAGGCCGGGGGCGGGGTGCGCTCTAATGACATCAGAGCGGCGCCGTCGCGGCCGTGACGCGCGGGCCGAGCCGGGGCAGGGGCGGCGGCGGGCCTGGCCCCGGATGGCGATGTTCCGCAGCCTGGTGGCCTCTGCTCAGCAGCGGCAGCCGCCTGGCGGGCCCGCGGGCGGCGACAGCGGCCTGGAGGCTCAGTACAGCTGCCCCATCTGCCTGGAAGTGTACCACCGGCCTGTGGCCATCGGCAGCTGCGGCCACACGTGAGTGCGCCGGCCTCCGGGAGGCCGCGGGGCCGGGGCGCCGCCGCGGGGAGGGCTCCGCACCCGGCCCGGAATCCGCGCCGAGGACTCGGGGCGAGGGGCCCCGGGGGCGCAGGGCTCTCTGGGCAGCGCCGTACCTGCCCTCTGGGCGCGTTCATCCGCCTCCGTTCACCCCCTCCCCACCAAGCCCGGGCGCTCGACCCGACCACCCCGTCGGCACACGGGGCCATCTGCAGCCCTGCCCGGTCTCGGGGCCCCTGGGGGCTGCCCACGGCCTCAGCGGCCCTCCCCGGGTACCCAAAGGGCAGCAGGCGCGACCACTAAGCCAGTCGCCTTGGATTGGGTCCCTTGGAGACTAGGGTGGGCAGTTGTAAATAAATGCCTTGCGGCTTTTGCTGTCAACCTTTTTTCAAACTGACTGTCTGCTTGTCTTGAGTGCAGAGGAGTTCCTTAAAGTTAAGAAGAGGGCCTTGTTTTAGGAGTTTGTTTTGTTTTGACTGAGGACATGGAGCTCATCAATCACTGGAGAGCCAGGCAGGCTGACCCTCAGGTGACCTTGCGAGGGTCTCCAGCTGCCCCAGGGCCCAGAGCAGGCTCCTGCAGGGTGTTTCAGGAACGCAAACCTGAGGATGCGGCTCTCCTCCTAGCTGAGAGCTGCACGTCTGGCTGGGAGGGAGCTGAGGTCAGTGACTACTCTGCCACTCTCCCAAGTGGCTGAACCATACGGTTCTTGAGGGAAACTAGTAGGTGGGGAGTACAATACAGTTATTGAGTGAAGCCAGGAGGGAGCAGGAGGGCTTAGCTGCCAGCAAGTAGAGCTGCCGAGGAGATGGGGCTTTCACTCCAAGGGGCTGAGCCAAAGTGCTCAGGCTGGTAGGAGGCCCGAGAACATTTTGCAAAGACAACTGACATAGAAGGTTCTTGATACAAAAAGGGAACTGGCACTGCTGGGTGGGTGTGTGCCTGCTTGTCAGGCAGGGAGATGGCAGGGATGGATCAAGATGCAGGAAACGTCCCTTTCTTCCCCTGGTGCCAGGGGCACAGGCACCTCCCCGCAGCAGGACATTGGCTTGTCTTGAAGGGCACCATACCTCGCTTTGTCACGCTGCTTCTGACAGTTTGGCAGAGGCAGCCTCTGAGCAGAACTTCTTTCTTGTGAGCACATCCTGGTGGGTGTTTTAGGGTGTTTTCTGCATCTTCCAGTCCATCATTGAGAGTGCTGTCAGGCTTGTCCTGGGCCCAAGTTCAGAAAGCTGCTCTTAGCTTCAGGCGGTGGTCCCATGGCAGCAGCGCTCACCCAGCCCTGGACGGCAGGGTTTCCAGTCTGCACAAATCTGCATTTTCTCTCTTTTGTTCCAAATAAGGCTTCTTAAAATGTGGTTTTCAGAATACAGAATTGTTGTGAAAACAACGTATCCTATGATCCCCTTCCCACAGACTTTTCTTGGCAGAAATGACCCTTCTGTTTTTCAGACGTCCTGCATGAGCCTTTCCACAGCCTCTGCCTTAAAAAAATTTTCTCCCTGTTGACTTCTTTTCTTGGCCATTCTGCCTCTGCTCTCCCTGTTGCCTGTGTTGTGAATGCACATGTGCAAATAGGCACAGAAGATCTAAAGACTCATGCCTTTCCTTAGAAACAGTTGTCTTGGTGGTCTGGTTATTTCTCCTCCTCAGCTACCTGGCTGAACAGGTTTTCAGGCGGTGAGAGCAGCCTTGTGAGGGACAGGCACCCCCGTCCCACCGCCCAGCCAGAAAAGGGGAGGGTCATGGGGAGAGCTGCTGAGCAGGGGCTCAGGGGCGGGAGGTGCCTCAGCAGAGCTTGTGAGAGAGCTCCTGGGAACTTCCTAGGGGCCCCAGAGGGAGCCGGTCATCTGTCACACTTGGGGGACGTCCTGGGCAGTGAGCCACGTAAGAATCAGAAGCTGCTTGGCTGCTGCCAATCCTCTGGTGGGCCCTACCCTGAGGGCCTGTGTGCAGTTGTGAGCGGGTTCAGCCCGACTGCCTCTGTGTCCCGCTAGCCAGCTGTTTGTTCCTCCAGCTCAGCGTCCCCCGTGCAGTTTTTTAATGAACAGAGGTCACAGGAAAATTACAATGCTGGTGTTGAAGAGGAACCATGGGGTGTGGTAATAGCAGATGTTTTCTGAGCACTCCCTGCACACCACAGCCCTGTGTGTCAGGTATGGAGAAAAGGGGACCAGAGAGGCTGAGTAAAGCTTCCAAGTGTCACAGCAACACAAGGCTTTGAGCTCCTGCAGCTGGGCCCCGGCCGGCCTCCTAGCTGCACCCGCACCATCCACAGCCTGCCACCTAGCACTGTTGCAACAGTGACCGCCAGGCCCTGGGGATACCCAGGACAATGAGCTGGCTTCTTTGTGCAGGGCCCTAGAGGCCCCAGGAGTTTCCATCACTCCCTTTCTGCTGCCCAACAGCACATGCCTGGGTCAGGCGCACGGAGGCCTGGGCCCACAGGCGGTTCACCTGTCTCTGTGTGGGTGAGCCAAGTCAGGTCAGCAGCTGAGAGCTCAGCCGGGGAAGGCTTTGGAAGTCAGACTCCACTGCGCAGGACAGCTGCGGGGGCCCGGAGGCCCGGCCAACTTGCCCTCCGGGGTCTCTGAAACACTGGCCTGTCCTGGTGTACCTGTGTGTGCAGGAGGCCAGGGCAGGAGTGAGACGCCAGTGGTGCCCCTGGAGCCTGGCCATTTCCGCTGTCCCACAGGCCTGGCATCGAGGGGCAGAACCCTCAGCGGCCTCAGGCGGCTTCTCAGCACCAGCCACTCAGGCAGACGCAGTGGGAGGCAGGTCTGCAGTCTGCCGCCGTCTCAGCATGCCAGTGATGGTGTGAGGAAGCAGGCCACAGGTGGGCGCTCTGGGACCGTGACCCAAAGACCCGGTGACCAAGCCCGGAGCCAGCTGGGGCCCGAGCGCCCCGCCTCCCCTGCTGGAGGCGCCCCTCACCCCGGTCTCTGTGCAGCTCTCGCTGACACTCGCTCCTCCTGCGGCCGGGGCCCTGCCTTCTGCCGGTGGTGTGGCCGCGTGTCCCCACCTGCTCCCGTGGCCTCTCTTGCGTGTTTTTGCAGCGTTATGGGGACATGAGTCCCTCATCTGAAGCGTGTGGTTCTGTGGTTCCTGGTTCACCTGCAGCGTGGAGCAGTAATCACCAGTCAGCTTTCGGGTGTTCCCATCACCTCAGAAAGAAACCCTGACCCCACAGCCCTGGCCCCCACCACCACTGATCGAGTGGCCTGGTCTGGCCATGTCACATCCAAGGAGTCCACCACTACCTGGACCCTCTGTGGTCCTTTGTGATTGTCTTCTTTGAACAAACATTTCCAAGGGTCATCCATGTGGTGGCATCCGTCAGCCTGTCCCCCACCTTATGGTTGAGTGGCATCCATCATGGGAGTGGGTCATGTTTTGTATGTCTGTGGACACAGGATTGTCTTCACTTCTCGACTCTGGGGGCAGGTGCTGCTGTGAACACTCGTGTGTGTGCGCTTGTGTGTGTGTGTTTGTGTGTGTGTGCGCTTGTGTGTGCCTTTGTGTGTGTGTGCGCTTGTGTGTGTGCGCTTGTGTGTGCCTTTGTGTGTGTGTGTGCTTGTGTGTGCGTTTGTGTGTGTGTGCGCTTGTGTGTGCGTTTGTGTGTGTGTGCGCTTGTGTGTGCCTTTGTGTGTGTGTGTGCGCTTGTGTGTGTGCGCTTGTGTGTGCCTTTGTGTGTGTGTGCGCGCTTGTGTGTGTGCGCTTGTGTGTGCCTTTGTGTGTGCCTTTGTGTGTGTGCGCTTGTGTGTGCCTTTGTGTGTGTGTGTGCGCTTGTGTGTGTGCGCTTGTGTGTGCCTTTGTGTGTGCGTGTGCGCTTGTGTGTGCATGTGTGTGTGCGCTTGTGTGTGCGTGCACGCTTGTGTGTGCGTGTGCGCTTGTGTGTGCCTGTGCGCTTGTGTGTGCCTGTGTGTGTGTTTCTTGCGGCCTTCTTGCTGGGACCATCCAATCAGCAAGTTAACAGCCCCACCCACCAGCCATTAGGCTGGGGAGATCTTGGCGCTGAGAGGCCTGGTATCTGCCAGAGCGCCAGTGGGTGGGCGCGTGGGTGTCTCTTTTGCGTGCCTGCCAGGGGTGCCAGGTGAGCCCTCTCCAAGTGAGGTAAGTTACGAGGGGGCCAGCCCCCCTACTTGGCAGGAAAGGGTTGTCAGGAACTTTCTGACGGGCCTTAGGCTGAGCTGGGCCTCCTCCTGTGCACAGATGCCCCGTGGCGCTGCTGAGCGGGGTGGTGGCTGCCCCAGGAATCAGCCTGAGGCGGAGGACCAAGGGTTGGGCAGCAGGAGGCGCTCTATCTCCTTGGCCGCCTTTTCCCAGGGAGGAGCTGGAACACTGCTGGCAGAGAGCACGCTGACCACCTAGCTTAGCTGGGTGTCCCGTGTCCCACACGGCTCCCGTCCCCACCCGTGGCCCAGCTGCTTGACTCAGCTGGGAGCCTGACCGCGCACAGCCTGATCCCTTGCGGATTCCGTGCAGTCGGTGCAGGTGTCCCCTTTCTCATGCGCGTGGACCCGGCCCCCTGCGGGGGCTGAGCCCCTGCTCTGGGCTGTGGAGGCCGTGGTTCCCAGTCCAGCGTCAAGGCTGGGAGGAGGTGGGCCTGCACTCAGGCCCTCCTGCCCTTCTTCCCTGCTGGGAGTTTTCAGACCTGGTGTTCCTGCTGACCAGCTTTCCTTCTGCCTGACTGATGCTTGCCCTTTGGCCACATGGGGGAGGTGGTTGGAAACAACAGCAGAGGGGCCCAAGCACTGAACCCACCAGCTGTCTTCATGACACAGCACCTCCAGGGACAGGGCCAAGAGTCGGGGCCGTGAGGACTCGCAGGTGCCCGGGAACATGCCCAGGGCTGCGAGCGCCTGTGTCAGGCCGGGCCAGAGCCCTTCCTGCCTGGCGGGGGGATGCTGTCCCAGCACTGGTGGCACCTGGCAGCTTTGGCCCTGCCCAGAACGGTGAGTCCTGGGCCCTTGGCTCCTATGGCCTCCTCTCCCACCATCCTCAGAACCTAGTGGGTAGAGGGCCTCCAGGGTCCCTTGAGCCCCTGAAGTGTCATCACCGCATGGCAGTGAGATGGGCAGGCTGAGCCCTTGGCCACCCCTGTGGCCACTTGCCAGGACCGGGGCTGTATGGCAGCAGCTCTGCAGCCGTGTCCAGGACAGCAGAAGTCAGAGGCCTGCAGCCTGGAGGGGCCTGGATCATATTTCACCCAGATGGCGCCATCCAGCCGTGGGCCTGGGCAAGGACAGGGCGTGTGGGCCCCTCCCGCACACGCTGGCCCTTCCCGTGCCAGGCCCTCACCTGCGCCTGCCCACAGGTTCTGTGGCGAGTGCCTCCAGCCCTGCCTGAAGGTGGCATCGCCCCTGTGCCCGCTGTGCCGCCTGCCCTTCGACCCCAAGAAGGTGGACAGGGCCACCCATGTGGAGAAGCAGCTCTCATCCTACAAGGCCCCCTGCCGGGGCTGCAGCAAGAAGGTACAACACCGCGGCCTTTCTGGGGCCGGGAGGGCTTTGGTGGCACTCCAACAGGGTGGCCACCAGCCACCCCCTCTCTTGCTGAGGAACCTCCCCACTGCTCCGCTCCTTCCTTCTGGCCCTGCCTTGTGTCCCCCACGCCTCTGCCTGGCCAGGGCTCGGGTTTGCTTCTATGCATTGGGGTTGACGCAGGGACGAGGGCTGAGCTGAAACCCCCACGGCACAGCCTGGACACGTGAGTGGTCCTCCCACTGCAGGCGATGATGGGGACAGTGAGGCCAACTGGGAGTGGGGTGGTGGGGCCACGGGCAGCATGGAGAGCATCCCCGACCATAGCCAGCCTTCTCCATCTGGCCCGGAGCCCACCCTCTTCCTGCTACTCCCCCAGGATGGGGAGCCCCGGGAACTGATTGTGAATTTACGTTTCAGACTTGGCTGTCTGTTGTGGTGAGTTCTACCAACCTGTCACAGTAGAGAGCAGCCCCCATTGCTCGGTCCTAAAGGTCAAGGGTCTGGGTGCCAGGGATTGCCTGAGCCCCGCAGTAGGGGCTGCTGTGGCCAGCTTCAAGCTCACAGGCCACTTGCTCCTTGGCAGGCTTTCTCCCCCAGGGAGACAGACCAGGACCCTCCCAGAGTTTCACAGATGAGGCAGCCTGCCCTTTGCCACAGCCTTTCTGGTTCTGCCCGTGCACTTGGGCCCAGGTGTGGGCCTCGCTCAGGGCCCACCAGCCTGGGCAGAGCTGGGAGCTGGGCTGGGGTCAGGAGGGTTGCTGCCCACGGCCCCGGACACATGGTCAGAGCTGCCAGGGCTGGTGCCCCGTGTCCTTGGAGGCAGCTGCTGCCTCCGCATTTCCGTGAACTGGTTTCCCATCTGGAAACGTTCCCTGGCCTCTTGGCAACACAGCAGGACTTGTGGCATCTGCTGCCCAGGAGGGTTGACACACCTCTTCTTCATCCACACCGTCCCCTTAGGCCACACTCGGGTCCCCTCCCTGTATGTGCCGTCGTGAGCTAGGTCCTCCCCTTGGCCAGAGGGTGTGGTTCAGGGCCGCTGGAGGAGGTTGGGTTGTGTTTGGTCGGGTTTTGCACCTCTGGGCGGGGAGTGTTTTATTAGAACCTTGTGGCTCCTGCTGTGAGGGTCATTTTCTCCCAGACAAACGCCTTTCCTGCTCCACCACCGGCTGCCCCTCCTCTCCAGCTGCGGTGTGCTTCTGTCCAGGGGCCGGCAGCCAGATGGCTTTCCCCTTGAGGCTGTGAGCACCAGGGGCAGGGACCCCCCTGCATGACCCCTGCCCTGCCTCTCCCCCAGGTGACACTGGCCAAGATGAGGGTGCACGTCTCCTCCTGTGTGAAGGTCCAGGAGCAGATGGCCAGCTGCCCCAAGTTCGTCCCTGTGGTGCCCACGGCCCAGCCCATCCCCAGGTAGGCCACCCTGTCCCTCAAAGGGCAGCGTGGGCCTGTGTGGTAAGGTGGGGACAGTCCTGGACCGGAGGAGGTGGGGGAGCTGCCGTGTCCCCACCACCCATGCAGGGGACCCCAGAAAGGCCAGCATCCCCTCCTGGCAGGACAGAACAGTCTCACAAAAGGCCTGGGCTGAACAGATGCCTCCTTGCAGGCCCAGCCACTTCAGGGACGGGGGTGGGAGGTGCTGAGGCAGTGAGCTGCGCCCTGGAGCACTTGTGGTGGGGTGAGAGGTCAGCGAGAGGGCCCGTGCTGGCCGGACCCCTAGCTGGGGCCCCTCCGGGCTGCAGGAGGGTGGGCCATGCCCGGGGGCTGCCGCTCACCTGCCCGTGCCGCCCCAGCGCCATCCCCAACAGGTCCACCTTCACCTGCCCCTACTGTGGCGCCCGCAACCTGGACCAGCAGGAGCTGGTGAAGCACTGTGTGGACAGCCATCGCAGCGACCCCAACCGTGTGGTGAGCCTGCCCCGCGTGCGGCTGCCGAGCCCTGGCGACTCCCGGGGCCCAGGGCCCCGCCGCGTGTCCCTCACCTGCGCCTCGTTCCAGGTGTGCCCCATCTGCTCGGCCATGCCCTGGGGCGACCCCAGCTACAAGAGCGCCGGCTTCCTGCAGCACCTGCTCCACCGCCACAAGTTCTCCTATGACACCTTCGTGGTGGGTGCCCCGTCCTTGGGGCCCTCACTCCTGGCCCGGTGGCTCCCCTCTCAGGGCAGGGGTGCCTCTCGGAGTGGCCCAGGCCACGGTGGCATTGGGACGGAGGTGACCCGAGTGCCTGTAGTGGGGACAAGCTCCCTGGGTCCCATCCAGCTGCAAGGACTTGCCTCACCTTCAGGCCCTTCCTTCTCAGACCTGCAGCTCTCCCCAGCCCCCAGGCAGTCAGGCTCTGCCCTGTCGCCCAGTCCTAACTGGTGGGGGCCATGGGGATGTCCGGCTCCTCTGCTGGCCTCAGAATCCCGCTGCTTGCAGCGCTTGTTTGGTGCCCACCCCTCTCAGAGACCTTCTCAGCACAGTCACTGGCGAAGGAGTCTGCCAGTGGCCTGCTTGCAAGGCCCCAGAGCCTGTGGGGAGACAGAGGACCTGGGAGAAGCCAGCTGTGGGCCCATGTGACATCCCACAGAGCAGCTGCTATGTGGCCCCAGGACCCCATGACCATGCAGGGCCTGGGTCCTGACCTGGATCTTGCTGAAGGGAGCAGGGACACTGGAGATGGTAGCCCTGGTTTGTTTGGGGTGACCGGGCAGGTGGCCCTGAGAGGCCAGCAGCACACTGAGGCCTGCCTGGGCCCAGCCCACCTCCATTTCCTGTCTTCCAGGATTACAGCATCGACGAGGAGGCTGCCTTCCAGGCTGCCCTGGCCCTGTCTCTCTCCGAAAACTGAGAGTGTGGCCCATACTCTGGGACGGAGCCCTCCCGCCTGGAGGGACAGCTACACTGGCTCTCTGTGGCCCAGCGCCCACGCTAGAAGCACCTTGCAGGCCAGGTGGAGCCCCATCTTTGCTGGAGGAGAGGCCCCCTGATCCTGCACAGGACCAGGAGAGTGGGTCCCTCACCCTTGGGTGCCACCCATGCTTCGTCGGTGCTTCAGCCTGAGCAGGCAGCCCTCACAGGGCCCCCTCCGGGGACTGAGAGCAGTCGGCCATCTGTCTCAAAGCTATGATGTCCTCCCCACGCTGAGAGGGACCCCTTTGGGCTGAGCTGCCAACCAGAGACACGTGGGGGAAGGCCTGCCCGTGGCCGGCTGGCCCGGCGTCACAGCACTCGCACCTGGTGCATGGGGACCGGCCTTGGTGGCAGCTCGAGACTCTGGCTTTTAATACGTTATCCAACATGAAAAACCTCTTCATGTTTTATAGCGCGAAGACAAGGCGGTTACTCTTCATACTGCAATATGTGTTTGACTAGGAACAATAGTATTTTTATGGAACATTTAAAAATTATATTTTTTAAAAAAACAATAAAAGATAAGCAGCTGTGCGCAGGGTAAGGAAGGAGAGGGGCCTCCGGGGCCGCACCCCCCAGTCATCCGACTGTCTTCAGGGCCCCTGTGGCTGGTCTGCAGTGGTGATGGCCTGGGGGAAGCGCCAGCACTGGGGGTGGCATCCGGGGCCTCCCCTGCAGTGTGGGGCGTCCTCCCGCCCCAGGCAGGGCCGCCTGGTGAGGGCAGCCAGCGTCCTGTGCACTGGCGGCCAGGCCAGAAAACACTCAGAGGCACCCTTGTTCAGTTCATGGCATGAAATTATTGCTATCTTTTTAAAAAATGTAATAAAATGTTTCAGAGCATCTCCAGCAGCCTTGATGGCTGGGTTTCATTGTAGGAAAGTTAAAAGCAAGGGCTGGTGTGGCGTCTCTGGCCTTCTCTGCTCTCAGTCTGCAGGTGGGCTTGTATTCCCAGGCAGCTCAGGCTCGGAGGGCTGCTGGCCTTGGGCCCACGAAGAGGACACAGTGGCCGGGAGCAGTGCTGTGGGGCAGCCGGCCTTCCAATGTGCTATCTTCTGAGCTGCCTGTCAGCTGGCCCCACCCGCTGCTCCCAGGCCTGTTGGCCTCACATGGGTGGTCACAGGAAGGGGGGATAGTCCTGCTCCTCTGTGCACGCTCGGGGCCTCCGCAGGTGCTCGGAGCCCGTGTTCCACTCTCCAGCCTGTTTCCGCCTCTCCCAGCGCACGTCTTATTTCGTGAACCACACCTGGTCCCTGTGACAGGCCTAGGCAGAGGTTTGCAGGGCACCAGTGGCGTTTACTTCTGTGCTGTCCCCAGATGAGGCCTGCCCAAGGCTGGCAGGCCAGACACTTTCCCCGGGGGCCCGTCCTGAGCTCAGCCGTGACCGGCCGTGTCCAGGTGGTCCCTGGGTGCCACTGTCAGGTGATGCTGCACAGTCCTCGGGCAGCCTGCCTGGTGCCCAGTGTGCTCCTCAGCCCCCAGCCTCGCTTAGCCGCGGGGGCGTTGGGAGGAGCCATTTAGACATTGACACCAGTCTTCCTCCTCTGCAGCATCGTGCAGGAATGGTGCCACAGCCCCCCACTGTTCCCGTCACCCACAGGGTCGCCTGCCAGCCCGTGTCCTGGGAGCTTCATCTCCCATCTGTCACCAGGCCCCTTCCCCAGGCAGCCTGCGTTCTGGGCCACTTTCCAAGGAGAACGTGGGGCCCCTGAGCCTGGCGCCCAGGAGAAGGCCCGGCAAGCGAAGTGCCCACCAAGGGTCTCTCGAGGGAAGAGTGGTGCTTTGAGCTGGGGTTGCCCCATAGGAGCAGTTGGCCTGGGTGCCCTTGTTAGGAGCCACCAGCCGCACCCTCCTGCGGGAGGCAAGGCCCCAGGAGCTGGGCCTCCGTGAGGCTCCAGCCCTGATGCCAGAGCCAGGCACTCCCCCACCCCAGCTGCCCCCATCTCTCCACCCTCCAGCTCAGCACCATGCCCCCCATGAGGCCTCCTCCAGGGCCAGCTGCACCTCCCCTTGGCCAGATCTCTTGTCCCTTCCTCCCCAGAGCCCTCAGAGCAGGGCTGGTGCCGCCAGCCAGGCCTGTCTGTGCCTAAGGGCCCAGCAAGGTGCTGCTTTCACACACCCAGGCCACCTCACATCAGCCATGACCCTCAGCACAGCTCAGTCCTGGAGACAGCTTGGGGCTGGCTTGCCACCCGCCCTCAGAGAGACAACACCCAAGTGACTGTCCCCTGCACCTCAGCACCCACCCTGGGGGTGGGGAGAGGAGCCGGGCACATCTCAGTACTGATACTGGGACAGGCGTGATGGCATGTCCCACCTCACCAAGAACACGGCCACAGGGCCAAGGGTCACCAAACATAAGGCACCTGGCCTCAGTCTTGTCCCTTCTGTCTCGGGCCCCGGCCAGACACTGGCACACACGGGTCCGCGGGCTCCAGGACAGTCCACCTGGGAGGGGGCTCCAGCGAGACCCCCAGCCTGGCTGGGGACGTGGGTGAGCTGGACCTCAGCAGCCCCTGCAGGGGGGGAAGCCGGCAGCTGCATTTTGCTTTGGATGAACCCGAGTTGGAGCCAGATGTGTGACGTCTGTCCGGGAGGCCTGGCCCACAGCTGGGATGTGAGCCGTGCACGCAGCCGGCCCTGGGTCAGCACGGGCTGGAACCAGGCTCCCCTCTGCACGTGGCTCAGACTCGCAGACCCACACACCTTGGGCCGGGAGTTCCTGGAAGCAGGGGTCTTCCTCCCACCCTGACACAGGCCAAGCGAACGGGCTCCAGCAGCTCATCTCTGGAGCACAAAGCAAACAGCCCCACATGCTTGGGGCCCAGGTGCCTACACCCTGGGATGCCCGGCAGAGGTGGCACGCCACCCCCTCACACTGCCCACAGCTGCCGGCCTCTGGAAAGGCTGCTGGGCACTTCCCCCCAGGGCTTCCGCTGAGCTCCCCACCTCAGAAGGAGGCCTCGAGCTCCCTGGAGGCACCAGGGACCCACGAGGCTCCAGGGCACCCGAGCCCAGGCAGCCTGAGGGACGGGCTCCTGACCCCCCTTGCATATAGGTAGGCTCGTGAGACACAAAGGCATCATGGGGGAGAGGGAGGACTCCAGGCGGCACCCCTCCTGCAGCCTGGGCCTCAGCAAAGGAAAGGTCTGGCAGCCCGCCAGGCAGGAAGACGTCTCCAGAAACAGGTCTGGCTTTGCTGGGTGGCCCTCGGCTTGGCCCCTCTGGGCTTGAGCTCCCCTCCAAGTGAAGAGCAGAAGAGGAGGTGCCAGAGGACCATTCTGTGGGCCCGTGCCGTCCTCGGGGTCCACAGCCAACCTCCGGAGACACTTAGAGAGCAAGGGGGGGGTGGGCACAGGAACAAGCTGCCAGGAAGTGCCAACGGCTGCAAGTGGTGTTGCCCTGGGTTCTGGCACTGGGTCAGAGGGGCGGGGCTCTGCTCTCCGTGAGCCACAGCTGCCGTACTTCACGGGGTCCTCCCCCAGGCCAGGACCAGCCCGGGCTGTCTGCATGGGCCCCGCGCACTGGAACAGCAGGAACCTCCTCTCCCAGGGTTCTGGAGGCCAGAGCCCGAGACCAGGTGCTGGCAGGGCCGGATCCTCCTGCGGGCTGACGGAGCACCCACCCTGACCCTTCAGCTTCGCACAGGGTTCTGCCTGCCGTTAGGTGTCTCCACGTCATCTGCCCCCGTGTGTGTCTGTGTCCCAATCTCTCTTCTCATGAGGACACAGTCCCCAGATGGAAGCTCTTCCTGGGGACCTCACCCTACTTGACTGTGTTTCCACTAAGTCACAGGCAGAGGGGCCTCAGTCAGGACTGTGACGCCCTTTGGGGGACACAATTCATCCCCTGACTTGGTCGGCAGCGCCACCTGGAAAACCCTACCACCCGGGGGCAGGGGTGGCGGCTGCTCCCAGGTGTGGGTCTCCGCAGGGTGCCAGAGCCGCCATGTGGCCCCAGAGGTGCTGAGGAGCCCTGGGAGGCTGGCCCACGGCCCGGACCCAGGCCAGGGGCAGAGCCGGCCGGGCTCCTACAGAGGGGTCCTGCTGAACGTGGTGGCCAGCTCACCAGGCCAGCAGACAAGGGACCCGGGCCTATCAGATGTGCTGCCGGCCCCTTCAGGACACGCTTGAAGGGGCCCAGGTTCTGCAGGCCCAGCTTCTGAGACGCCTCCCCTCAGCCCGGCTGCAGGTCCGCGGTACTGGCAGCCCAGGGAGCTCGCCCTGGGGTCCTGGGCACGTCTGGGCTCCTGTGACAGCACTGCCGCGGGGGTCCAGACGCCCTGAGCCCGGGGGGAGGGAGACAGAGGCGCATCAGCGCCTGGACATCCCGCCCTTCGCTGTTGGAGAGCTGAGCTCCCAATGGCCTTCTAGTCTCTCTGATGACCTACTGGGGACGAGGAGCCCCAGCATGCAGGCACAGAACTGCCCACCCACAGCCCTCTCCTGGGGGCCATTCTACCGCTGATGCCTGCACTCCACGCATGCACACACAGGCACTCTGTGCACGCACGTTGGGGTGCAAGTGTGCAAACATACTAACACGCGTGTGTATACGGTGCGCCCTGCGGGGCCCAGCCTCCAGCCCCCTCCTCAGCACCAAGACCACTTGCTCTGGTGCCCCCGGATGTCTGGGACTCTGTCGTGAGCCGTGTAGGAAGAGACAATAACCCCTCAGCACCCTCACATCACACAGGCTGTATCTGCTGAGCCCCAGTCAGGAGCCAGCATCAGCTCTAACAGGCCCCCAAACAGAATGAGTGGCCATTCGCTACCATAAGTGAGGGCCCCTTCCCTGGGGGTGACCAAGCAGACTCTGGTCACCAGTCTGACCTGATGTTGGGTCCTGGTTTCCACAGTCCATGACCTTGATCAGCCTTGGGTTTACCCCATATCAGGATGTCCCGGCCACCCCACCCCCTGGATGGACTCCACATGCTGACACAGGGATCATCCCTGGGGCCAGCACCCTTGTGCAAGGGACCACCTGTCCTGGGTCCTGCTTCTCAGCAAGCTGTCATCCCCACGGTGCCAGGTGTCAAGGGAAGACACCTGGTTTCCACAGGAAAGCCAGGGCCTTGGAGCCCTGCCAGTCCCACTCTGGCCGAGAGAGGCCCATTCCAGGAGACGGATAGGATGCGGGTCCCCACAACAGGATGGGGCGTGAGGCTGGACTGCCAGGCAAAGTGGCCATATGAGGACAGAAGGACACAGAGCAGAGCAGGTGGGGACAACAGGTGCTGTTTTCCTCCGTGGGTCCATCTCAGTCCAGCCGGGACACAGCCTCGCGAGTCCCACCCAGTCCAGCAGTGACTCACACACCCAACAGGAGGGCAGCTCTAAGAAGCCAGTAGGGATGTCAGATTCCCCTCCGGGGCATTTGTTAGGGCAGCTCTGGGAGAGGAATACACCGCCCCACCCCAGAGCTGCCCTAAGGACTTGGGGTCCCAGAGAGTTCCAGGATGAGACCAGCAGGTCGTCCACAGGAGTGTGCCAGCTTCCCTAAACAGTGTGTCCCTCTCTGTCTCTCTCGGGATGAAGGAGGTCATCATGGCTGGCAGCCACACAACGGGGTGCAGAGGAGGCCCCAGCATGTGCAAGCACTGTCTGATGTCTGGTGCGGGGGTTGAAGGTGGAAGGGTATAAACAGAAAGCTGCAAGGCCTCCGAGCCAGTGAACAGCAGAAGGCGGCCATGTGTCCTCTCGAATCTACATGCATGGCAGTGCGGTGGCAGGCTGTGGCCTGGGGAGACCTGTGCCTCCTCTGGCATGCACCCACCCGAGTACCATCTGTCCTTCTATCCTTCTTCCCCAGGAACACACAGGGGTCCACATGCCTGGTGTCAGGCCGGAAGTGTGGCCCGACTCCCAGTCCCAAGGCTTCCTTGCTTCTCAGAACCTATTTCCTCCTCCACAAAGCTGCAGGACAGGAGACCCTGCGGGACGTGACCTCCCCCACCCCACCAACCCCACTGTGTCCAAGGGCTCTTCTACCCTCCACTTTGCCCCCTAACCCACAGCTGGTAAAGAGCACCAGGCTGTCATGCGGCACTGCATAGCCCTGGAAGTGCCCTGGGCTCTGTCAGACTGCCCCATCCGACCCCTGAACTTATTGGAAGGACCAGACACCCAGCCATGACAAGCCCAACTCTTTGTGACACTAGGACGTCACAAGACGCCAAAGGAGGTCATGTCTGCCCAGGTCACGGCGAGCCAGCTGCCCCGCGCACATGCCACCCCTTCTTTGATTAAACTTGCCATGACCTCATGTCTGAACCCGAAATTCAAGTATTCCAGGCTGTGTCCTACTTTCTGGAGGCCTGGGGCCAGCCCCTAAAGCATTGTCTCCAGCCGCTCTCCCACTGCCTGCTGACCCCCTGCTCACCACTGTGGCTGGGGGCTGCAGGGGCTCAGGGCTTGTCCCCCTCGACCCTACCTCCTACGATCCTACCGCTGCGGGCCTGCGCGGGCGGAGAGCGGGGCGCGGCGGGAGCGAGGACTCTCCGAGGTTGGGCTGCGCGCACGCTCCCCGTCCTGCGGACCGGAGCCCGGCTCGGCGCCCCGCCAGCCCTGACCTGTGCCCTCTAGTCCACGGCGAGAGGGTGCGCCAGGCCCCAGGGGTCCGGGTGACTCGGGGCGCGCGCCAGCGCTGTCGGGTGGGGAGGACTCGCTGCAGCGCGCTCCCTCCCCGGCCGCGCACCTGTCCTGGGCGTGGCCCGGCCTCGCCCCGCGGCTCCGCCCCGCACGCGCCGCGCGCGCTTGGCCCAGGCGGAGCGGTATGCTGAGGACCCACCGCCCCGGCACCTGCCGGCTGCGGTGCCCGCGGGCGCCGAGACGCGCAGGGGACCCGCGGCCGCTAGGGGGGCATGCCGCGCTCCTTCCTGGTGAAAACGCACTCCAGCCACAGGGTCCCCAACTACGGGCAGCTGGAGACGCAGAGAGGTAGGGGCTGCGGGGCGCCCCGCCCCGCCAGGGCTCAGCTCCCGCGGGGTGAGCAGGCGGGGTCCCTGGGAGCCGGGGACACCTGTCCCAGGTGGGCGGAGAGGAGTTAGCTCCGCAGCGCATCTGGGGCCGCGACCCCACGGCTGAGGCAGGAAGGTGGCCCGCGGACGTCTTGTCCACTTCGGGTACCTCGGCCCTGCGTGGGGCAGAGTGGGTGGGGATTCTGTCCCCACTTAGAGAAGTTTCTAGGCCCTCAGTCACTCTGGGGCTTTGCTGCTATGGAATGGTGCGCCCATCCCAGCCAAGGGGTTTAGGGAGGGGTCCCAAGGACGGTGCGTGGGTGAGACTGAGGGTGGCATGGGGCTTCCGAGGAAAGGACCCGCAGAAGACCCTGGCTGCGGGGAGAGCCAGGAGGCTGGAGTGACACGTAGGCTCTGTGGCGCCAAGCCTGTCCGGCAGTCCTCTGGGCCCCTCTGAGGCCTCCTCACCCCTCTGCGGGTCCCCTCTCCTCCTGCCCCCTCCCCCACTGCAGCGGACGCAGGGGCCAGGACTGGCCCCTCATCCCCACTCTCTGCTAGGCACAGGGAACGGAAAGGTCCCAGGACAGAGGCCTCTCTGGAGTGGTCAGAGCCATCCCCCCAGCTGAGCGGCTTCGTAGGGCGCAGACCTTTTGGGGGACAGCTGGTGGACTCAGGTGGGGTGGGAACTGCAGAGGCCTCCGAGCCCTTTAGCGATCTCAAACCGGAGTGGAGTCCCCACCGATGCACGACCAGGCCCGCTGTCACCAGGGGGCGCCTTCTCGGGCCAGGCTCCTCAACTCCACATTTTGAAATCAATTTAATGAGTCACCACCAGCAACTTTATAAATTAAAATTGAACAGCGGCCATCAGAGCACAGTGCTCACTGTAAAGCGGATTTTTGTCTCATATATGATGAAAAACTGAATTTACACAGGTTGTATTAAAAACCATGGTTCAGAGTCCGATCATCCAGCCCACCATCCTCTACCATTTGTGCCGATCGGGGCGGCCGGGTGAAACCCAGGGACAGCCTGTCCGGGGGCAGCCTGGCAGCCCTTTCCCACTCTCTGCCCCCTCTTCCCCGGCTTCCCCCACCCCTCCCCACCTCCTTCCCTCCTCGGCCTCGCCGGGGCTCCAGGTTTCTGAGGACCGGATGGCATGGCGAGCCTCTTTCCGCAGGGTATTACCCCAGGACAGACCTGAAGCCCTGGGTCTGGGGTCCCTCACTCTCTGCTTTTAAATAAGCACCCTTTTAGGCCCTAGGGAATCCCTGAAGACAGAGGAACTTTAAAGTCTCTTCTCCCAGGAATCTGAGCTGCAGAATGAATAAGAAGCCAAGCAGACCTCGAGTTTATGAGGCAGTGCTGAGGACACTAGTTGAAGCGCACGGTCAGCGGCACCAGCTCCGTTGCTTCTCTGCCCTGCCCTCCGTCTGGGGGCCGCACTGGGGACCCAGACAGTTTGGCTCCGTGGATGCCTGGGGCCAAAGTGGTGGCCAAGGGCTGAGCCTTAGACTTTGTGCAGTAGAAAGGCCCCTAGTGAAGCTCCCATGGGTGGCGGGGTCCCCTGTCTCTCCAGGACTTCCTTAGGCTTGTCTCTTAACCTGTCAGCGCTCTGCCCCTGCTTCTGGAAGGAGAGAGGCCTGTGTGCTGATTTTATAATTGAGAAGATCGGTCAGGAGAGAGTGGGGGGGTGGGGCCCTGCCTTAAACATCCCCCCTGCTTCACAGCCGCATCAACACTTGTAATTGTCTATTTTTAATTTTAGTCTTCCGAGTGGGTGTGATGTGGTATCTCATTGTGGCCTCAATTTACATTTCCCTGAGGGCTAGTTATGCTGAGCGTCTCTTCTTGTGCTGGTTGGCCATTAGTATGTCTTCTTTGGAGAAAGCTGATTTATCAGATTTCTGATTTGCAAATATTTTCTCCCAAAGAAAGAAATAATGTCTTTCATTCTCTACCCAAAGGCTTGGCACAGAGACAGAAACAGGGCCAGAGATTTATTTCAACACATTATATAACAAGAAAAGGGTTGAGGGCTGTTTGGAGGTTTATGCTTCAGGGAAATGAAGAATTTAATTATTACCTGCTGACTTGCTTACTTTGGGGGCTCCTGCCTGGACTCTCATCTGGGTCAAGCATGGGACGTGCTGGCCCACAAATATGGGAGTGACCCCCTGAGGGCCAGCTGAGCCAGGAGGCAGCGTGACACCACCCCGGCCTGCCCATCCTGACCAGGAGCACCCACGTCCTGAGGGGTGAGGGGTGACGGGGCCGACTGGAGGCCAGTTAGTGACTTGACATGCAGTGGCCTGTGGCTGAGAGCTCTGAATTAGCCCTGCAGTGGGGGCCTGGCAGATGCTACCCTGAGCTGGCCCTGAGAGGGGATGGGGTCAGGGAGAGGCCCCCCTGCTCGGGGAAGGGGGGGAGCCTTTCTTGCGCCCAGGAGGACTGTTTTGGGACCTTGTAAGGTGTCTTGATTTTTAAAGAGGGAGTAAGATTCTGCCTCCAGACCCATGCCCTCCAGGCTGCAGGTGGGGCCACCTCCCTCACCTGCACCCCCACTTTGGCAGACCTTCCCCTGCCCACCCCCCTGCTGATAGCCTAGAAGACAGGCTGGCTTAGACCAGGGTGCACATTTTTGAGAACACAGAGGACCGCAGTCCTCACCTTTGCACTCTCTCCCTTTCTCCGCCCTCTAGAAATCAATGGCGCCTGTTCTGCCTGCGGGGGGCTGGTGGTACCCCTCCTCCTCCCAGACAAAGCTGCCCCTTCCACACCTGGCGACCCTCCCCGGACCTGGAACTGCACCTCCGTCATCACCCACATTTCCCGGCCCCCACCTCATGATGAGGAGGCTTGGGGGTTCCCTGGCCCAGCCCCCCTGGAAGTCGGCCTGGCAGACCTCAGGGCTGGCCTAGCCCCCAGTGTGCCTCTCAAAGACAGACTGAAACACCTCAGCCTGCCCCCGCTGCTGGTTCTGCCCACGGGGTGGCCCCCCATTCCATCCCCAGACACAGACCAGGCTCCAGACAGACTGCTCGGGGCCGAGCGGGTTCCCAGTGCCCCGGGGGGCTTCTGGTGTCTCCACTGCCACAAGGCCCACCACTCTCCAGCTGGGCTGGCCAGGCCCCAGCAGCCCCAGCTCTGCTTCACCTGCAAGTTCTGTGACAAGGAGTGCGTCAGCCTGGGTGCCCTCAAGATGCACATCCGCACACACACGCTGCCCTGCCTCTGCACCATCTGCGGCAAGGCCTTCTCCAGACCCTGGCTGCTGCAGGGTCACATCCGCACCCACACAGGTATGGTCCGTGCAGTGCGGGCAGGGCCTGGGCTAGGAGAGGGAGGGGGCAGCTTCACAGGCAAGAGGGACCCTCACACCCAGCTCTGCTCCCCAGCGTCCCGAGGCTGCCCCGCAAATCCCCGTAAACCGGGGTGCTCAACGCATCAGAAATGTTCTCTCCCAGTCCTGGAGCTGGGAGTCTGAGATCCAGGTGTGGCAGGGCCCTGCTCCCTCTGGAGGCTCCAGGGGAGGGTCCCCCTCCTGTCGCAGCTCCTGGAGGCCCTCAGTGTACCTTGGCTCATGGCCACATCCCTCTGTCGCTGTCTTCCTCCTCACAAGGCCTGTCCACCATGTGTGTCTGGATCCAAATTCCCCTCTTGTTATGAGGGCCTCTGGCATATTGGATTCAGGTCTGACTTCATCTTAACCACATGTTGTCTGCAAAGTTTCTATTTTCCAGATACAGTCACATTCACGTGTTTAGGGCACAGACCTATCATTTTGGTGGACAAAATTCAACCCCTAACACCTGGCCAAGTGCAGGATGCAAGGAGCCTCAGTGGGGTTTGACCTCTCATGTTCCACGGCTTTCCAGAATTCCAGAGCAGCAGGAGGGGGAGGATCAGGAAAGGCTGGCCTGGGGATGAGGACCACAGGGTCACGGACTGTCCGAGGGGCAGAAACATGGCTGGGACTTTACTCAGGGGCAGACCCCAGGGCACGGAGGGGCGCGGGTGTGGCCGCTCACTGGAGCCTCAGCCTCTCTGTGCAGTCAGGTCATTGCCGCTGCCCAGGAAGAGCAGAGCGGCCTGCTGTGCCCAGGGGCGGCCAGGGGCTGGGCAGGGCCCCTCGGGCCTTCACCTTGAGTCTGGGGATTCGTCAAACCCACCATGAAAGAGAGTCAGCACAGAGACAGAGGCGGGCAGGGAGAGAGCACGGAGGGACAGAACAGCACCAGGACAGAGCTCCGGCAGCCAGACTCAGGTCTGGGGGCCACACAGGCTTCTGCAGTTGGAGCCCCAAGTCATGGCTCCGTGATGTCACTCCCAGGTCCCGCCCCACAGAGGCTGACCTGGTGGGGTGCGTGCTAGGGTGTCCGCAGCGAGGGCTGCAGGCTTGCACCTCACAGGCTCCATAGGGTGCAGACTTCAGCCCGCCTTTGAGGTGGGCTCTGCAGGAGCCCAGCTGGTGTCTGCCCCTGGCCTTCAGTGGGTGGGTCCAGCTGCCAGAAGACTCCCAGAGCTTCTCATGGCCCCCCAGCCAAGGTCCCCAGAAAGAGAAACGTCTAGCGACTGTGGTAGATCCAGCCTTGGGTGTGAGCATGGCCTCTGCTGAGGCCCCCTGTCCCTTGCCTCCCAAAAAGGGCGATGGAATGCAGTAGACCCGCTGGGGGTGCTCTGAGTGGGCATTTGGAGGTGGGGCCAGGGTTGGTCATGTATGAACAGGGACATGTATGGACAGAGCCTGGCGGTGCTCTGTGGCTCCCCAGATGCCCGCTCACTCTCAGCCGCCCTCTCCCCCAGGAGAGAAGCCCTATGCGTGCTCTCAGTGCGGCAGGGCCTTCGCCGACCGCTCCAACCTCCGGGCCCACCTGCAGACGCACTCGGACACCAGGAAATATCAGTGCAATCACTGCGCCAAGACCTTCTCCCGCGTGTCCCTCTTGGTGAGGCATGAAGAGTCTGGCTGCTGCCCGGCTCCTGAGTGGGGCCGGGGCAGGTAGGAGGGCAAGACCTCACCCAGGCACCAGCTGGCACCCTGCTTGGCGGCCCCCTGCCAGCCCGCTGCCACTTGCTGACCTTCAGACCAGAGAAGCCCACGCCTGCCATTCTCGTCTGGGTGAAGTGGGGGGCATACTGGCCCCCAAATATGGGAGTGACCCCCCGAGGGCCAGCTGAGCCAGGAGGCAGCGTGACACCACCCGGCCTGCCCATCCTGAGCGGGAGAGCCCACGTCCTGAGGGGTGACTGGGGGTGACTGGGGGCCAACTAGTGATTTTACGTGCAGTGGCCTGTGGCCAAGGGTCCGAACTAGTCCTGTGGTGGGGGCCTGGCAGATGCACTAGGACTGGGGTCCTCACCTAGGCACTCTCTCCCTGCCTCCGCCCTCTAGAAATCAGTGGCCCCTGTTCTGCCTGCGGGGGGCTGTGGTACCCCTCCTCCTCCCAGCTAGGCTGCCCCTTCCACACCTGGCCACCCTCCCCGGCCCTGGAACCGCACTTCCGTCATCAGCCACATCTCCCGGTCCCCCTCCCCTTATAATGAGGAGGCTTGGGGAAACCCTGGGCTGGCAGACCTCCGGGCCGGCCTGGCCCCCCGTGTGCCCCTCAGAGACAGACTGAACCACCTCAACCTGTCCCCACTGCTGGTTCTGCCCTCGAGGTGGCCCCCAATTCTGGGTCCACTTAGGGGACAGGACTGCTCCCCGAGGGAAGACTTTCACCAAAATGGGAACTGCCATTCCAGGGACTGTGGGGACATCGCCAGCACGGTTAAGCTCCTGCTGTTAAGCTGAGGAGTGAGGCTGCCCTTGGGCCCCTCGGGCAGGTCAGACCTGTGCAGATGTATCCAAGTGGTCTGGCCCCAAGGCAGAGCCCCCTCCAGCCTCCTGTGCCCACCCGCAGTTTGGAGTCTGGCCCACAAGCACACACCCCTTCCCTTCCTCACCAGGCTGCCCCGAAGTGGGGTTCAGGTGCGTAGGGGTGGGGCTGGTGGGGCAGTAAAGCGTCCCTGCCCCCAGGCCTGTCTTCCACGGTGCTGAGCCCGCCTGTCCGCAGGGAGCGGCAGGGGCCCCGGATAACCTGGGCTCTGTGCCCACAGAGTAGGGTTGGCTGGGGTCAGGGGTCAGGGCATCAGGCTGTGATGTGTTGGAAACGAGGAGCAGGGCTGGTGGGAGACGGGGTGGGGGCTGCTGCACCGGGAGAGCAGAGACCCCAATGGGAGCGGTATTCACAGCGGGGTGTGACCTCCTGCTGGCAGGGAGGGGGCAGAGAGGAGGGAGGAGACCAAGGCTGGAGGAATGCGGGGCGGTGGGCGGGCAGCGGGGTGTTGAGAAGAGAGCATGCAGGGGCCCCGGCACTCCCCCTCCTGAAGCCCAGAATTTGACCCTCACTGAGTCACCCACCCCTTCCCAAAATGGCCCATTAGACCCCACCCAGCTTCCCGCCTGGGTGGTGGCGCCTCCTCCTTCTGGTTGGTGGGCCTCTTCCCACCCCCAGGCCACAGGGTGGTCACACATTGGGCTGGTCCTGCATGTCCCAGCTGTCTCTGGCTGGACCCTGGAGGGTGTCATCCAGGAACGAGGAAGGAGACCTGAGTCTAAAGGAGACTGACTGAGTCCTTGACACCGGGGTGGGCCAACCCCACTCCTCTGCAGGGAGGCCGTCAGCAGCCCCACTCTGGCCCCAGCCGCGGGACGGGGTCAAGTGCCTTGGCCTGGCCCTGGCTGGAGCCGCACGGCAAGGGGCAGGGGCCCCCCTCTCAGCCCTAGAGTCCTCCCCATGTGAGCCTCTGTCGGGACCACATCAGACACACCCGTGTAGTGGACTGTCCCAGGCCCACAGCACTGCCTCCCCTCAAGGGACAGACAGGCTGAGCCACGGCTGGGAATGTGCTCCTTAGTCAGTGGTCTTTGCTGTGGCTGCCCTAACAAAGCCCCCACAGGGCGGCCGACAGCTCGGACGTGTGCCCAAGGCCCAGGGGCCGGTTCCGTCCATGGCTGCCCGGGGCCTCTCCCAGCTTCTGGCCACCTTGCCGCCCTGTCTGTGCTCCTGGGTGTTAGAAGCGCCAGCCCACCTGTGCCTCCGTCTCCACCTGGCTTCTCCCTGTGCACCTGTCTGTGTGGCCACCTTTCCCCTTTTTCCAGGGAAGCAGGCCCTACTGGGTGAGGACCTACCCTAATGATCTCCTTTTAGCTGGACATCTGCAAAGACCCTGTTGCCAAATAAGGTCACGTTCTGAGGGACTTGGGGCTCAAGACCGCAGCATGTGATCTGGGGGGACAGCATTCACCCCCAACAGCTAATGACAACACATGTTTTTTCAAAAGACGCCCAGTGGGTTCCTGCGCTAGAGCTTACAGAGGAGAGTCGCACCCTCTGCCCTCTGTCCATCAAGGGTGGAAGGGGCTGTCCACACACCAGAAGCACCTCCTTTCCAGTCGCGGGACCCTCCCCAGCACATGGCCCCTTGAGTGGCTTGTGTCCACTTTTCCCCACCCCCCTGCCCATCCCACTCAGGGCCCTGCAAGGGGAGTGAGCAGGCCTCTGCCCTAACGGGACCCTCCTTCCCATGCTGCCTCCTGAAGCACGGCCCCGCTGCCGAGGGGGCTGGGCACCTGAGCCTGGGGTGCCCCCCCCCCAGGAGGCACAAAGGCTCTGGCCACCATCTGTGTCTTCGTCCATCTGTCCCATCGAAGGGCTTTTTAAAATAGCACCGAGATGCCTGAAGGAAGCTATATTGTAAATTATGTGCTATTTCTAGGCCCCAATATCTAAATGAGGCGACGCACCTGTTGGGCATGAAGGAAGGGAATTTCACGAGCCCAAAATAAAGCCTTATGCCTGCCCTCCATGCCAGCCCATGGAAGATGCTCTCATGTTTATATCTGGCAGCAGAGGGGCTATTGGCGGAGGGGGTGAAGAAAGGGCCGGGGACCTGACAGGGAAGGAAAGGGGGACCCAGTATGCTCAGAGCAGGGGGGCTGCAGTCGGCCCTCTGCCAGCCCCCGCCCCATGGTGGGGCCCTGCCTCAGGGAGCCTAGCTGGCCGCTCAGGGGTGGCTGCTTCCTGCCTCTCCTTTCCTTACTCTGTCTGATGATCAGTTTGGGACATGCATTTACAATTTGAGTTTCAGAGCCCTGTCCCAACACCCCACAGTGAGCACCAGGGAGGAGTCCAACTCGTATTCACGCTCGACTGGGCGAAGATGGCATGGCAGGCTCTTCTCTTGGGACAGCTGCTTGGGTCTCCACCCACAGGCCTTCCCTACCCAAATTCTACTCATCCCATTTCCACCTTTTTCTCTAAGGAAGATCACACCAGTCCAGGGACATTGTCAGAACCTCCACCCAGGGTCAGAGCAGGGGAGGAGGGACTGTGGGTGGGAGAAAACCACAGGAGCCTCTGAGGTGGGGCAGTGACCCCGCAGCGTGGCCTGTGTCCCAGCTGGTGGAAGGGCCACAGGCAGGATGGCACCAGGGCACGCCGGAGGCCGCTCTCTGTGAGCTCAGGCCCCGCAGCAGGTGGGAGGGACCTGTCAGAGCCTGATCCTTGTCCCACTCCCCTCTCTCCCAAAAGCAGCAGAGGCACTGGAGTTATTCCTTCCTTTCCAGAAGCCCAGTGGCTTCTATAAATATCATTTTGGCTCAGAATATTCTGGGGGGGTTCTCTGAAGTTTGAAAATAGCCCGCTTGTTACTATCTATATTTGGAGAACCCGCTCCTGGCCTCCACTCGGGGGCTAAGCATAGCTCCCTGGCAGACTTTAATGGAACAAAAGTTTCCAGGCCTCCATCACCTTGGGGATGGCAGTAAGTTCCAGGGAGAGCAGCCCAGCTGCCGGGATGCAGAGGAGCTGGGAGTTGCTGGCGCTGATAGGGGCACGGGCGGCACCCCCAGCCAGGGAAGTCTGCAAATGTGGGGTCCTCACCAGAGCCAGATGTGAGGGGTTCTGACCCAGCTTTGTTGTTCTGCTGTGGTCAGTTTCATCATAAAGCCTTGGTTTCTCTTTCTGTGAGAAAGGAATCATTCTAAACCCTCCCAGAATTCAGGAGCGTGCCAAGTAAACAGAAGAGTAGAAAAGACACTGAGGGTGTCTAAAATAAAATACAATTGCTAACTTCAGAGAAACCCTCAGCCTTCTCTCGGAGTGTCCATTTCTCAACCGCCCGTCCCGGCTCCAGCGGCCTCTCCTCCTGGCTGCTCCGCTCAACCCCCAGCAGCCTGAGAGACGGGCTGGCCCCTGCCCAGAGCGTCCTCAGCTGCCAGCAGAGGGCTGGCAGAGCTGAAGGACATGGATGGCGTGGAAGGCGGGTGGGACAGGGGCGCGGATTCAGACCAGGCCATCCTTCCCGGTGGGTGAGCCATCTTTGTGGCACCCGGGAAAGCTGGAGGCTGCCCCCGCCTGGCCTTTACAGCAGCTCTCCCCACACCTGCCCTCAGCAACCCTCTTTGGCTCCCCCTGTAACGGGTCCTTATGGAAATGAGATGAGAGGCCGTAGGGAAGGCAGCTACTGAGCCCACGGGGGCCATTGTGTGAGATCCGGGCTCCCACCTCTGCAAAGCAAGTGTTTGGAACTGGTGAAAAGAGGCTATGATGGAGGACAGCCCAGGGTCTGCTGGCCGCCACCCCCTCCACACACACGTGGACAGGAGGGGCGCACCTTCCCGTGGCCCCAGTTCTGTAAGGCAGCAAGACAGAGCAGATGGAAGGAGGGTGGGGCCCTCCATGGGCTCAGGGGGACAGGTTAAGCCCGAGAGCCGGAGAGGACTCACGCCCTTTCAGTGTGAGTTCAGTCTACATGCTCTGAATCTGGGCTGACCTGGAGACCTGCTCCAGCCGGTGCGGGTGAGATGGGGCAGAGACATGGGACAAGCATCGTGATTAATTTTCCTAAAAATGCTGATATGTGAATAGCAGAGTGGGAACAAGAAGGACTTATCTTGGGGATAAAAGCAGCGAGTGGGGTTAGATTCCTGACATGTTCTTTGGCAATCAGCCGACGACTCACCCCAAGGCAGAGCAAGCCGTCTTAGCCGGTGTGTCCCAGTACTTAGCCGGTCTTAGACACACACCAAAAGTGTATTTACAGAATTACCTAGAGGACTGGCTGTAGACAATGACCTAGTCTGTCAGCGGAGACAGACATCATGAGACCGCCTGACAGGCCTATGCCCCCTGACCCTTCACCTTTACCCCATTCTTGAAACTCCTTGAAAAGACAGAACCCCAGCTTCTGGGCGCACCTCCTCTCTGAGGTTGCCTGCGCTCCTCTTTCTTGGAGCATGTAATTTAAAAAGATTTCTAACTGCTCAACTTACTACACTTTGTCTCTGTGCTCTTCCAGGGGTGTCCTTGTCACTTTGCTGTTCCATTTTGTCCTCCAGACTTAAGCCCGAGTCTTCACTGTCCCTGTCCCACTCCAGACAAGCAGGGAGGGGCTGCTGAGAGCTCTGATTTGGGCGTGCAAGTTCCCGTTGCCTGGGTGACCCGGACGGGGCTGCAGCTCCGCGATCTTGCTTCTTAGCAGCCTGCCTGAAAATCTCTTTTGTTTGACTTTAGAAAGTTCTCAGAACATAGCTCTCTCCATCCGGTGCTCTGGGCATCCCCAAATCCTGGGGTGGTGGGGGCTTGGCTTCCATGCTGTGAAGATTCAAGCAGACCCTGGACACCAGGGGACCCCGGCTTTAGGAGTTGGCAGGGGATGTGCCCTGTGCCATGTGGGAGTTCAATGAGCTTCTCTTTCTTCCTTCTATTTCTCCTTCCTCTCTGCTTTATTCAAATAAACCTGCCTTTGTCTACCTTAATTCTGGCATATTCAAATAAAACTTCTGCTCTGCTTCACTACTGGTCTCTGCCCTTCAATTCTTTGCTGTAGCAGGACGAGGACTGAGGAGAACCCAGCCCCCCGGACCAGTTCCCTCGCCGGTGGTCCTCCCTCTTCCCATAGAACATGCACCCCCTCCCCGTGCCAGTGTTGGCTCAGGTGGTCTTCAAACCTCTGCTCAGGGGGTCTTCTTGCCTGGGGGGCACATGCGTTGATGGGCAGGAGTCCTGGCATCTCCCTACTACACACTCATGGAAAAGCAAGTGTGGCTTAAGAGCATCCTGAGTTGTATTGAATATCAGCCGAGTTCTGGTCCCTCTCATGTCCCCTGTGAGTAACAGGGGGGGGCAGGGAACCGCTCTGCTGCCATTGAGGCCAGCGGACCGACTGGGCGCGTGCCAGGTGTGCTCTGCCAGCTGTCCTTCTCTGGGAGGGCATGCTCAGAGGCCACACCACGGTGACGCAGGCGGTCCCCAAGAACAAGCCAGGAGAGCCTGCCACTTCAAGAACGGACCGCATGGACTGCCAGCGAGGACATTTACCCTTTCAGGAGGAAACGGCAGCTCCATCAAGCCAGGCACTTAAGGGGGGCCAGCAGAGCAAAGCTGCTGTCCTACACCTTTGTTTCAGAAAAGGGTTGTTTTTCAAAAAAATGTTAGCACGATGGGTTTACTATTGCTTTGAAATAAATTTAGTAAGCAAGTCATTTATCGATGCAACTTCCACAGTCCAACGTGCCAACAGCTGCTCGATTCATCTGACATACTGCGCCCGGCCCAGCGACTCCAATCCCAGGAATCTCTCCTACAGAAATACTCACACTTGCACAAAACGTGAGGAAAACAAGCTTATCAAAATATTGGCAACAGCCCCCTAGTCCACCAACAGGGGACAAACTGGACAGATATGGTACCCCTGGTACCGTAACAAAACCAGGGAGCCCTTTTGTTCGATGGGGAACAGAAACAGCTAAGTAGGAAAAGGTGGGAAGAAAGCTGTTTGCTGGTACTACACATGACGTTGATGGGAGGTAAAGAGGGAACATCAATGCTTCCAGACAGAGCCGGTGGCCCGCCCAGGTGGGACACTGCCTCTTGCATATTGGTATCTTGATCGAAGTCTGACCTTTAAATGAATTTCCATAGGGAGGGGAACTGGGAATCAGTTTAACGGGAACAGTGTTTAGGGTGAAGCTCTGGAGATGGAGGGCAGTTACGGTTGCACAAAGGAAATGCAGGCGATGCCAGAGAACCGCACCTCCGCCGGGCTTACCGCCGTAGGAAAGTCAGTGTGGGTGTCACTGACAATCCGTTTCAACCGTGAAGAATCCCTGCGCATACGGAGCTTGGAAAAGGGGAGTGAGGTCTGCAAGCACCCACCGCTGAAGCATTTACCCCTTGGCAGCCCCCCGCGCAAGGGTCGGGCCCGGGGCGCAAAAAGGCCGCCCACTTGGGGGCGCAGGCGGCTCCTAGCGGCGGCGCCCGCGATGCCGGGGCGAGGAGTGCGGCCGCGGCGGGCCCCGGGACCTCGGCGGCACCCCTGCGCGGTCGCCCCAAGTCTTCCGTCAGCGTTACGGGGGCCGACTGAGCTCCGGGCCTGTTCAGCCCCGCCCGGGCCGACGGCCCCGCCTCCTCTCTGCCCTGGACAGAACGTCGGGTCCCCACAGCCGGGGCCTCGCTGCGCCTCCTCCCGGTCCGCCCCTGCTGCGCGCCTGCGCGAACCCGGCGGCCGGACAGAGCTCCGCGCGTGCGCGTTCCGCTGGCTCGGCGTCGGCAGTTCATCGTCCGATCCCGCTCATTGGCTGAGAGGTGGAACGTGGGCCGGTCCCGCGGCTGATTGGACGGCGCTCGGACACCTGGGGCCGCGCGGGCCACGCGGCGGTAGGGTGCATCGCTCTTCGGCTATGGCGTCCGGGCAGCCGCTTGTGGCGGTCACCTGCACCGCGCCGGTCAACATCGCGGTCATCAAGTACTGTGAGTGCGGGGCCCGGCCGGGGGGCGCGGGCGTCCAGCACGTCCGTCCCAGGCGGACACTTGCAGGACGCGCGGTACAGGACGCCCTTTCCCGGGGGCGGCTCGGCTCCCAGGGTCACACCCCCGAGGCACCCGGCTGCCCCGCTTTCTAACACCTCGTCGTTTGGAGTCCTGCACTTGCGGACTTCGCAGTCGCTGTAATTTCTGGAGGTTCACCCAGACGGTCGCGGGCGTCCGGGCTTCCCACCCCGAGTGCTGAGTCCTGCTCTCTGGAGTGGACATTCCGGGCAGCTCAGCCGTACGTCCTTTGAAAGGCCCCGACACACAGCTTCTCGTGCGCGGTTAACAGCGTTTTGAGACGTCAGGCTTTCAAGCTTTGCTTTGTTGCGAGTTGTGCGGGAATGAAAGTCCTGCAGAAGTGGGGCGAGTCTGAGCATCTCCCGGGAGTGCCCTCAGGGAGATGGAGTTTTCAGTAACTGGGGCTCCTCCTGTTTGGGAGAAGGCAAGAGGATGGTAGGCACTGCAAAGTGACTTGCCGAATGAGTGAGAGAAGATAAAACAGAAGCCACGAGGCAGGGAAAGGGACAGGCCTCCCGCTCTGCTCTGGATTGAAGAGCTCAGTGATGGGGGGGGCAATCCAGGAGAGCTTCCTGGAGGCAGTGGGGGCAGGGAGAGGACCTGTGTTGTACGGCGAGAGAGCGGGGTCCAGGCAGGAGCGGAGCTGTGGGATTGGAGCCGGAGTGAATGGGAAGCACCGGCCAGGGGCAGCGGCAGTGCTCTGCCGGGCCCTGCGCCTGACCTGGCCTCGCCTGCGGCCCTCTTCCAGGGGGGAAGCGGGACGAGGAGCTGATCCTGCCCATCAACTCCTCCCTGAGCGTCACCTTGCACCAGGACCAGGTCAGTGCGGACCGGACATAAATGCCAAAGCAAATGTTTACGAAAGGTCAGTTAAACTTTGGCTTAACAGTAGGTAGCAGTGAATGCCAGCCAGTGAACTGTGGCGTGCTGTGGGCACGCTCCTTGCACATGCTCGCACAGCCCCAGGGCCTCGCACACATCTGCACACGCCTCTGCCCCTGGTCTCCTCCGGAGCACCTGCCCGATGGCTCTGCCAGGGCAGATGGGAGCGTGGGCCATGCCCTGTCCTGGTGTCCACCTCCCTGCCCCTGAGTCTCTACCACAAAGGTCTGTGGTTGGAAAGGCCTCCCCAGCAGAGAGACTGGACCTGCCCCCTGAGGGGCCTGCATTTTCTTTCCCAGTTGAAAACCACCACAACGGCTGCCCTCAGCAGGGACTTCACTGAGGACCGCATTTGGCTGAACGGCCGGGAGGAGGACGTGGGACAGCCGCGCCTCCAGGCCTGCCTGCAGGAAAGTGAGTGTGGTCTGCTGGGTCAAGCCCGGGCCTCGCCCTGGAAGGTGCCTTGGACTCTGCTCCCCACCCTTCTGAGCCCTGGGGGACTGGGGAACACCTATAAGCAGGAGCCAGTGGGGCTGTGGGGTCTGGGGCTTCCTGCCCTCACAGAGGCGAGCTGCCAGGGGCAGGTGTGTCGGCTCTACTCCAAGGCCGTCTCCCTTCCCCGCAGTCCGCCGCCTGGCCCGCGAGCAGAGGAGGCCCGGAAGTGAGGACCAGCTGCCCCTCAGCCTCAGCTACAAGGTCCACATCGCGTCGGTGAACAACTTCCCCACGGCTGCGGGCCTGGCCTCCTCCGCAGCTGGCTATGCCTGCCTCGGTGGGTGCCCTCAGGGGCCTGGGCCCGGGTGGCACAGCAGCAGGGGTGGTGCCCACACTCGGCAGCCTTCAAGGAGACCTCACCTGGGGCTTGTCCCACACGCCTGGCTGTTACGCTTTCCCGGGGACTGCATGCATAGGACCCTCCAGGTTTCATGTGACAGAAACCCAGCTCAGAGTGGCCACAGCCCAACAGACAGCAATTTTCTTGGCTTACCCACTAGAATCCCGGGGTGCAGCTGCTCTGGCAGGCCCGGGAACCTGTCTCCCTCTGAACCCCAGCTCTGGATTCCTCTGGGCCGCTGAGTCCAGCAAGTCCTCCACTGGGGCAGAGCTGGCCCCACAGCGGCGGGTGGGGGCTCACACCAGGGGTGGTGCCCCCTAGCCTAGCCCAGTTCGTGTGTCTGTGCTGAGCCACCTTGGTGACCAGGGTTGGCGAACCAGGCTTGGGCTCCACTGCTGGGGCAGAGGGCTCGCCTCCTGGACTCCTGGCTCTGCGTGCCACTGTCAGACCCTTGGCAGGCCTGGCCCCACAGCAGCTCTGCAGGCTCTGGGGGTGTCTGCGTCTCGAGTACAAGCTCAGGGGTGGTCTCCCGGCAGGTGGGTGCTGACCAGAGGAGTGGGGCTGAGCTTGTTCTCTGGGAGTCTCGTTTCCTGGGTAGTGCTGGGTGTAGCCAGGCCGGTGTCACCCGTCTCCACCCTCTGAGTCCCCCTCGTGGCCTCTCCTGTGCCTGCAGTCTATGCCCTGGCCCGAGTCTACGGGGTGGAGAGTGACATCTCAGAAGTGGCTCGCCGGGGCTCGGGCAGCGCCTGCCGAAGCCTGTATGGGGGCTTCGTGGAGTGGCAGATGGGGGAGCGGGCCGACGGGAAGGACAGCGTTGCACAGCAGGTGGCCCCCGAGTCACACTGGCCTGAGCTCCGAGTCCTCATCCTGGTGGTGAGCAGGAGCAGGGCAGGGATGGCTTCCCCTGGCCTCAGCCGCTGGGGGCCAGACCGCACCTCCCCAAGGAGTGGCCCCCGTGCAGCCTCCGCAAGAACTGCAGCCTTGTGAGTGGGGCGGGGCGGAGTGGGCGTTCAGGGCCTCGGGGCTGCTCCCTCCAGGCTGTCTGTCCCCGGGGCAGGTGAGTGCTGAGAAGAAGCCGACTGGCAGCACTGCTGGCATGAGGACCAGCGTGGAGACCAGCGCCCTGCTCAGGGTAAGGCCGCCTGGGGGTGGGCGCTCCCCACATCATGACCTACCAGACTCCCGCCACATCCTTCCCGCCCGAGCTCGTGGACTCTGCTCGGCAGCCCATGCACCGGAAGCTGAGGCCCGGGTGGAGCTGCTGCCCAAGGGCGGGGTGGGGCTCTGCCCCGAGCCTGTGCCCTGGGTGCCCTACGTAAGGCCTCACTGGAGGGGCTGCTCTTGCAGTTCCGGGCCGAGGCTGTGGTGCCGGTGCGCATGGCAGAGATGACCCGCTGTGTCAAGGAGCGGGACTTCCAGGGCTTTGGCCAGCTGACCATGAAGGACAGCAACCAGCTTCACGCTACCTGCCTGGACACCTTCCCACCCATCTGTTACCTCAACGACACCTCCAGGCGCATCACCCAGCTGGTGCACCGCTTCAACGCCCATCACGGGCGGACCAAGGCAAGGCGGGGCCGGGGGGGCGCTCCTCCCCAGAGCCACGTGCCCGGCCAGCCCCGAGGTGGCTTCTCGGGACGCCTTGCCCCACGCCTGCAGGGCATGCGCAGCTATGTCTTGCCCTTGTTTCATTCTGTTTCTTGACCAATTCTCTGGTGGCGTGGCCCACTAGGCAGTGTGCTGGTGCGGAGACCCCTCCCCTGGCCCTGAGTTGGAGGCACAGGTGCCCTCGCTCCCCCCAGTGGCTTGTCTGGGCCAGGCAGGGCCACTGTGTAAGTGTTGGTGCTGGCCGCGTGGGTTCCAGGTGGCGTACACGTTCGATGCCGGCCCCAACGCCGTGATCTTCGCCCTGGACGATGCCGTGGCTGAGTTCGTGGCCGCTGTGAGGCACTGCTTCCCCCCTGAGTCCAACGGAGACGAGTGAGTGGAGATCCCGGGCGGGAGACGTGGAGGGCAGGGCAGTGCTTGGCGGTGCCCGCAGGATGCAGGCAGTGTGTCCCCAAGCGCCCCTCAACTGTGGGTGCAGGAGCTTCATCTCATCCCAGCCCTGGGGTCATGTGGGCCTGCACAGTGTGGCGGCCCCTGTGTGGACAGTGCCTGTGGCCTTGCTGGGACCTGAGAGGCTCAGATTTCTCCCTTCTGGTGGTCCTGTCAGCCCCCCATTCTCAGAGGGCCACACCTGCTCAGGGTGCTGGAATATGGGGGTGATTTCCCCCATGGCCATAACTGGGGCAGTACTTGGTGGTTGGGGGGCCAGAACACTGACTTCCTCCCCACAAGGGGCAGACCACACGCCCAGTCTGGCTGGTGGCCGCCGTGCCCCTGGGAAGCTCTGAGCTCTTTCCCGACACCCCGCTCCTGGCGAGAGTCGCAGGTGTCCGCAGTGTGAGGCCCCTGGGGCAGAGCACCAGCCGTGCGCGGGCCAGGGGCGAGCTCGGCACCTCCTGGGGGTTTTCTGAAGTCCTCCCCTCCTGGTGACACAGCCGGGCTTGGCTGTGTCCCATCAGCTCTGCACGTGGTAAAAGTTGCCACTTTACCCACCTTGCAGCATGCAGCCCAGGGGCGTTGGTGCCTAGGTGCCATGCAGCCAGCCCTGTGCCAGAGCCCCGCCATCCCCCACCGGACGCTCACCGGCCTCAGTACATCTCTGCCTTCCTTCGCCAGGTTTCTGAAGGGGCTGCCCCTGAGGCCTGCCCTGCTGTCAGATGAGCTTAAAGCCTCACTGGGCATGGATCCCACCCCGGGCGGCATCAAGTACATCATCGCCACTCAGGTGAGCCCAGCACCTGGGCCGGGTGGGCTCAGACAGTGTGTCTGCCAGCGAGGGGCCCCCTCACTCCAACTGTCTCAGGCGGGAAGCCCACTTTTCGGTTCTGAGAGCACCTGGCATGCCACTTTGTTCCATCCGTTCACCTGCTCTGATTGTGGATAGTCAAGGGTGCCCTGCAGGCTGCCAGATGGGGCAGGGCTGGGATGTGGAGGACAGAGAGGGGCTGGGCACCCCAGGGCCACCGCACCAGGGCAGATCAGAACCCTGGGTCAGTGGTCATGACCCAGGCCGCAGGCTCTACTTTCCAACCCAGACTTGCAGTCCACCAGAGTGTGGTGGGAGAGCAGGGTGGTGCCACGCAGCGGTCAGCCTCTGGCCTGCTCTAACTGGGAAGGGGGTGCCCCCATCCCTCCCTGTCTCCCTGACCTGCAGTGATTTATCTGCCCCCAGGTGGGGCCCGGGCCTCAAATCGTGGATGACCCCCAGGCTCACCTCCTGGGCCCCGACGGCCTGCCGAAGCCAGCCGCTTGACTGCCCCTGACAGGAGCCTGCTGCTGGGACGAGGACTGCTTTGCTGGAACTGGGGGGCTGGGTGTGGCGGCAGCTGGGCCAGGCTTGCTGGCCTTGTGGGTGGCTACCCGGCACGTGCTGTGCCAGGCTGGGGCGTCGGGGTGACCTTTGGCACAGCCCAAGTGGTCAGGGTGTGCGTCCCCAACCTGCACCCAGCGCTTTGCCGAGATGAGAGCTGGGAAGGGTCAGAATCGGAGCAGGGACCTGGGGTCTAGCCTGTGGGCGTGGGGCTCTTGGTGAGTCCCCAGGCAGGGCTCCCTGCCCTCGAGCCCTGGGCCGCTCCTGCCACCCCAAAATAGCAGCTCGGATACTGGAGATGACAGCGGTTGGTGTCCCCCTTGAAGGTGCAGGACGTGGTCCCTGTAAGCCTTAGGAACCCTCCGCAAAGCGGGGTGATGGCCGCCCTCACTCCTCTGCCAGACTTCGGGCTGGCTGGGTGAAGGCTGCTTCATGAAACGTCTGGTGGAGTGTCTCGGCGGGAGGCGCTCTGGGCCGGCCCTGGAAATAAAGGCTGCCTCTTGGCTCTGCACCAGCGTCCCGGGTCCTGCTGGGAGGGCACGGTGCTGTGAGTGTGCCCACTGGCATCTGTCCCCACGGCCTGCCCTCCAGTTGCTGCCCACACAGCTGCCCCGAGGCTCTGACGGGTATGGGAGGTGGTCGGGGTCTGCGTTAAACTCCCAGAGTCCACGACAATGTGGGACACAGGCTTGCACACAGCAGTACCCACCTGGGGCTGGTTATCCCAGCCCAGAGGCTCTGTGGCTCTGAAGGGTTCCCCTCCCTATGTCCTAAACTTCCTGGGGCAGGCTTCCAGGAGAGAAGGTGGGTGGGAGGAGGACAGAGGAGGAAGCCGCTGAGGGCAGGAGGGTGTTGCTTCTGGGTTTTCCCCAAAGCTTTGCACAGCCACGCCCTCCCTGTAAGTCAGCCCAGTGAGCAGAGCTGTGCCTTAGATGGCCGACCCGCCACCCTGTGCTAGTTCAGTCACTGACCTCCGGAGAGGGGTCTCCCAGGTTCAGGGTGCTCGCGGTCTGAGGTCTGCTCCCTGGTCGGGGAGTCCATCGTGTGGACAAGTGATGGTTCCACCCTTCTGAAACCTTCCAGGAACCTGGCCTGCTCACATCTTTTTTGGGAGAAGGCTCCCCAGACGCCTGGGATCCCCGGTCTGGAAGCTCCGAAGAGGAGCTGTGCGTCCCGGGGGTGGCTGCGTCCACTTCACTGAGTGGTCCCCCTGCAGCCCCGCCTGCCCGTGACCACCCTGTCACCAGGGGCCCAGGAGATGCCTGGGACCCCCAGACTAAGCGTGGCTAGCTGGCAGGGGAGGCATCCGGCAGGGACGGAGCGAGCCCCAGGAATGGCGGCCCCCTGGCGGGGCCTCTGGACGGTGCAGGAAGGAGGAAGCGGGTGGAAGGCAGGTCCCACCAGGACGAAGCCTGGAGGCCGGGCACGGTCTCCCGAGCTCCCAGGTCCGGGTTCTCGTCCGGAGCGGCCGAGGCTCCCGCAGTGCCAAGCCAGGGCGGAGATCCAGCCCGGCCTCTCTTCCCACCACCGGGCGGGCCCGGCCCCTGCGGCCGGGGCGGGGCAGGGGCGGTGCCCGGCGCGGGGCGGGGCGGGCGGACCGCGGGCGCGCTGCGGGGGCCCGGCTGAGCTGACTGCGTCCCTCGGCGCCGCCATGGGGCAGATCGAGTGGGCCATGTGGGCCAACGAGCAGGCGCTGGCGTCCGGCCTGAGTGAGTGTGCGCTTGTCGGGAGGGCCAGGGGCCCCAGGCTGCGGCCGGGGAGGGGGTCCCGGCGGCCTGAGCTTTGGGCTGGGAGGTGGGCGCCCAGAGACCCCAGGCTGTGGCCCGAAAGTGGGAGCGGAAGCCGGGGTGGGGGCCGAAGCCACGACCAGGACCTGCAGGCCCGAGCAGAGTGGCCCTGAAGGCAGACACTTTGGAGCCCTGCTGTCCCTGCAGACCCGCCGGCACCCGCCCTGTCCCTGCGCCCTACCCCCGCCCGGCCCGCTCCCCAGTTCCCTGGCCCCAAGAGGAAGTTGCAGCCCAGGGAAGAGGCACTTGCCCCCAGTGGCTTCCGGGGAGTCACTACCTGCCGGGGTTGGGAAAACCTGAAAACCCACCAGACTGCGTGCTCCCGTGGCTGGTGCTTCTGCCCTGGAGTGGGGATGCAGAGGTGGCCTCCTGCCCCCTGGGCAGGGCTCTCAGCCTCTGTGGGGCAACTGTGCTTCCCCTGGCCTAGCCCCAAATCTGTGCAGAAGAGCATCTGGGATGTCAAGGGTGGCTGGAAACTGCCAAAGTGACCCCGGCCAGCTCAGCAACCAGAGACCACCCCGGGGAACGGGGCAGCCCCCAGCGGCCTGCTGCCCGGTGCTTAGGGCCTTCTTTAGGAGCAGTCAGGTCTGCACCCTTGCTCTGCTCTTGGAAGCAGGGGCTTCTCAGGCTAGGTGGGCCCAGGCCAGGGTCTGAGGCAAGAGGAAACCGCTACCTGCCTCCTGGGGACCTGCCGCCCCCAGGAAGGACCTGCACCCAGTGGCGGGGGGAGAGGATGTAGGGACTGTGGTGACAGGAGAGGTCCCGGCCCACCCCCATTCCCCGGGAACTCACCTGGGGGTGGGAGGACCCGCTGGGGTCTGCGAGCAGAGGTCATGCACTGAGGTCTGTTTCAGGTGAGCAGCTTTGGGGCACTGGCCTGTGGTCTGTTCTGTGGCCAGGCGGGTCACCCCACTTTGGGTGTCCAGAATGGCTGCGACCCTGCGGGTCGGTTAGAGGGTTATCCTCCCTTCTCCCCAGCTGTCCTGCCTGCCTTGGGTTGTGAGGCCTTAGACAACCAGCCTCCCCCACAGCTCCACAGCCTGCCCAGGGAGTAGAGGGCAGTGGAGGACACCGGGCCAGCGGGAGGTCTGGGTTCTAGTGCCTGCGTTCCCTGGGTCGGGCTTTCCCTTCCTCACCTCACCACAGTGCAGACACCGAGGCTCAGAGAAACAAGCCCCAGCGCATCTCCACCATCACACAAGGCTGCCCTATGGCCCTCTCTGCCCTGAACTGCAATTTTGCTGACTTTTCTCAGGACTCAGACCTCCCTGGTGAGCCCATGCTGTCTCACCCCCTCTTGCTGACGGCAGGCCGCGAAACTGAGGTGCAGTGGAGAGTCCCACCCCAAAGATGGGAGGGCCGCGTGCCGACTGAGCGCATGAGCCACCTGCCCTTCCCTCTTCTGACTCCCTGAGATGCTGACAAGCAAATCGGAGAAATTAATGTGTAGCTGAGCTTAGCACCAGGCGTAGGTCACCGGGAAGAAGGCGCCGTGTGGCCTTGGGCGGCACAGGGGCTGAGGGGGGGCGGCCGGGGAGGCCCGGTCAGCAGGGCCTCAGGCCTGGGACTGGGGGGTCCTCTGTGTGGAAATGGGCTGAAATGGGAACCAGAAAGGGGTGTCTGTGTAAGAAACGGGCCAGAACACTGCCCTCAAGGAGCCTCACCGCCACAGCTGGACAACAAAATCACAAACTAGACACACACTGGAAGCTGAGGGTTGTGCTGGGTGTGGACTGCAGGCCAAAGCTGCCCTGCTCTGTCCCAGCAGAGGCAGAAGTGAAACTGTCCTACGGGCATTTCCTCAACTAGGGCCACAGGAAGACAGAGCCTGCCAGGCGTGGCTCACAGATACACCCACCATTTGAGGAAGCAGGGCGGACAGTAAAGGGGAACGGGCAGCCTTAGAACCGGAACCCAGTGCTGTTTGGAAAAGACTTGAGAATATGGGCACATGTTTAAACACACGAGTATGCTTGAACTCGTTCAAGGAAATACAGGAATAGGAATAGGAAATTAAACAGCAGAACAGGGCATTGCAAAGAGTGAACTAATACAGAGTGTCTAGAAATAAGGATATAAAGTTATTAAATGCTAATGGACAAATTGAATACTATATAGCGATGAAGAGAAATTCAGTGAAATAAAGGTGGATCTTAAGAGACCTCCCAGAATTCAGCTCACAGTGACAAAGAGGTGGGAATTTAAATAGAAGACCCAACACATGTATAATGGGGATGCCAGAAACAAGGATCTTGGAATGAAGGTAATAGAGAAGGGATAACAGGGGAGCATTTTCCAGGAAGAAGCTATCTCAGATTGAAGGAGAAAACAAAGTCCTTTACAAAATAAAGAAAAACAAATCCCTTCTGGGACACATTGTAATGAAATTGCAGACCATTAAAGAGATTCAGCATTTACCCAAGGAAAAAAATGGGTTATTGTCAGACTTATTGCAGACTTATCCTCATTGATAATAGATGCCAGAAGACAATGGAATGAATATCTTAGGTGCTGAGAGAGGGACATGAGCTCAATGTCCAGATAAACTATCCTTCAAGGGTGACCGGCCGCTGCTAACAGACCTCGCCTGAGGGTGCTTCAGCGGGAGGGAGACTGGGTCCAGAAGGAAGGACTGGGGCATGAGAAGGGGACACTGGTGAATAAGTATTGACTATAAATAATAACAATGGTTAATTTAGGGGTGAGATTGATGCTAAGCATTCTGAAGCCCACCTGTGGTTCAGGAAGAGGAATCTGAAAGCGTGACCAAGTCAGCGAGAGACAGGAGAAGCGATGGAACTGGTTAAAGGGAAAACATAGAATAAGATAATGAAATAAGTTTGCATTATCTGTAATCACACTCAAACTGTGTCAAACTCACTATCAGATTGGTTAAAATATGAAAAATTCAGCGATATCAGATGATTCATAATATAGCCCCAAACTGGAGGCAACTGAAATGTCCCATAAATGTATAAACTGTGGCTGACTCCTACGTAGAAAACTCAGAGAAAGAACGCACTAGCGACCCTTGCACACCGTGAGAATGACCTTCACAGCCTTCTGCTGAGCAAAAGGCGCCAGGTGTGGGGCTCCAAGTACCCGCTGCATAGGGACACCAGAGGGCCTCCCGGGGTGACAGGGCTGTGGCTCTGGGTGGGGTCGCACGGGGGTGCACACAGGTAAGGCGTCAGCTGACGTCCGCACATTTCACTACATGGGGTTCTGGGGCTGCTGGTGGGCATGGCTGCACAACTGTGTGAATGTCCTTAATGCCACCCAACTGGACACTTTAAAATGGCCAAAATGGAAGTTTTTGTTACATATATTTTACAATTTAAAAAATTGCCAAAAAAATTATTGGGCAGAAAAAATCCAGATAAATGCTGCTGACAGCAGGCTAGCAGGAAGCAGGGCGACACAGATAGGAGGTGATGGGGTGGGGCAGCTGGCAAACACTAACCAGAGGGTGGGCACAGGGCAAGACAGCAGGGGCCACGGAGCTCGGGACTGAGTGCCCAGGGCTCCGAGGCCAGGTGGCCGCCCTGTCAGCGTCTCCTGCCACCAGAGCCACCCCTCCCCAGCTCACTCGTCACTTCCTAGGAGTCTGGCAAACGCGCGGGGGGCTGGAGGCCCAGCTGCCGGAGCCCTGGAGGCGGGAGCGGCGAGAGCCCTGCGGGGCTGGGCCCCCCGCTGACCTGCTTCTCCTCTGCCCACAGTTCTCATCACGGGGGGCATTGTGGCCACGGCCGGCCAGTTCACGCAGTGGTACTTCGGCGTGTACTCCATGTATCCTCCCAGCGTGGACCCCAGAGCAGGGCGGGCCCTGGGGCGCAGCTCTTCATGGCGTGCAGCGTGCCGCCCTCCTTCCCCGTGGCAGGCCCACCGAGCCCTCTGGAGGTCGAGGCGCTGGGGGGCGGAGGTGAGTGGGGAGGGCAGACTCCCGCCTCTTTGCTTCCCAGCTGCGCCATCCCAGGCAGGGGCTGTGCCTGTCTTCTCATCAGCAAAGGAGGCTCCCTGTGGGCCCTACGCTGGTCCCGGCTGCTCCTTAACCACAGGCTCAGTGTGGCAGGCGTGTTTGTCTCCCTGCTGGAGTACCCCCGGGGGAAGCGGAGGAAGGGCTCCACCATGGAGAGATGGTGAGTCCCCAGCCCTGCTCGGGGTCTGTCCCCAGGGCTGGGTGGAACCCACAAGGGACACTTGGCCGACCGCCCTGAAGGAGCCTGGCTCCAGCGCCGGCACACCGAGGCCGGTGCCTGCCCAGCCGCAGGCCCTGTGCTCCCTGGGGGGGCAGGCCGTAGGGAGGCGCTGGGTGGGACACAGTCTGTCTCCCCACTCCCCTGCCCAGTGGACAGAAGTTCATGACGAAAGTGGTGAAGATGTTCGGGCCCCTCTCCAGGAATTACTACATCCGGGCCTTCCTGCACCTCGGGTGAGTCCCTGCCCCACGCTGCCCACTCGGGGGAGGAGGGGGAGTTCTGGGGTAAACCTTCCCTCTGGCCTGGCTTCCGGGGCAGGAGAGGCGGGTCAAGTCAGGTTCCTCCTGGTTCAGCTGTTTTTCTAACGAAAACCTAGGTCCTGGGCTGTGCCCAAGGTTCCCTAAACCAGTTTCCATCATCTTACCCACAAAAATTCACCCCAAAACTTAGTAGCTTAAGTCAGGAATAGTCTGGGGCGGGTCTGGGCAGTCCTGCCCACCGCCATGTGCTTGTGTCTGGTGGCCGCTGCGGGAGGCTGGGACACCCGTTGAGCTGGGGCCAGGGGCTGTTAAGGTGCGGATCCAGGCAGAGAACAGCTCAGGGTGTCTCGGCAAGGCCGGGCATCCCTGCTGACTGGGGTCCTGGGACGGCGCACTGTTCTGCCCTGAGACCTGTGGCCTGTGACCCAGGCCTGGGTGCAGACTGCCGTCTGAGTCTCCCGTCCTCCCCCCTCCCAGGCTGTCGGTGCCTGCTGGCTTCCTGCTCGCCACCATCCTGGGGACAGCCTGCTTGGCCATTGCAAGCAGCATCTATCTGCTGGTGAGTGGCCCCCAGGGCGCCCAGGCCGAGGCCGGGAGCCCGTGTCCCTGCTCCTGTCGTGGTGGAGGCGGGGACAGCTCTGGCTACCATTCACTGGACATGTAATGTGCACCAGCTGTTTTCCTACACTTCTCTTTTGATCTGCACCACAGCCCTTCAAGGTGGCTGGTGGGTCCCCCTTCACAGATGAAGAAGCAGGAGCTCCGAGAGGCAGTGTGGCCCAGGGTGGTGGAGGGAGAAGCCCTTCCTCGGGCTTTCCTCATCGGGCAGTCCGGCCCCCAGGAGCACTTCTGGGGCTCTGGCTGGGGCTGAGATAACCGTTAGGCTGCCGGGACCCCCCCACCCCGCGCCCCAGGCGCTTGCCTGCATGGCCCTGGGCAGGGCTGCCCATCTTCCTGGTCGGGCTTTTGTCTTTCTTGTTAACGTGTGGGAGCCCCATGCGTGTCGTGATCACGAATCCCCCGCGCGTTAGGCGCTGTGGGTGCCTTCTCCCCACTGTTGGGGGTCTGCTGTCGTCCAGGAAGCCCTTCACTGAACAGCTGTTTTTCTGTTTATTTACATTATGGTCTGTGCTTTTCAAAAAATGTTTTTCTCTGCCCGCATGCCATGTTTCCCTTCATTCTCTTCAATCAACATGATGGTTGTACTTTTCAGGATAGAATGTTCTAGTGTTTAAGTTAGGACGTGGGATCACAGATGCCCATTTTATTCTTATGCTTCACAAATTATAAGAAGTCACTCTTCTATGTATCAAATATGGAATACAGAATTTTATGTGCACCTTCTGAGGTCCACTGGGCCTGCCACAGTGCTGTGGGGACCAGGAATGTGCGTTTTAGCAAGACTGAAATCTTTCCACCCCACCAATGCCTGGGCAGAAGGCCACCCCTGCCAGCCACCCGGCCCACGGGACTCAGCCCGGGCCCCTCTGTCCTGCTCCTGGACCACAGTCCCTGGGGGGACCCTGCTCTTGGAATGGGCACCTGGAAGTGGCCTCAGATGCTTCCAGAAACCCTGGGATGCTGGGCCCCCTCCCCTGTGGGGCTCCTGTGGGGTGGAACCACAGAGCAGCTCCCGGCTGTGTGGCCTCAGGCCAGTCTCTTAACCTCTCTGAACAGCCCCTTCACATCTTAACGGGTTCAGACTCCGGGTCCCACCCTGTTCCCTGGTGGGAGTGAGGGAGTTTGGGGGACAGCTGCAGGGGGTAGGGATTGAGTGGATGGGGGCGCAGGGTGGGGACCATGGGGGAGAGGGGCAGCGGGGGCAGGGCTGGTCCCAGGAATACCCCATGTCCAGCCCCTCCATGTCCCACAGGCAGCTGTCCGCGGGGAGCAGTGGACCCCGATTGAGTCCAAGCCAAAGGAGAGGCCTCGGGCGGGGGGCACCATCCAGCAGCCACCCACCAACCCCCCACCCCGGCCCCCGGCCGAGGCCCGCAAGAAGCCCAGCGAGGAGGAGGAGGCAGCGGCGGGGGTCTCCGGCGGCCCCCAGGAAAACCCCATCCCCGTGACCGACGAGGTTGTGTGACCGCGTCCCCCCCGTGAACCCACAGAAGCTGTGCGTGGCTCTTCCTGGGCACCCAGACCCGAGGGAGCCGGCACACAGCCCCCAGCCAAGCCCACCCTCAGCAGCCGTGTCTCTAGTTCTCAGTGGCGCCCTTCCCGTCCCTGAAACATGGTGGCTGGAATTCCAAGCGTGTGCGTCTTTACTCTGCGAGCCAGCTTGCGGTTCCGGCCCGGGGGCAGGGCCCTCGGCTCAGGGCCCCTGCCCCCGGGACGGCCCCCCAGCGGCCTCTGGACAGCCCGGCTGGTGGCGGGCGACTTCCAGCCTGCCCTGTGCCCGGCTCCACTCCACACCCCCAATACATGCAGGGCTGCCCCGATGGCAGGGCCTGGGGAGGACCTCTGGGGTGCTGCCTGTCACTCCCTGCTGGGAGCCTCTGGGATCCCCCAAAGCTTTGTCTGCCTTCAGCTCACACCCTGCCCAGGAAGCCCCTTCCTCCTTGATGGGCCCACCCTGGGCGCCCACTCTCCCGAAGCCCACAAGCCCTTAAATCTGTGCCTCCTGCCTGTCCCCCTGCTCTTGGCAAACCCCCCTCTCTAAGCCAGGGAATCAGCATTCACCCCCACCAGCGCCTGAGTCCAGCCCTGTGCTGGGGCCGCCTCCTTGACTCCCGCGCACCCCCACCCAGCCAGGCTCTGTCTTCATGAATCTGGAGTCAGCCACTGTGTCCCACCGAGCCTCCCCGCTCTGCCCTGCTGCCCATAAGACCCCCAGCACTGGGCTGCCCGCTGGGGGCCTGGCGCAGAGCCCTGGAGGCTCCTACTGCCCAGGACGGCCTGTCTACACCCCTGGCCCACTGTCACGTCCTGCCCACCTGCTCCAGCCACACTGACCTTGCCTGACCTCTGCCTCCTCAGGGCCTTTGCACCAGCTGTACCCTCTGCCTGGCTGGCCACCCAGGTCTTAGCACCTCCCCCTGGCCTCCCTGGCCCTCTGTTTGGAATTGCAGCCCCTCCCTATCCTGTGTCACTGTCCTTAATTCCTTTAGCACCAACAGACAAAGGTCTCCAGGCCTGCACAGCTCAGGCACCCCGGGGCATGAAGAATATAGGTCAGTCACTGCTCTGCTCCCAGCGCCAGGCACACGGGAGTAACTCCACAGGCACAAGCCGACCAGAGTCGTTTCAGGTTCAAGACAAGGTCACCCCTCCTTCTCCCCGGGTGCTTGCACACAGTGGGCATTCATCCGTGGGTGGAAATGGCTGGTCAGGCCAGGAGCGTCCGGGAAACAGGCTAGAAAGGGCTTTGTAGCTGAGCCATGACCACCCCAGGGTGCCTCTCCGGGCATGCTGAGCGGCGCCCGCCCGACTCTCGCCTGCCTGAGCTGTGCTCTGCGGTGAGTGCCGGCTGGCCGCTGCTGGAGCCCTGGGCTGGGCTGACCCCCCTCCACTGCCCTGGCCTGGCGGGTCAGCAGCCAGCAGAAGCCCGAGGGGACTCCCGAGCGCAGCACTGGCCTTGGGCTCGGCCTGGCCTCTGCCGGGAAGGCAATGGCGCTCAGCCAGGCTGCAGAGGCCTGTGTCCTGAGCTGGCACTTCCCCAACCTCCAGCCTAGGAACTTGCCTGCAGGGACTCCCTCCATCCGTGGGGCAGGCGGGTATGTCCCCAGCTGCTGCTGTCGCAACAAAGGCCCGGTCACACCCAGGCCCTGCGGGAGGAGCAGAGCCTGCCTGCTCACGGCTCTGAGGGTCTGGGAGCTGGGCCACCCCGCAGTTCCTGGACCCACGGCCAGCAGGTGCCCCTGTGCTAAGGCATTCCCCACCCTGGATGCACTTGGGGTTCATGCGTAGACCTTTCTGGAAAGACACATTAGAATCAGGGCCAGCCCCCTGTGTCACCTGACAGGGGAGTGTTCTGGGGAGTGTTTATCAATTTAGTAACACATATTACACTTAAATAATAGTTTTATACATACAGGAGTACTTTCACCTCCCAGAGGACTAGGCAGAGGGAGCTTGGGGTGGCCTGGACCAGCCTGAGACCAGTGAGGGTCTGGGGGGAGCCCAGGGGACCACCAAGGGGAGGAGGCCATCAGAACTTTTCTGTCCTTGCTTTTTAAGTTCCAGAAGAGCGAAGAGGTTCCTTCTAGCCTGGGTCGGCTGAGTGTGGACATGGGGACTGACACACAGGGCACCCCTCTGGGTATGGGGACCCAGCCCTTCTGGCGCCTGGGCTCTACCGCTGTCACCCCAAACTCAAGGCCAGGGATCCTGTGGCAGTAGAACCAAGGTCATCCCCGGGGCATATGAGTGACCAGTAAATACATAGACACAGAGAGGGCCCCTGATGTCCAGGCTGGGAGGTCACCTGGCCGACCTGGGCACGGCACAGGTGCAGCCGACAGGCACGTCGATGAACTCGGAGTGGTAGGAGGGGCTCCGGGTGTGGGTGTCCCCAAGGCGTCGGTGCAGGACTTGCGACGCAGCACGAGCAGGTTCTGGGTCGCTGGCACAGAGTTGAGCCAGGTGGTCTCGTGGCCCGTGCTGACGTCGATGCAGCCCATGCAGAGGCACTGGGCAAAGGCCAGCTTCTGGGGTAGCGGTTCTCATCCGTGTCCACTCTGCAGGGACAGGTGGGGTGAGGCTCCTGCAGGGTGTGCGCAGAGCCCCGCGCCCCCGTCCCCGCGCTGCCCCGCGGCCGTGGGACCTGAGGGACAGTGGCTGCATAGCATTGGGCCCAGTGTGCCATCCGTGCTCAGAACGTGATGCTTGCCTGCCTTCCCCAGCGCCCGCCGGGAGTGCAGGAGCAGGGCCTGGGGCTTTCAGGAGCCCCTCTCACTGGGCCCGGCCCACCCAGCCCGCGCGGGGGCTCAGGGGGAGGCCCCGGTGTTCCCAGGGGACCCCAGGAGCCAAGGTCTGGATGAGATCTCAGCGCAGACAGTGGCCGGGCTCGCCCGAGGCAGCCCTGCCCCCTTGGGCCAGTGGGGCTACTGCCGCTAACAGGCAAAGACACTGGGGCTCGGAGCTCTGCCAGAGTCCAGTGCCCAGGGCGGGGAGGGAGCCGGCCCTTCACTGCAGACCCGGGACAGGGACCCCACAGGCCTCACCGGTATCTCCAGGGCGAGAGGGGCCGCTGGGGGATGCCGGCTCTGAGCTGCTTAGTCTGTGGAGGTGCCATGCACTGGATGCCAGGCAGGGGCCACTCCTGCGTTTCTTGTTGCCATCTGCCTCCAGGGTGGACACCAGGGCTACCGGCAGAGCCTGTCCCCACTTGGCAACTCGAGACAGCAGGTATGGTGGGGGCCTGCCCAGCGGCAGGGAGCATCTCGGGCTCTCTTGGGCATAGCTGTGCGGCTCTGCGCTCAGGCCGGCAGGCAGGGCAGGAGCAGGCCATCGACTAGCTGGGGGAACAGGCAGGGTGTGGCCAGGGGATGCTCAGTCAAGGGGGTACCCCACTGCCACCCCGGCTTGCTCTGTTCCCTGGGGGAAGACAGAGTCCAGCCTGCCCCCAGAGGGACCGGCACCTCAGCCCGAGCTCCTAGGTCCTGCTCCTTCTGGTCTCCAGATGGGGGGACTACCTGGACCCCATTCCGACACCGTCGGGCCAGGGGAAGGGGCTGGGTGAGGGCACGGGAGAGGGAGCGGCTCACCATTGCGGCCGCAGCTGGAGCAGACTGGCTGGCACGCCGGGAGGCCTGGAGGTGGCTGGAAGCTGGTTTGCAGAGCCCTTTATACCTGGGGAAACTCCAGAGCATCCCTGCTGGGGGTGTGCCGGGCCACATTCCCTCCTCCCTCCCTGTGGGTCTGCTCTCTCCCCAGCCCAGGGCGGGCCATCGCCCCCCCACCCCGTGCCTTCCCAGCCGGAGGGCCCCCGCCCCAGGCTACACCTGCACAGGGAGCCCTGAAACCCTCCTGCAACCTGCCTCTTCCATGCATCTTGTACGTTTTTGCCGTCTGGGCCTCCTGGTCTGGGTTGTGGGGTAGGGCCGCTGAGGCGGGGCCTCTTCTGGCTGCTGCAGAGAATCCCTGCGGGGCTGCTCCCCCCACCCCCTCTCCTGTCAGTAGACATGAGGGTGGTTCCATTCTTTATTTTTTTATATAAGACGATCGAGATCAGGGGGGCATCCGTGTGTGCCTCCCCAGGAGAGATTCCAGGAGAGACTTTGGGGGCTCAGGGCCAGCCAGAGCCAGGGAGCATCTTCAGGTTATGCTTCTGTGGCTTCATTTAACAGAAGTTCAAACTAACACATTGCCAATGGAGGGGGAGAGAATGCCTTGGAAACTGTTAAGTGTGATGCACCCTAAGAAGTTGTGTTTAAGGAGGCCCCAGGAGCCTCCTGCACCCGGGTCAGTGCTGCCAGCGGGAGGTCATCTCAAAAAGGAGAAAGTGCCAAGCCAGGTCTTGCGAAGATTTGAAGGCCTGGGATTTGGACACCATCCTCTGGGGCCCTGGTATGTCTTGTCTTCCCGGGGCTTCCCTCACCAGCAGTGCCCACCTGAGGAAGGTCTGTGGGCCGGGGGAGAGTGCCAGCCTGCTTTCCCGGTTTTCCTCCCCACGGGCAGATGCCAGAAGGCACACTGTTCTCTAAGTTTGAAACTGCTCGCTTGACAGACATGAAGACAGGTTGAGAGCGGAGCCTGGAGGAGGTGGCCGACCCCCACCCAACAGGCCCGGGGCCCCCTCGCCTGACACGCAGCAAAGCCCCACATCCACGGGGATGCAGTGAAAGAAAGAGGGCGTCTTCTGCAGGGTGCCAGGCAAGGAGAGCGGTGGGTGATGCTCACGGCCCCCAACACACCCTGAACACGCAGTCGGCTTATGAGCAGGGTTTTTAAAGGTAAACTTACAGGAGATTTTGTAGAGGTGTGTGGTCACTGGTGCCCTACTTCTGATGGTCAGTGGGGAGGTGGGAGGGGGTTATTTCAGGAATTTTAATTATCAGTCTTCTGGCTCCACCCGGTCTGGGGTCTGCATGCTTGCGGTCAGCAGGTGGCCCATGTGGTGAGGGTCTAAATTCCTGCAAAATATGTCAGTGATATAAGAGTCAAGAGTCTATCTATAGCCTTGAGGGGGAGCTAAGGGGCCCGCCTCTGTTTGGTTTGCTGTGCCTCGGGGCACAGACTCCCGCTTTCTTGAATCACTCAGCCTTGTTCCCGCATCCTGGGGTGTGACTGGGAGACGTGGGAGCCATTGCCACTCTCGCAAGGACTTGTCCTCTCTGGGCACCAGTGTCTGCACCCTAGTGAGGCCATGCTGCCCTCCCAGGAACAGGTGGCACTGGACTGAGGTCCTGCCCTGGAGGCGATGCCTGGGCAGCAGGCGCTGTGTCCTGACTGCTTTCTCTGCTTTTTCCCAACAGGTGGAGGACAGATGCATTGGTCCCCAGGGGATCTCCTCCCTATGACGCCCCTGGCCACGGCCATCCACTCTCTGTTTGCATACCTCCTGCGATGGGGAGCTCACCCCTGTCTCAGTCAACCAGGGGTGCCCTAGCAAAGTGCCACAAACCGGGGGCCTCACACAACAGAAATCTATTCTCTCAGAGTCCTTGGAAGCCAGAAGTCCAAGAACAAAGTGCCGGCAGGGTTGGTTTCCCTCTAGGGTCTCTGAGGGAGGACCCTTCCTGCCCCCTCCAGCTTCTGGTGGCTGCCGGTGATCCTCGGGGTCCTTGGCTTGTAGACACACTTGTGCATCTCTGCCTTTGCCCTCACATGGCCTCTCCCTGTGTGTGCCTTGCCCTCGTCCAGGAGGGCCTCATCTCAAGATTTTTGCCTTATCACATCTGCAAAGACCCTTTTCCTGGATAAGGGCGCATTCTTCCCAGGTACTGGGGCAAGGACTTCAGTCGAGCCCACTGCGATGCTGGGCGCTTGCGGGGTCAGCTCCCGCCAGCGCCAGGCTGAGTGGGACCTACCTCCTTGCAGGGCCTCCTGGGGTCTCAGCAGCATTCCTGTCCTTCCTGCCTCCCCTCAAAGTGCAGTGTGAGGCCCAGCAGGGTGGGCAGGCCTGTGGGGGACCTGCTTGTCCCCAGCACAGAGCTGCGTCTGGCACCTGGAGCCCCGTGGGTGTCACAGGACGGAGAGCAGAGTGCACCAGGCTGCCCTGTGGGTACAGGCAGTGTGACTGTGTCTCCCCCTGGCAGGTTAATCCCAGGCCGGGAAGCAGCCTGGTGCGAGGCAGACAGGTGTGCAGCTGCGGCCTCGAGGGTGGGAGTTGGCGCCCACGCTCGGGGCTACCAGATGACCAGACACTGGCGCTGGGGCTGGGGGCGCACCCGGAGGGGGGCTGGCTTGGGTCAAGAGCGGCCCTGCGGTAAGCTGCAGCCTTTTCTGGGTCCCTTTCCAATCCCCGGCCGCCGCCGTGCTGAGCCCCGGGTCGGAGGAACTGCCTGGGGGGCTGGCGGTGAGGGCTGTGGGTGGGGGATCCCCGCCATCTCGGAGGCTGGAGGACACTGGAGGACGCGGTGTGGAGCCTGGGTACCTTCCAGCGAGCGGCTGAGGCAAGTGAAGCCCTGGGCCGGGCAAGTCTGGAAAGGCACCTCCCAGCCAAAGGCCGGAGGGCGTCCCGGAGACGGTGTCCCTGAAGGCCCCGCCCCTCAAGCTCTGCCTGCGGGCCACGCCGGCCATGGCACCAAGTCCCCTCCCGAGAGGACGGGGATGCAGGCGGGCATGGGATAACGGGGGGATGGAGCTGCAGGAGGGGATGGACGCGGGAGACAGGCGCAGAGCACTACAGGACACGGGGCAGGCGGAGGCTGGCAGACCCAGGCGGGGGAGAGCGAAAAAGGCAGCGGCTGGTGGGGAAGGCTGACCCAGGAGGTGCAGCACAGCAACACCGGGCGAGCCTCTCGGGGTCCAGCCTGTGGCTTGGAGCCTGTGCAACTGTGGCTGGAGAGAAGACAGCCTGCCGGAGGGGTTTGCTCCGGGCTCCGAGCTGTCCCCGCTGGTGGAGGGAGGGCCAGCAGCAGGCCCAAGGCTCCTCACCTGTGGTGGGCGTGTGTTCGTGACAGTCCTGCCCCCAGTGGGCGTGACATTCCCCCCGCAGAGCCCCACAGCCCGGCCGCCGGCAGTCTGCGCAGCCAGGGTTCCTGCACTCGCAGAGCTTTGCAGTGTCAGGAATGGCCCCTTGGTAAAGGATGGCGTCTGAGGGCGGGCTGCCCAGGGCAGGGGTGCCCACCTGCTCTCCCAGGGCCTAAGCCAGACCCTGTGATGCCTTTAGCCCAAGTCTGGTGCCCCTCCTGCCAGGCATGGCTGACCATTGCTTTTGGGGGCTTACAGGCTGGCAGAGGCTGGTGGGAACTGTCACTGGGGGGAGCTGGGTGGCTGGTGGAGAGTGAGGGCGGGTGGTCTTGGGGCCCGGTGCCGGGCAGGGGCAGGGGAAGCCCAGGCCTTGAGGGAGTCAGACATACAGGGCTGGCGCAGGCGGGCCTAAGCGGGGGGTGACGTGACAGCAGGGCTGCGCAGGAGAGGGGCCTGACTCCTGGCAGTGAAAAGCCCACAGACGCTTATTTCTCACCGAACTGAGCTGGTGCCTTAGAGGGGTGCACGCTCACTCATGGCCTCCGAGATGTGTCATGTTAACTTGAGTTAGGGAAGTTACAAATTAAAAACATAAAACTTTTTATCTGTTTCAGGTGGCCTGTATCAGGGAGGTCTCACCTGTGCGCCAGGACTAGCCGCCACCTGGAGACAACCACGTGCAGCTTTGACGCCAAAGGAGAAAGTGCGCGGGGCAGGCGGAGCAGGTGCCAGCACGGGGCTTATTAAAGGGAAGGTGCGCACGCAGTGGGCGGTCCGGACAAGCCGGAGGGGTGAGCAGCAGGGGGGGGGCCCCCCCGCGGGGGCCTCTGCGGCTGGAGTTTAAGCTGGGGTGGCATATTGATCGGGATAGAGGGTTTTTTTCTCAGAACAGGGAGGGGATTTTGGGGAAAGGGGGCCGGCCATGTGCTCTCTCTGCCCTGAAACGGCCTAGGAACTGTCGTGGAGCTGAGGACCGTGATTTTTAATATATAAATGAGCGTGTAATGCGCTTGGGGTGGCGGGTCACCTTTGCTCCTCATGGAGAACCCAGCTGGTTTGCTTTCGCTCGACTGCTTTACTGGCTGGCCACACGAACTGGCCTCGAGCCACTGATACCTGTGGTTTCTTGACTTACCTGGGGCCGGGCTCTCTGCCTGGACCCCACTGCCTACCTCCTGCCCACTCAGAGAGGACAGGACGCCTGGGTGGCTGCAGACTGGAGCACGTGAAGCTGGAAAGCAGCTCTGCCTGGGAGCGGGAGGGCGGCTCACAGGGATGGGGCTCAGGGACAAGGTGTGGGGAGCTGGGAGGCCCAAGGAGTGCGGCCCCACGAGTGGGCCGCTGGATGCCAGATGCCGCTGGGCTCAGCCTCAGCAGCGGACCTGACCTCGGGGCTGGGAGACGGAAATCAAGTCCTGGCCCCTTCCCTCGTGAGGGGGCAATAAACGCCATTTCACGAAGAAAAGAAAAGTCAGAAGGGCCAGGACTGGGTTTTCTGCTTGGGTGCTCTGCCCAGTGCTGGCAGCTTAGGGGATGTGGCTTCGATCCCTGGCGGGCAGACGGTGGAGGGCCCGGGGGGAGGGGCAGGCCTTGCTGAGCTGTGAGAAGCGGAGGAGCTAGCTGGTGGGAGTTCCAGGAACGAGATCCTTGTGCAAAGGCCCTGGGGCAGGGGTACCTCTGGCAGCTGACCGGCAGGGGACTTGGCGTTGGACTGGACATTTGGGGAGCAGTCAGGTGGCAGAGAGGGCACTTGAGAACTGACCCCCATGTTCCACTAGTGCAGGTTACCCATCTCTCAGGGCCTCAGCCCTCATGCACCTGGGAGAACCGATACACAGCAGGGCACTCCCTTCTCAGATGCCTGGCCCAGAATGTTCTTCCCACTAGACCTGGGTTGGGGAGAGCTGCCTCAGGATGTGGCCCACCCCACTCCCCAGACAGGCACCCGCCCTAGCCCAGTCCAGGTGAGCCATGCCCCCGATGGTGAATGGACAGCCACTGGCTCCAACCTGGCTTAGGCTGGGAGGATGCAGGGCCTAGGCCCCAGCCCAGGTGCTAGGGGCCAGGGTCAGGTCTCCTTCTTGGGAAGGGAAAGGGCTGGACCGGGATCAAGGGACCTCAGTGCAGAGACCTATGTGGTGGGCTCTCTGTGGGTCCAGGCTTGAGGGTCAGGCACTGTCTGGTGTCCTGGATTCTGGCCCCATGTCCTCAAAGGCCACCCATTCAGAGGGTGGGGGTCTCCCTGCGCACCTGCCTCTGACCCAGTGGCGAACCAGTTAAGCCTCGGCAGCTTGCCGGACAGATGAAGCACATCCTGTGCTGTGGGAGGGACGTGGACGTGGAGTGAGCCTGGCAGCTCAGCAGCTGGGCAGTGAGACGTGCTGTCCTGGTCAGCCTGTTGAGGCTGCGTCACCTCGGGACAGAGCCTGGAACGCCCCCTGGAAGCTGGAGGCAGCTCGGCAGGTCCCGCAAGCAGGTGAGACCCCAGGCGGCTGCCTCCTGACCAGCCACAGCAGGGCCCTGCTCCGGAACCAGGCTGGGCCAAGAGCGTGGGCCCTGGGGTGTGTCACACACGAGCACTCGGGGGACCTGCTGTAGTGACCCCACGTGTGGGTGTGGTGGGAAGAGCGCGGGCACTCTGAGCCCCTGGCACCGACTTTAACCCCACGAGGAAGGGCCCTGAGCGAGTGAGCACCCGGGCCTCCCTGCAGTGACCTTGGCCCTGCGGGCTCTCTGGACTGGAGAGCAGGGCTGGCGGAAAGGGCAGCCGCTCTCACAACTGCAGATACTCTAGGGGAGAGGTGGGTCCCCGGGTGGGCAGGGAGTGGCACACAAGGCCCCTGTGGAGGAGCTTTGGGGCTGGGTGCTGGTGTCCGTCTGGCTAGAAGAAGCACCCTCCTTACCTCGGGCCCAGACCTACTCCTGGGAAACGGAGGCTCAGAGGCGCCCCCCGCCCCCCGGGACACCGTGTCCTCAGCCTCCATCAGCCGGGGGCCTGTAATGCCAGGCAGGCCCTAGAGGTGTCTGAGGCGGCCCGGTGCTTGACCAGGGCAGAGGGAGAGGAGGGGACCCAGGCTGCACGGGCATCACCACCAGGCGAGAGCTGCTTATCAAAATACTTTATTTTGGGAGACCCTCAAAAAAGACCCTCCACACCAGACAGATGCCCAATACCCTTGGCTTTTTTTTGGTCTTTTCTGCACTTTTTTCCTTTTTAAGTCAACTAGAACAATTTGATGCTTAAAATAAAAGACAGGAAATATTTCCCAATCAGACTTTAGTCAAGAATATATATATATATATATATTTTTTTTGATCCTGGGGGTGGGCAGGGACGGGGGCCTGCTCAGAAGCGCGGTGGCCCCGTCACAGTGAGAGCGCCCGTGGCAAGGACGTCCCGCGGGACTGTGCTGACCAGCAGAGGGCGCAGTACGGGCAGGCCGGCCTGGGTGTCGGGACTTATAATTTACACGAAACGGTGCTGTGTCCTCGCTGGCGGCCGCTGGCCGGCCCGTCTACCTGCCCGTCTACCTGCCTCACGGGACGTCCTCTCCGGGCAGGGCTGGTTCCATCTGGCCGGGAGAATGCTGGGATTCAATGTCATCTTCATTACATTGTGGCTTCTTTTCCAGCTGAGAAACTTTTTTTTTCTTTTTTAATTTTTAAAAAGAATCACAGCCAAAATAAGACATTAACTGCAAAATCCAAAATGGCTGCGCTTACGCTATTTATAAAAACACGCGAGTCTCTAACCCGGGCTGGGAGCGAGCCGCAGGGCCCGCTACACTTTCCCGGGGATCTTGGCCCGCTTGCGAGCGATGGCGTCCTCCACGGCTCTGAGCTGCTTCAGGAGCTCCTCCCGCCGCGACAGCGTGCTGGCTCGCCCTGCCTTGGCGGCGGCATCTGCAGCTTGGCCCGGCACACTGGTGACTTTGCTGGAGCTCTTGGGCTGAGGTGACAGCTGGCGTTTCCTGTGGAGGCGGGGAGGCCATCAGAGGGCTCGAGTGCAGAAAGCTGGCAGCGCCGGCTCCTGGCCCTCACCGGCACCCTCTGGCAGCGCCGGCTCCTGGCCCTCACCGGCACCCTGGCTCTGCACCGGGTACAGCGGCACACTGCTCACTCAGGAGTCGCCCCGAGGGCATGGGGCCCCGCAGGCCCAACCCCAGCTTCCACAGCACCTGGGTGAGGACCAGGGCTGCACCAGCGCGACTGCTGGCCCGGCCCCGGGGTGGCAGGGCACAGTGCACAGGGACTCAGAGACCACTTCCTGGGTAAAGGAAGTCTGTACCCCACGCCCTGTGCCCAGCACAGGAGGCGGGGAAGAGCCGAGGTCATGTGACCTGACTCTTGGCCCCTTGGCCCGCCGCCTCGGGCAACTCATTTCAGACCTGCTGGAGGGACAGAGTAAGAGGCAGGCTGGCCTCCGCCTACCCTCCTGCCTCCAGCCTCTGGACCTCAGGTGCAGGGTGACACCCCTGCCCCACAGCTAGCCCTGCTTGCCGCCACCTGCTCAGGCAAAGGAGCCCACGAGGTATGCCCAGGGCACAGGTGGGGCACTCACCTGTCTGGCGGGGCCACGGGTGCCTTGGAATTCTGGCCTCTCTGCCGCTCAGGCTTTGGGGAGCTGGGTCTCCCACCGGACTTCCGGTCCCGAGAACCTGGGCAACATGGGACCAGGTGAGACCAGGTTCCACGCGGTGCCAGCATGCACGGACAGGGACAGGGATGGGGCGCCCTCACTGGGGGCAGGCAACCCTGTTCCAAAGGGTCAGGCAGCTCAGTGCAGCTTCCTCATTTCCATAGGAAGAGGCCAAGGGCAGAGCCGTACGATGGGGGTGAGCTCTGATGGCACCGGAAAGGGAGCCTCCCCCAAACTACAAAGCTGAGGCCCCTGGGGCTCTTCCTAGCTGATCTCAGGGTGTGCCTCACACAGGCCTCCAAACAGGCACAAAGAGGACGGTATGAAAAACAAGCGAACGCAAGCGAGGCTTGCTGGCTGCGCTGCTCCGGGGCGGGCGGGAGAGGCGCACGGGCTCCAGGATGAAGGAGGGCCCGCGTGGACATCCTTGCCAACTGGCTCCAGCCCAGGAGGCGGTGCTGTGGGGGTGGCCCTGGGACCTGCACACCCACCTGCCCTGGGGGCTCGGCCAGGCCCCTCTGCCCTCCCTTTCAGGGTGGAGAGGGCACTCGGCCAAACTGAGGCTTGGCTTTGTCATCGCACCCAGGACGACAGTGGCTCCCCAGCTGGAGGCCCCGCAGTCAGATGGTTCCCAGGGACAGGAGATGCCGCCCGCCTCTGCACTCTCACGTGGAGCTCCCCAGGGGCTGTGCTGTGCTGGCACAAGAGCTGAGAACCCAGCCACTGTTTGTGTCAAATATTGAAGAACTTTCCACCAAAAGAATGAGCCAGTGTCACTCCTGCTAACTTTTGTTTTGGGAAGTTTAGTTAAAAAAAAAAAGTTACTTGTATTAAAACATACAGGTTTATCACTATTATTTTGAAATAAATATTAAGAAACTGTTCTTAGTTTTGACTTGGAATACTGTAAATATTGCCAGAGAGACACAATCAGAAGTTCCTCAGACTCCCCAGTATTTTTTAAAAGCACAGAGGGGGGTCCCGGTTCTTCCGCCCATCAAGCCCCTGCAAAGGCTCACCTCGGTCTGGGGATAAGTTAGCTCGCTTGGCTGGAGGACTTTGCCTGTCCTTGTCTGAGGGCTCATATCGCTTCCTGCTGCCTTTATCAGCTGCCTGAAACAGCAGAGGACACCGTGAGGACGGCAGGGCCTGCGGGCCACCAGGCAGACACACGCACTGACAGCTCCCTTGAGCCGCCCACTTGGCCAGAGGGTGGAGCAGGCCCCGGTTTCAGGGCCTTGGGGTCTCTGTAGTGCCAGTGAAAGGTCACACTTCCCGTGGGGGCCCCAGCGGGCTGTGACTCCAGCGGGCTCGGCCTCCCACCCTGCTAGTCCCATAGGGCCTTGGAGACATCAGCTCACAGAGCAAGTGTGCCGTGTACCAGCGCTGCTCTGTGGGGACACAGAAAGGGCTGAGGATGCGTGCCGTCAGGGGCAAGGGAGGGCTGGCAGCCCAGGTTGCTCCGACCTCCCGTGAGGGTTACGTGGCCCCCCACCCCATGCCCGTGCACCCCTCCACTTCCCATGAGATCCGTCGGGCAGGAGGACGACTGGCGGTGACCTCCAGCCACCACTCTCAAAGAATGAGGCCACCTGCTGGCTCTCACTGGGACTCTACCCCAGAGTGAACTGAGGCGCTGGGCCCCCAGGCAAAGACCAGCCTCACCTTGTTCAGCAGCGTCAACTTGATCTCCTTATGGGCAACGAATGTGCCCTGCTGGGGCTGCCCGGGGGTCGCCTGCTGGGGGGGGGTGGGCTGCTGGGAGGATTTGCCGCCTGCAGAGGATTTCGAGGATTTGGGGGGCTGTGTGGATGACTCCCTTTTCCGCTTGTCTTCTTTAACACCACCCTCTTTTTTAGATTTTCCTGCCAACGAGAAGTGCTCAGTCACAGCCACTGCCCAGCACAGCAGATTCCCATGGCCACTTGGAGAAGGAACACGTGACTGGCCAGGCAGCGTGCAGGGAGAAAGACCAGAGACGTTCCGTGCACGCCTGACTGACCACCTGCCTGCGGGTGCCGACCCAGGCTGCACGCACAGCCTGCTCTGAGGCCACAGCACCCAGGACACAGGAGCCCCTGTACCTTTCTCCTTCTTGGTCTGGGCTGGGGTGGGGGACCGTGAGCTGGCTGAGGACACGGGGCTGGCCAGGTCTGCGTACATGTCGTCCGAGTCCACGGTGTGCACCGAACTACTACTGGACGTGGCGCTGGACACTGAGGAGACGCTGCTCACACTCAGGGACCTGGACACAGACACACAAGCACATGTGCACCCGCGTGGCCCCAACATGAGACAGGCCATGGCTGGCAGCAGGTTTCTGTCCTCTCTCCCCAGTCCCCACCCTTGAGGAACCCGACATTTCAGGAGATACTGGGTCGTTTAAAGGTGCCGCACAGTGAAGGGACACCCAGGTCTCTGCAGTGAGGCCCCTCCTGCACTAACGAGGGCCCCGCTGTTTGCTGGGGAGGGACGCATGACTGCCTGTGACCCAAGAGCTGCCGACGACCGAGCGCGCTTCCCCAAGCTGAGGCCAGCCCAAGCTGCTCGCAAGCTGCCACTCAAGACAGGTGGGTGCAGCTGTGGGAGGGCCCTGACGGGGGGTGAGGGGAGGACGACAAGTACCTGGATCGCGAACTGGAGCCGCTGTAGCTGCTGCCGCTGCCGCTGCCACTCACGGTCCGCCTGCAACACAAGCAGGGCCCCGGGCTCGGCGACGGCCTGACGCCACGTCCTGTTGGGGAGGCCTCTCCGCACAGCGGCGCAGCTCCGCCCCGGGAACAGCCTCCGGGGCCGGGACACAGCTGCCCTGGGCTGGGCCCCGCGGGCATGCTTACCTCCTGGGGGGCGTCCTGGCCTGCCGCTCTCTTCTCCTGGCCTCCCGTGGGTCCCCGGGCTTGGCAGACTCCGGGGCTGGAGCGGTGGCTTTGGGGGCCTGTGCTGGGACTGGAGGGGCGGCCGGCTTCTTCACGGACTTCTCTCTGATTGAGACGGAGGCAGGGTCAGACCTGGCGGCAAGTGAAACCTGCGGGGTTCTCATCACCAGATGCGAGGCTGGCACTCTGCCCCACCCGGCCATATGCTGTTTCTTGACGACCCCACAGGGCACCAAGCTCTCAGAAGCCTCTGAAGCCGCCAGCACCTGCCCTCCTGCTGCTCCGTTGAGGCAGGAGGGAGGAGCACAGGGCGGAGAGGAAGACGGGCCAGGTGAAGAACCCTGGAGAGAACGGTGAAGCTGGTGCCCTGCTTCCTCAGGAGCACGGCCCCCACCTGCCTTGTCAGACACCATTCCTGGGCCTCCTGGGCTGTCCCAGAGCTCCTGCCTGGGTCTGTGGCCCTGTGGGTGCTGGGGCATGCTTGCATGTGGGAGCCACATGGCCCCAAAAGCTTCTCTTCACACTTTGCATGGCAAAAGTACCCTGCCGGCTATTTTGGTCACACTGACCAGTCCCGGCTCAGGGGGAGCACCACCTCGTCAGAAATCCAGCCCTCAAGGCTGACGCGCGAGCGAGTCCTCAGCACAGCGTCAGGGGCGAGTCCGCCTGTGCTGGTGAGGGTGCAGAGCGGGAGCGGGGCACAGCCCGGGCAGGGCCGGGCGCCACGACTGCAGTGTTCTCACACACATGTTCAACCTGTCAAACAGTGAACTTCGAGGGCTGGGGTGCCTCAGACATGACTGTGCTCCATACCATCCGTTTTTGGAAAGTGAGCTGCTCAGGATTCCCTGCTTCTGAGGCCTGTTAGCAGACTCTACTCAGCACGAAAGACTTTTCAAAGCTGGCCACGCAGGAGGCGCCAGGCTCCTTCCTGTGACTTGGGCAGCAACGTTGGAACGAGCCAGAGAGCAGGGCCGGCGCCAGCAGCACGGACAAGCACCCGGGGCCTCAGCCCGAGGGGGCAGGATCGATCTAACCACCTCAGCACAGCTGCGGGAGGGGAGCCCCTTCATTGGGGGAACAGGGTCAAGGCTGCACCACGACACTGCATGTCAGATGTGTGCAGAGCTCCAGATACCTCCCACGTGTCCCATCAGCCACACCCGCTGGAAGGATCCAGAAGCAGCAAAGGTGGCAAGACTCAGTCTGGCAGGGCTGCTGCATTCCCAAAAGACTTGACCCAGGGTGCGGCGCCCTGGGAACCACCTCCCGTCAACCTGGCAGAGACAACCACACTCGTGCCCTCGCTGTGAGGCGCGCGCTCCTAACGGGTGAGTGCACGGCCTCCCCGTGGTCTGAGTGGGCAGCGCTGCAGCAGGGGTCATGTTGCCCCGAGGCCCACATGCCAGGAAACGTGAGGCTGGGCCTGCGCCCTGTGGCCCCCAGGCCTCTGCTCACCTTCCAGTCCAGGGCTCCAGGACACACTGTGACAGGCTGCCTGGGTACTTACCCTGCTTTCCCAGGAGGCGGAGCTGGTTCCCCCTTGGTTCTGACAGAAGGTCTGTGTGGGGAAGGCGTTGGAGACGGCGACGGGGATGAGGAAAAGGACCGGGACCTGCAAGTGAAGAGGCGGGCAGGGGAATGCCACAGCACCCCGGTCCCTGCACGATCACCGGGGACACGGCCCCGTGGTCACAGGGAAAGCCATCGCAAGTCTCTACTGATCTGCCTCAGATTTAAAACGGGTTCCAGATAGTTCTTGGTCATTCCTACAATGCACACCAGAGGGGAGAGGGGAGTGCAGCTGTGAGCACGCTGCGGGGCCTCCAGAAGGCAGGGAGTCGTGGGGCACACAGGAAGGGTGCACTCTGCTTTCCACACCCCTATGATGCCCTGAGCACACACACAGCCCAGCCTGTCAGGACAGAGGGCTGAGCAGGGGATGGACAGACGTTGCTCTGGGCTAAGTGGGGCTGGAAGGTGGGGGGCCGCTGCAGTAGGCAGCACAGGCTGGCAGGCAGAGGTGACAGGCTGTGAGGTGGGAGCTGGGCTGGCCTGGGGGAGATGCAGCCAAAGGAAGTGTGGGGCTCTCTTGGTGTCAGCAGGACAGCCAGACCGCTGCCAATTCCAGGGATCGCAGGTCACAGGAGGCAAGCCTGTCAACATGTCCAGCTGAGCAGCACCAGCCGCTGAGCTAAGATCAGGCCTCTGCGTCATCCGCGCTGTGGTTCTGAACCACATTTCTCCTGGCCGACCAGGAGAAACGCCCGTTCCTGCTCCTGGCCTCACTCACTGTGCACGCCTGGGCTGCCTGCCACGGCAGACAGGCAGCTGAGTTCCAGGAAACTTCTGCAAAATGGGGTAGTTCATGAAGGAAGCTGGCTCTGGAGCACAGGGCTAGGTCCCCGGGGGTTTTAGAGCTGTGTGACAAGGAAGCCGAGCGCCCTCCTCGGGGCCTCCCGGGAAAGGGCAGCCAGGCTCCTGCCCACTTCCTCCTGCCTGCTTGAGGCACCGGCCATGCCTCACTCCCTGTGAAGGCCTGGAGAGCCTGCAAAGGCGGACACTGGCTCTTTTGCCCGCCACAGGTGCCCTCGGGCCTCTGAAAAGCTGCCCGGCCTACCTGACAGACTCCAATGCTTGGACTTCTTCCCTACATCTCCTGTGTCAACAACTACGCACAGAGAAAAGGTGGCAGGCAACTCCCCAGCTACACCAATCCCCCAATCTCCCAGCTTGGCCTCAGGTCACTACCCTTCTCAGATGAAACCACATACGTGGTTTCTCTTGTCACTGATGCTCTCATCAATGTCTTTTGTCTTCCACCTCACCTCTTACAGGCAGCATTCCCTGACTGCCCCCAACCCAGCACTTTCTCTTTACCCCTTGATATTGCTTAAACTCCTGGCCCCAAGCCCACAGCTGACCTAGACACCCCTTGAAAAAGGTGCCATTTCTTTTTCATAGCTGTTGCTCTTAAAGAGGTAACATTCGTGCAAAATAGGCCCTACATTTCACTGTCTGTCCAGCTCACAATGTCCATTTGACGGTCAGACTCAGTGGCTTCATTGAGCTCTTCCCCGCCATTCTAACCCTCGCCACAGCAGTCCTAGAATAAGAGTACAGGCAGAGCAGCAGGTGGCACCGTGGACCCCATGGCGAATGACCAGTCTGCTCCAAGGGCATCTGGTCATCTGCTTCCCAAAGAAGCCACACCCCAGCCTCCCTGTGCTCTCGGACTAACCGAGTGGGGTGAAGGGAAAGGGGGGGCGGCCACTGCACAGCTGGTGCCGGCCCCGTGTGCACAGGGCAGGGGCGCTGGCTGGAAAGCCTAGTGAGGTGAGGAGATGGAGTGCTGTCCCGTTCGCCCATTAGCCAGTGACAGCTAAGAGCTCCCTGAAATTTCAGACTTGCCTATGTTCAGTGAGCAGTATACATGGTGCTCTGATCTTTCGGGAACAGTCCAGCAGAACTTTCTGTGAAGACAGAAATGTCCATATCTGAACACTCCAGACCAGGCCAGTGGCCCTCAGTGGCCGCTGCTGCTCCTCAGGGAGTGGCCAGAGTGCACTGACCCCCCGAGTTGCCTAAATTCTGACCTTAGCACACCCAGAACAGGCTGGCATAAGTGCTGTGCTAAGTCCGTGCTGCTGTGCACTCCAAGACCCCAGCCTCTGCACCGTGTCAGGCAATTCCGGACGACATGCCCAGCTCACTGCATCTGCCCCGGGGACATACCTGGACCGGCTTCCTGAGAAGGAGCTGTGTCTGGAAGACCGGCTGGAGTAGGAGCTGTAGGACGAGGACCGGGACCGGGACCGGGATGAACCGGAGCCAGAATAGGACGAGGACCGTGACGACGACCTGCAGCACCCGAAGCCGGAGGGTGAGAGAGAGGCCAGGTCTCCCCCGCTGCATGGAGCCTGCTGTCCTCAGGTGGACATGGCTACACCCACACTCAGTCCCCCAGACACACTCACTCACGACCCCACACTTCTGTGGACTCGCCACAGTCCAGTCCCCCTCCAGTGGGAATCCAGGCCCTGGATGCTAGGTGTGCTCAGGGGACAGCTCCTGGGCCCTCAGTGGACGGGGCTGGGGCGTGTGTGCCTGTGTGAGTGGGTGTGTCCATCTGTGCATGTGGCAAACACCTGGACCCACTGACACCCGCAGTCCCTGTCACACCCCAGGCTGTGCCTGGCCTCCCCTTTCCTGATGGGGAGACCAGCTCCCACCACTCACACCACCATGCTTGCTGGTTCACCTAGCACCATGCTCGTGGGAGCAGAAGGGCTGGCTCATGGGAGGACGGGGCCTGAGCCGTGCTGGTCTCCTCCTCCTGGTGTGTCCGCGGACTCCAGAGAGCTCTCTCCCTGGCTCCCTGGCTGGCTCTATGCTCTGCTATGGGGTGTGCACAGCCTGGCTGACTTCAACTTTCTACTTGCGGGCACGGGAAGCCTCACCAAGTCTTGTCTGTCCTCAGTGCCCCAGCACCCTCTGCTCAGCCCATGCCTGCTCAGCCCTGACCCTCAGGCAGCGGCCACGCAGCGCTTCCACGGCATCCACGTGCCCGCTGCCTTCTCACCTGGAGGAGTTGGAGGCAGAGGCTGATGAGGCTGATGTTTTCCGACGCCTTCGCGCCCGGCTTGGGGAGACAGATACCCCAAGTTTCTTCTTGGGAGACTTGGACCTGCGCCACGGGTCCTTCCACTCGTCTGCCCGCTTCACCTGGGGCCCTGCAGAGGTGGCATCCTTCTTTGGTGGCTCAGCTTGACGGCTAAAATTAGAGCGGTGTTAGCAAGTCTTGGGCCACCTTCCTTGGGACAGCACGGCAGCGCAGCAACAGAAACTGAGGGGAGCTTATGACATCGCACTTACCCGAGGAGGCCTGAAGCCAGGAGCCCTGGGGAGAGGGGGCAGGCACCCCACTCCCCACAAAGCCCGAGGGCAGGGCTCCCCGGGAACGGCCTCCGCGCACACCCAAGTTTTCCAGGGGCACCCACCCGTCTCCTCGGGACCCCACCACTTGTCTGCTGTACTTCTCTCCCTGAGGTCCCATCTTCCCCACCACACAAGCTCTGTGAAGGGCAGGGATGGGGTCAGCCCTGTCCAACACGTTCTCTCTGGAGTTGGCACATAGCGGGTGTGCAAGAAATACTTACAAAATTAAAGGGGGCTTAAGTACTTTTGTTTCAAATGCTAGCAGTTAAAGCATTCCTTCATTCTCTGACTTACTAAAGAGACTAGTCCAATCCACCTAGAGAACGTCGCGATCAAACTCCGAGAGAGAGAGGAGACAGGAGCCCAGACAAAGGTACAGGCGCTCCTACAGGAGAGTCATTAACCTGGTGTCAAGACTGAGGGCTGGTGGGTTGGTGAGGAGGGCTGGCCAGGCCCGACCAGAAATTTCTCCCAGTCCCAGAGTGGCTACCTGAGTGGTGAGTACAGGTGGGCAGACAAGAAACAGAGCAAGGCCTGACTGTGAAAAGGTCCTGCCCTGCAGAGCCCTCCAGGGAGGGAGGCAGGTGGCTAGGCGACCAAGCCCGGAACGTGTGAGCCCCTCACCCCTGCACCAGAGCTCTGGGGGGACAGAAAGCGGGAGCAGGGAGCTCAGCAGAGCTTGGGAGAAGGCTCAGCACCAAGACAGGGTGCCCTGCACCGTGAGGAAACACAAACAAAACACCCCCACTTAAAATAAGCCAGAGTGCAGGCCCTGTACAACGCACAGTAGCTTCTTTTTTTTTCTTTCTTTTATTATTGATATACACTCTTATGGAGGTTTCACATGAAAAACAATGTGGTTACTACATTCACCCATATTATCGAGCCCCCACCCCCCACATACCCCAATGCAGTCACTGTCCATCAGTGTAGTAAGATGCCACAGAGTCACTATTTGTCTTCTCTGTGCTACACTGTCTTCCCCATGATCCCCCACACCATGTGTACTAATCATATTACCTCTCAATCCCTTTCTCCCTCCCTCCCCATCCGCTACCCGCCCCCCTCCCCTTTGGTACCCGCTAGTCCCTTTTTTGGAGTTTGTGAGTCAGCTGCTGTTTTGTTCCTTCGGTTTTGCTTTGTTGTTATACTCCACAAACGAGGGAAATCATTTGGTACTTGTCTTTCTCTGCCTGGCTTATTTCACTGAGCATAATACCCTCTAGCCCATCCATGTTGTTGCAAATGGTAGGATTTGTTTCTTATGGCTGAATTTCCATTGTGTATATGTACTACATTTTCTTCATCTATTCATCTACCAATGGACACTTAGGTTGCTTCCATATCTTGGCTATTCAACGCACAGCAGTTTCATATGGAAGTAACTAATGGCCCTTTGATACCTATTTTTTTAAAGAATTATATGTTTGTTAAAATTTTTAGAAAATATATAAAGTAGAATCAAGGAAATAAAAATCCTTGCTTTCCAGGGACAGCTGACGTTCAGCCCCTCTGCACTCCCCTTTAACCTTTATTTCCACGGTGAACACTCACATGTGCACTCACACTCACTGTAAACACAACTGGGACCTGCCTGGTGGCTGCGTGGCTGGCAGTGGGGCTGTCTCCTTCCTGCACCGCCCATTTGTGGAGACAGTCTTTCTGGACTGTGTGATAAGTTACTGCCAGATGTTACAAAATCTGAACATTTCTTTACTGTTTGCTGTTTCTAACTTTAAAATGACCCTTTACAATGAATCTTCATGGACATCTTGTGTTTTAAGCGTAAGTCCCTAAGAAGTAGAATCAGTGGGTCAGAGGAGACGAACATTTTGCAGGTTCTTGGTAAGTTCTAGAATATCTTCTCTGTGAATGACACCAACTTACACTCTCCCAGCAGTGGGAGGACGCCACTTTAGCTCTCTCTCAACACTTCTGGGCTCCTGCCTGTGACCCCCAGAAGCACCAGCCAGACAAAAGCAACCCCCAAGCCCTGTGACCACACAGAGAAACAGGCCCCACGTGTGTCCGGCGGCACTTCCCAGGGCTGGCAGGCCCCGCCCTCTGCGCCCTAGACCTGTGAATTTCGGTTGTTGTCTCGCTCCTGGCCAGCTTTCTAGTACGCTCATCACATGTGAAGGATAAAGCCCTTTACTGTATTTTATTTTCCATAGGCTATTTGCTTCTAATTGTGCTTGACGGTGGTTAACATATAAAGCATAGTGTCTTTAATAATCAGACCCATACACTTTTCTTCTGTGTGGTCTCTTTTAGGCTTTACCCTCACATTTCTCTTCCAGGTGATCCAGAGGTTTTCTAAAGCCCTGCTCTTTGGTGTGCCTGGGATTTGTTAGCATCTGGTGTGTGCTATGTGTATGAAGTAGAGTATATGGTGGGAAATAAGAGTATATGGCATGAGGTATAGTATCTGGTACATAAAACATGGTGTGACATAGAGCATATGGGATAAGATACAGAATATGTATATGAGGTATAGTATATGTGTGAGTAAATGGTGTGCGGTGGAGTACCTGGCGTGGGGTGGAGTACCTGGCGTGGGG
>JAQQAC010015468.1:1082321-1100577 GCA_029783875.1 Phataginus tricuspis
TGGAGTGTCTGGCACAGGGAGGAGTATCTGATGTGCAGTGGAGTATCGGGCACGGGGGTGGAGTATCTGGAGTAAATGGTGTGAGGGGAGAACCTGCATCTGTTCCCTGGTGACTATTCCCCCAGCACTGGTTGGCCAGATTTTCTTTACTGATGGTTCTGGACTTGCTCTCCTATTAATCTGTCTACTCTCTTTCTAGGATCATACCTGCAGAGAGATCCACAGTAGTTGAAATTCCCAATACTCTTGATTTTCAAAGATTTCTTGGTACGTCCTGCCTGTGTTTACCCACAGAAGACCTTAGCAACACAGTCAGACCCTGCCCCCGAGCCCGCTGGGCTTTGCAGCACAATGTCACTGAGCTGACTCACAGCCCTGGCGTTCACTCATGTTTCTTCTCGTGGGTGGCAGTAAAGGGTAAGTTTTCTTCCTAAAAGGCCCCACCTTTCTGGGGCAGAGTTTCAGGCCCTGTGGACTCTCCACCACGAGCATCTCAGCACAGCTTGCGCCTGGCTCACTGTGACCAGCGTCTACGTGTGTCACTTCACAGCATCAAAAACAGTGCCTGTTGGTGTTTTCAGGCCTGTCTGGCCGATCAGCCCGCCAACTAGCAAGCACCATGCCTGCCGGTTGCTAAGAGTCCTACACCAGAAGCGATGCCTAAGGGCACGCTATGTAGAGGCATTACATCCTTATTATTTTGGCCCTGAGCCCTGAGAGCTATTGCCACATACGGTCAGAAGCAAGTTCCTGGAAAGGTGATCCGGGAGCGAAGGGAGACCTGTTGGGTGTTTCTGAGCTGTCCCAGGTCACCTGAGAGCTACTTTCACCTTTCTACTTCCTGCGCTATTCTCATTCTACGACGCAACAGGAAAAGGGAGCAGCGGTCACCAGGTTCTCATCGGTCATCAGAATGGCCCGGCTCTGTCAACCAGCAGTCCTTCCAACACAGGGAGAGAGAAAGAGAACTCGAGATGGGACTCATGATGGAGCCATGACAGGGCAAAGTTCTTGCTGTGGTGATGGGCAAGGAGAAAATGCTGCCCCCTCTCGCCAACACAGCATGGAAATGAAAGCCACTGGAGGCTGCAGACGGTGGCCACCATAGGCCTCCACAATTTTCAGTCAGCATGTCCTCCAGAAAGACTCTCACTCTGGAGGCAAGAGATGGGTTTTAAGACTAGCCGGGCCCCTTTAACAATACCCCAGTCCTGGCAGTGTCCCTAACACCTAACACCTCCCAGACTCTGGTCTGTGCCGTGGGTGCTGGACCCGAGCACCGCTGTCACCACCGGAGCCGATATGGCGCCACCTGCCCTCTGGAGGACCAGCCCAGGCCCGGGACTAGCCCGGGAGACAAGGAGTCCCAGTCGGCCAGTCCATGCTCCCCACAGGGCAAAATGGGGTCCTGATTTTATTTAGGACAGAGACAGTTTTTATTTTTGGCTTTATTTCTACAGCAACTGACCAGGATAAATGATCTGGTGTTTGCCTTATGATAATCACATAAAACTTCTTTTTAAAATGTACTGAAGTTTAAAAAGTGGAAAGATTAATCAAATACAAATAAATAGTGTAGGTGGTACCTGGATATAGAAAACCACACAGGTGGCACGAGAGTAAAGTTTAGGGATCCTGTGAAATGTGTCACCAGCCATGCCCAGGTGCTGATGAGCCGAGTGCCCGCGCCTGGGGGACCAAACCAGAAGGAAGGGCCTCAGACCTGGAGGCAGAACCCACATCGCTGATGTTTTGGGAAGAATGACCGACGGGTCAGAGAAGCAAGCGCTCGCTGGAGTCCTGCGGGGGAGAAGGGCTCACACACACCGATGGGCACAGGCCGGGGAAGAGCGAGGCCAGGGGCACTCCCGCAAGGAGGCGGCGGGGGGCGTTCAGATGTCACGTCTAGGCCATCTTTTCTTTCTTACTTTTATCTGTCAGAAAGTTTCCCAAACTTACCTAAATCATCATGTTTTATATTATTACAGACAGCACCCTAAATGTTCAAAAAATTTTCTATTTCTGCAAAGGAAATATTTTTAGCACTGCTGACTAGCACATAGTCTCAGGAGTTTCACTAATAACTGGCTCTGGTGACGTGTTCTCATCTCTTAAGGGACCTTGAAGGAGAAAGGAGTCCCTGCCCGCTGACTGAGGCACACAGCCACTCCCAGCAGGTCCTCAGGCCAGGCCTCCACCGTCTCTATGCTCTTCACCACTAGGGGCAGCAGGAGATGTTGTCCTGCACGAATCAGGAAACTAAGCATAACCCGGCTAGTAAGGGAACAGCAACTGGAGTAGAAATCCTGGTGACAAGAACCTCTGACCACAGGGCCTACAACCTAGGTACCAAGGTGGCCAGACCAGTTTCCTCTCGGGCTCTGGGGCGGGGCCATGCTGGGGCCTTCTCTCTGTGAGAGCCTAAGACCCGGGAAACTAGGCAGACAGCTAAACAGACCAATGACTGCACCTACATGGGGACGGCACGTCTGCAAGCCCTCTGCATGCCAGCAGCACGAACCCCCTGGAGGTTGGGTGGAGACGGCTGTGCGGGAGGGCCTCCTCAGGGGCGTGGCCCCAGAGGCGGGCAGACAGCCTGGGAACCGGCATAAGCACTCTGTTCAGAAGCCCGGCAGTCCCCTCGGCCCAGGAAGTGCCTTCCCCACGGCAGCTACAACACAGCCTTGGGCTCCAGGCCACCGTCCTCTGTTCAAGGCCACAGGAGAGGGTCCATGGGGCAAAGGCTGGCTGTACTGTGACTGTCACATGCAGACGTCAGAGTACAACACAACAGAGGGGCCACAGAGGGGCCCTAAGCCAACTCGTGACTAGCCCACACCGACATCAGCAGCCAGAGGTGCGAAGTGCCAGTGATGCAAGGGTGTCTGGAAACTCCAACCTGAGCAGCTGCCAGTTTGGGGTCAGAGATAAAAAAGGGAGAAACAACGAAGACTCTTTTCTAAAGTCGCTAGGTTGACCAATCTAATAAAGACACAGGGAAAGGGAACTCACAGCACATGGGTTTCTCTTGACTAAGCCGGCTCAGACCCCAGGCCCCTTCCCCAGGGAGTGTCTCCTAGCTCAGTTAGGGAGCAGCTTGGTGGGGTGTGCTCGCCTCCCCTAAAGCCGCACAGAAACTGCCCGCGACTCTCAAGCTCAGGCCCGTGGCCCTGCCAGGGCAGCTACCTCGCCCCTCTCCTGGACCTGAGCAGCCCCTTCCACCCAGCCCATGGGCACCTCGGGGCCGCTCTCAAGTGCGCATGGCAGCCATGTCCTTCCCGGCCCAAGTGCCACTAGTGGTGGGTGGCTCCTGTTCCCACCATGCCTGGGTGGTGCCAGCCAGCTGAGGCCTGAGCCCAGACTCAACCCACCCCTCCGCAGTGCCCACTCGTGTGGAGGCCCTGCACATGCCCGTCCAGGACTGTCACTAGTTTTAGGACCCACCCAACTGGCTCTATCCCCTCCTCCACCTCCCCCACAATGTGGCCCTTTCTTGGGACCTCCATACACAGGAATGGGATGCAACTTCTATCTCCTGTTGATATTTCTCAACTTGGCGCCCCCATGGGGTCTAGCAGAAGGCCAGCAGTGCCAAACGAGCTGACCAATGGGCAGCACAGAGCGAACTCCCAGGGTCCTGGCCTTCAAGGAGCCCAGGGTCTGGGTCCTGACGGACGGCCTCTGCAGGAACAGCTTTCCAGGAGCCTGGTGACTGATCCCTCTGCATGCATGGATGGCAGCTCTTCTAGGAAGCCTGTCACCTTCATCTTCCGGTTTCTGAAAACACACTGAACTGAATCACAAGCAAGGGAAGCCTGAGGGAGACGTTAGCTGCCACCAGAGGCGATGCTTACGTCCCCACTGACACCTCCATCTCCAGGTGAGCAGAAGGACACCTGCACTGTTTCAAGTGGTGGGCAAGTGTCACTATGACTTTCTGCTTCAGTGGTGAGGGCTTCTCACCCAAACCCATTTCCTCACGTTTCCAAGACTGCGAGCACTGTGTGCCGGGCTCCTCCTGCCAGTCCTCTGCTCCCCACCCCAACCTTGCTATGAATGCACAGCTGCCACTGCACAGCAACGTCCAAACGGGCTCAGCCAGGCTTCCGCCCTAACCCAGATAGAGTCCAGCTGCATTTATCTAATTCCTCCAGACAGGGACCAGGAGACCAGCCATCAACACTTAGATCTGAGCACAGGAGTGGCCACTTTCTATCTAGCTGTCTTCCTACTTTCTCAGTCAGCCACCCTCTGGACAACTCCACGGTGCGCAGTCCCTAAGCCGAGAACAGGATATGGAACACCCCCCTCTGGATGCCTGGGCGGGATGACTTTCTCAGAGCCTGCTGAGGACAGCCCAGAAGGGGAGCTCAGAGAGTAAGATGACGTTCAGTCAATTCTCAGGGGAGTGTCTTCTGAGCTAACAGAAAGATCAGCTGCCTAAGAGCTGGGGACCTGACTCTGGGAATCTCTGAACCCCTGCCTCCTCAGGGAGCCCTATGCCGTGTAATGACAGCTGGGGGGTGTGGGGGGACGGGGACACCTGCCACCTACGCCAAGCGGGCCCATCTGTGTGTGGTCATCTGGCCCCCCAGGGTCAGTGAAGGTGTGCCTCACCACACAGGGTCCAGGCGTAAGCGAGCAAACATGTGACAGTCACAGTGCCACCAATGCGGCCTGCCATGAGACGTGAACCGCGGCACTGACAGGAGGTGACTCGCTACCGCCTGGAGGCGAGGCAGAGGAAAGCGGGAACAGCGGCACCTGCCTGGGCAGCGCCAGAGAGGCAGTCGCGCTCAAGAGGACAGGGGGAGGAAGCCATCAGAGCGCAGGGTCACCCGACAGGTATTTTTTGCCAAAAAGACAGCCAAGTCCCACAGACCAGTCAAGGTAGACCTGAGTGACCATCACCCTTCTTAGTGAGGCAGAAAGCCCCGCAGCCTCAGCCCCAAGGATGGGCCTGGGCTGAGCAGCCCGCAGGCTACCTTCCTAGCCAGCTACCTGCCCTCAAGGTGAGTCTACAGCAGTGATTCTTTGCCTCATGAGGGTGTCACAGGGCCCTCTGAGCCCACCCACCCCAACCCACACTGAGACCCTGGAGCACCTCCAAAAGGAGACAGGTAACTCAGAGGGCAGTGACAGCTGTCAAGCAGCCACCCCGACAGGCCACACCCGAGGCACTGGCAGCTGGAGACTACAGGAGCTCCCTCAGGTGAACAGCCAGGCTCCAGGCTCCTGCCACCCGCAGGAGGATGGGCAGGTGCCCTAGAAGGGGGTAGCCTGCCACTGCGACCCTGGAGCTGCGGCTCAACAGCTTTAGAGGTAACAGGGGTCTGGGCAGTCCTCCAGGAAGGGCCAGTCCACCTGTACCTAGAAGACACGAGGCTTGCCCATGCCAAAGCATGTCCTGATTACCACTGCAGGCCCGCGAGAGGGCCACCCAGGGGCTGGCTGTGCAGACCGGAGGGAGGTGTCCCCACAGGGACCACCCTGACTGTACTCTCCCGAGTGGGTTCAAGGTCCTGCTCAAATCTAAAAATACCAGACACGGGAGTGGGTAAAAGGTCTCAAAAGGCGCAGTTACAAAAGGACAAGCAGGATGCGGAGTGACAAAATCGCGCACAGTGACGCCATGCCTAACCTACGAGGTGTCGAGAAAGGCCCATGAGAAAACCCGGAGGAAGCTCTTCCAGGGCGGCCAGCTCACCAGCTGCTGGCCTCGGTGCGGCCAGCTGGCAGGCGGCGCCCACGGAGTACCCCATGGGGCCTGTGCCGCCCTTCTGGGGAACGAGGTGTCTGGGTTGAGAGAGCTCTTGCAGTTGCAGCGGAACAGAAGGGCCACCACCCGCCTTTGCAGGCCGCCAGGCCCTGCTGTACAGAGTCCCTCCCAAGGGCTGAAGGAAAGCTCCCCGACTGGCTCTTTCCTGGCTAATCACGGCAGCTTCCACTTGAGGGGAGAACAATTTTCCACCTGGCTGCCAACGAAAAATCCCCAACGTGTCAAAGGCTAAACAAACAAGCTCCTTTATCAAAGGGAAATCATGTAACAGTGTTACTGTGGGTAAATTCAGCCTCCTTCTGAAGAAGGCTCTGCCGGCTCTGGCTGATCAAAGAGAAAGCAAATAGAAGGGCCATGCTGGGTATTCTGCTCTGGTGAAACCCTTGCCCTGCAGGCCCGGAGCACGGCTGGCGGCGTTCTAGCCAGGGTGATCAAAGACAGGGTTCAAGATGCCCTCGGACCACGAGACAGGCTGGTCCAGCCCAAGGGACGGGGGCGGTCAGACCTGCGGGTGGCAGCAGCTGCTGGGGGCAGGGGTGCCCAGGAGCACAAAGGAGACTTTGGGAGGAAAAGGAGGGGACATGGGCCTAAGGGGAACAAACCAGGCCAGACACGGGTGGCAGAGCAGACCTGCCTAGTTTGGTGAGAAACACTGTATCTGATCTTAAGAACTCCTCTGGTCCAGTGTCCCAGGCCTCAGCTTCCGGCTCAGCTGAGCTCTCCCGGGCCCCTCTCCCCACTGAGAATCTCTGCTGTGTAAATGCAGGGTTTCGAGCCTGTTCTCCACAGGGCTCTGCTGCTTGGGGCCAAGCAAGTCACTGCCGCCTTCAAAACACTCTTTTTGGATCTGTACATGTCTTCCTCTGGGGAGGGTGGGCAGCTCTGGAAATACAGCGCACACGTGACATGTCTGTCCCACAGCAGGAAACACAGCTGACGGCACAGCTGCCCTTCAATAACTCTCTGAAAGCACACGTGTGTGGAAGAGGGTCCCTGAGCTAGAAATGCAGACACTTGACGTAAGAGTTGCCTGGTTTCTTGGAAACGAGCAGGACATGTTTGCAGGACTGAGAAGGGGGCTTGTGACCAGGGCTTGCACTCGTGAACCACAAAACCACAGAAGGGGACTTGCTGGTGCAGCTCAGGAAGCCAGAGTGCCACAGCTGAGTGACATCTGAGGTGCCACCTGCCCATCCTTATGTCTGCTCCCAAGACGGGGGTTTGGAGGTACGTGAACTCAGAGCTGTTTAATGGATCTGGAAAGTGGGCTGAGTCTGCTCTGCAGAACTCAGCCTGCAGTTTTATCAAGCCCTCAACACACACAGGGTAAAAATACAGGCTGCTACCAGATCCAGCACTCCCCATGACAGCCCTCGAGTGCTTGTGAGCACCAGTTCTCTGCCAGGCTGAGATGGTCCTGAGACCACGGTGCTCTCCAGGGGGACATTCTGAAAGGGCAACAGGCAATCAGAGGTAAGGGATGAGTGAAGAGACTAGATGGCAGGCAGGGTGTGACAAGAGCTACGAGGAACACCACAGCAGCGTCGGAGGCAGAGCGGGAAGGAGGCAGCTCTGTGCAGCTGCACTCGGCCAGCCAGGCCCAGGCTGCTGGGCCAGAGGGAGCAGCAGAGCAAAGGCTGTGGCCGGACACACTTGGTGCACAGCAGAGAGCCTGGCATGGGGGGCAGGAGGGTGCGGGGCCTCATCCTTCCAGTAGGCCCCAGTGCAGCCCCAGGGCTGAGTCCCTCCTGGCCGGCTGTGTATCTCAGGGGAAGGGGCTTGCACCAAAAGGGGCTTCAAAGGGATCAACAACAGAAAGGCCAAAATCAGGCTTTTACATTCACACGAATGGAAATTTCCTTTCAAATTTCAAGGTAATGTGAGAGTGATTGCTGGAACACAAAAAGACCCATCAAAGCAGTTTTTAAAAAACGGATGGTCTCAGTGTATCTAAAGTAAGTGATTTACCCTGAATGTTCTTTAAGAACATTAATTCGCCCTATGTTAGCAAAGAATGAAGGAAATAACAGCAAATTTGTGGAAGTCAACTCGTTGCAGACTAGAGGATGAAAAGTCTCGTCACAATGAGCACGTATCACAGACTAAGTCCCTGTCAGAGTCACAAATAACACGGACGACTACAGTCCTGATAGTCGCTTTCAGAAACACACCTGCACCCAGGAAAGGACAAGAGGTAGAGATGAGAGCCTGGTTTCAGACACCCAAAATCTGTTAGAAATAATAGAAGAATTCAGTAAAGTTGAAGGACACAAAATCAACATACAAAAAGCAGCTGCATTTTTGAACAATGAATGATTTGAAAAAGAAAAGACAGTTCCATGTACAAGTACCCATTTACAGGTACGTTAAAAATAATAAAGTAACTAGAAATTTAACAAAGGGGGTGAAAGATATGTATACTGAAAATTACAAGACACTGATGAAACTGAACATGACACAAATAAATGGAAAGGTATTCCATTGGAAGAATTAGTATTGTTAAAATGTCCATTTTACCCCAAACCACTTGTGGATTCAGTGCCATCCCTATCAAAGTTCCAATGGCATTTTTCAAAGAAATGAAAAAACAGTCCTAAAATGTGTATGGAACTACAGATGACCCCAAATAGCCAAAACGGTCTTGAGAAAGAACAACAAAGCTGGAGGAATCACATTTTCTGACTTCAAACTCTATTGCAAAGCTATCGTAACCGAAACAGTATCGTCCTGGCATAAACACACAGATTAATAGAACAGAACTGAGTGCCCAGAAATAAACCCACACATATACGGCAAATCACAACAAAGTAGGTAAGAACACACAATGGGGACAGGACAGGCCCTTCAACAGACAGTGCTGGGAATACAGGCCACGCAATGGGAGGAGGCCAGACACCATCTCACACAAAACAGTCCTCTGTACCCAAAAGTGAACTCAAAATGGATTAAAGACTTAAATGTTTAAGATCTGAAACCACACAACTCCTAGGTGAAAACAGTGGGAAAAAGTTCCGTGACGTTGGTCATTTTTCTGGCAACGATTTTTCTGGATCTGACACCAAAAGCAAAGACAACAAAAAGCAAAAATAAACAGTGGGACGTCCAACCAGAATGCTCTGTGCAGCACAAGGCGCAATGCAAAGGCAGCCTCCTGAAAGGGAGAAGGTACCTGCAAACCATCTATCTAATAGGGGTTAATATACAAAACACAGGAAAACTCACTTAACTCTAGAGCAAAACCCAAACAATACAATTTAAAAATGGGCAGAGGACCTCACTAGACATTTTCCTAAAGAGGACATACAAATAGTCAACAGGAATATGAAAGTCGCTCACCACCACTAAGCTTCAGGGAAACGTCAGTCAGAACCACAGTGCCGAATCACCTGCCACCTCTCAGAGTGGCTGCTCTCAAAGAGACAAGAAGTGCCCCATGCTGGCATGGCTGTGGATGAAAGAGAACTCTCGTGCATGGTGGCGGGAACATCAGTGATGCAGCCACTATGGAAAACGGCATGGAAGCTCCTTAAGAAATTTAAAATACAACTTCCACATGGTCAGCAGTCCAACTCGTGGGCGTTGTATCCAAAGGAGGGGAAGCCACTCTCTCAACGCTCTCCCTGCTCCCAGCACGTTCACCACGGCACTGCTCCCGGCAGCCACAGCTTGGAAACAGCCTCAGGCGTCCACTGGTGGGTGAACAGGTAAAGAAGATGTAGTGTAGGCTTAGCCATAAAAAGGACATCCTGCCTTTTGGGAGGATATAGATGGACATGGAGGGCATCATGCCAAGTGCAATAAGTCAGGGAGAGAAGGACTCTTGGCTCTCACTTACATGTGGAATCTAAAAAAGCCAAATTCATAGAAACAGAGCAGAATGGCAGTTGCCATGTGCTTCAGGAGACGGAAACGGGAGATGTTGGTCAAAGGTACAAACTTCCAATTATAAAATGAGTTAAGTTCTTAGATCCAATGCACAGCATAGTAACTAGAGTTTATAATACTGTGTAGCTGAAAGCTGCTAAGAGAACAGATCTTAAATCTTACCATCACACACAGAAAAAAGGTAATTATGTGAGGGTATGCTGGTGTTCATCAATCTTAATGTGGTGCTCATCTTGCTATTTATGTGTATCAAACCATCATATCATATGTCTTACACTTTATACAATGTTATATGTCAACTGTACCCCTGTAAAGCTGGGGGAAAAAAGAAGAGGCTTTCCTTTAAAGAAAAAAAAAAAAAGAAGAAGAAAATGGACACCTCATGAAAGTGAAATGACAACTTGCAGAATGGGAAAATGTATTTGCAAATTAGATATCTGATAAGGAACTTGTACCAAGAATATACAAAGAACTCTTAGGACTCAATAATAAAAAACAAATTAAACAAGGGGCACCTGAACAGACACTGCTCCCAAGAAGACATACAGCCCACCAATAAGCAAATGAAGAAACGTATCACTAAAGTATCAGAGGGCAACAGTCACGGCCACCACAAGACACCATCTCATACCTACTGGGATGGCCGTCATTAAAAGGACAGACAACAGGTGCTGGTAAGAAAGGAGAAGAGCCTGGGATCTTCAGACATTTCTGGTGGGAATGTAAAGTGGTGCAGCTAGTTTGGAAAAATCCAGAAGTTCCTCAAAAGGTTAAATATATTTACCACATGACCCAGCAATTCTATTCCTAAATGTATGCAGAAGAGAAACGAAAACTATGTCCATGCAAAAATACAGAGCAATGTTCATACTCACAATAGCCAAAAGGTAGAAACAACCTAAATGTCCACCAGTGGACAAGGAGATAGGCAAGATGCTGTACATCAATGCGGTGGAGTATCAGGCACACAGAGGGATGCGGCGTGGGCATGGCATCTTGCTGAGAATCCTGGAGAACACTGTGCTGCTGAGTAACAGCAGCCACTCACAAAGGACCACACAGCGTATGATTCCACATACAAAATATGCAGAATAAATAAGCCCACAACAGGAAGTAGGGCAGTAAGGCCGGGGGCATTCAGGGAAAAGGGGAATGTCTGGTAATGGGGACAAAAGTGGCTTGAAATCGCGACCGCAGCACAACTGTGAATGTCCTATACGCCGTTAAATTTGTACTCTTGGGGTGTGCTGCACGGTTATACAGCTGGAGGAAAACACGAACTTCATCCAATTCTTGATCTGCTTACAGGGGCCACCCGTCCTGCCCTAGCGCTCACCTCCGCGATACAGATGCTCAGAAAGGGCTGCGGGGAGCCCCGGAGCCCGCCTCCTTCCCTGCCCGGCGCACCCAGAGCGCGCACAGCCCGTAGCCGCCAAGTGCTCTCCCAGCCCGGCGGAATCCGACCCCGGTTCGCGCACCCAGGGCCTGCTCGGCGTCCGTGGGTTACACGAGGGGCAGCACCGACACACAGCGGAACCTCAGCCACGGGCTCTGGGGCGGGGAAGCGGGCGGCCCCTCCTCCTACCTGGGCGGCTGCGGGGAGCGCGGCTTGGGCTTCTCCTTCTCCTTCTCGCGCTCTTTGTCCCGGTCGCGGTCCCGGTGCTGCCGGTCCTTCTCGTCGCGCTTGGCCCGCTCTCTCTCCCACTCCTCCTTCCGCCGCTGCCGCTCCTTGTCCCGCTCGCGCTCGCGCTCCCGCTCGCGCTCCCGCTGCCGGCGCTCCCGCTCTCGGTCCCGCTCCCGCTCGCGCTCGCGCTCCCGCTGCCGGTTCTCCCGCTCGCGCTCGCGCTCCCTTTCCTGTCGCAAAGCCAAACACAGGCGCGGTAAGGGTCCTGGCAAACAGCGAGCGCGCCCGGTGGCCGTGCTGGTCCCAGGTTTCTTAAGACACAGTGTATATGCCGAGACGAAACGTGCACGGTGACCACCCCACACACATCAAGTGGGTGGGTGTCAGGAAGGCCGGGCAGGTCAGGTGGAGCGCTACCCGATAAGCCGCCTCCACGCTGCCACCGGCGGCCCGCAGCGCCCGCGCCTCTGCTGCGAGGGGCCCGCCGGAGCTGCGGCTCAGTTCTGGCACTACTGCTCGGCTCACCCTCCTCCGTGGGCCCCGCACTCTACACGGGCCGCGGAAACCGCGCAGTCACTTCACACCGACCCACGGGCTGCAGGCGGCCGGGGAAGTGCCTGCTTCTGAGCCTGCGACGGGAACAGGTCCCTCCTACCTTCAGGCTCCCGGCCCTGCCCTGCTGAGGCACCGCACCCCTGCAGTCCGACCCAGCGAGGAGTCTGCACTACGGCAGGAGGGGGACGGGGTGGCAGCCAGGGCCCTCTCCACACGCTCACCAGGCACCTCCTACTGGCCCTGAACTCCCGACTCGGTCCTGGAAGTCAGAGCACAAACTGCTGCCCTGCCTCGGCCTGGCCCCTTCCCGGCGGCGGTTTGGTCACAGTGCTCCGGAAGCAGTAAGCTCCTGTATCTATGAACACTGAACCCTCAGAGAAATACTCATCTAGAGCCGTCCGCCGCAGAGTCCAACAGGGCGTGGCTGGCAGACGCCTAAGGAACGTACTCACTTGGTTTATTGGACAGGACGGCAATGGCAGGACAATTATAAATGCAATTACTAAGGAGCATGAAAGAGGATTGCGCTCCAAAGGAGGGGAACACGCTCCCCTGCAGACTTGCATCAGTAACCCAATCGCCAAATCTAGTTTTAAAAAAAATCTAAGCAAAAACACAGATAAACCCAAGAAAGTCTCTGTTTCAATCATCACTAGTTTAATTTGTGGATCTGAAACAGTTCTCCAGTCAATATGGGATTGAAATTAATCCCTGTGCGGACACAATTAAGCCCATAAAAAATCCTGTAAATAAAAAACCGACTGATTTTAACAAATTGATGGGTGCGCTTCAGATCTGCGCACTTGAGCCATGACTCACCCGGTAATTGTGGTAGGGCTCTGTCTCTGTGTACTGCACTCTGAAGTTCTCATACTGCCCCCCACGCCAGAACCGGTCTATCTCATAGTCATAGTAAGGATCCGCATAAGGCTCCAGGCTGAGAAAAGAGTGAGGAATAATTAGGAACGTGCACACACAAATATTAAAATGTTAGTGAACAGAATCTGACAAATCGAGAACATAATACACCATGACTTGTGGGATTTATTCCAGGAAAGCAAAGGTCAATCTGTATTAGGAAATTCAAGAATACACTACATATATTAAAGAAAATGTCCGTGACAAAAATTCAATACCCCTTCCTGATGAAAATACACAGCAATCAGGAAATGATACTTTCTTAATGTGAGTAAATATATGCATACACTTTAGAACCAGAGCCAGCAGCCTAAAAGCGGGAATGGGGGAGGCATTTCTGTGAACCCGGGAGGAGGAAAGGAGGTCTGCTGTGCCTCCACAAGGACCCACCAACGTGCTGGTCATGTGACCCGACCAGAGGCGCCTGGGAGAGGCAGAGTGGGGAACAGATCCACATGATCTCAACTGGCAAACTGAAGGGTGGGTGATTGAAAACCAGGCTCCCTGAAGGCCATGTGAACAGCCAGAAGCACTCTCGAGGTGGTGGAGAGAAACATACAGAAACCAACACTTCCGTGTACACACACAACCAGTTAGGAGACAGCACAGAAAATGTCATTCACAATAGCAAGAAAGCAAACTACTTGGGAACAAAATACAGTTACTCAGAAATGTGCAGAACCTATTTGGGGGAAACTAAATTCTTGAAAGACACAAAAGCATCCCTGAATAAATGACACGACGTTCCTCACCTATGGATAGGGTGACTGGACACTGCCAGGCAGTCGGCTCTCCCAACTCACTTACATTTAGGTCAATCCCAGCAAACACACCAATGAGCTTTTTTGCCAACAGCTAGAGAAGCTGATCCCCAAGTTCACAGGGAAATAGAGCCATGCAAGACAAGGCAACCAATGGTGGGCAGATGAGCCCCCCTAGATGCCATGGCAACGGAGGAGGCCCAGCACACAAGGGGACACATGGGTAGAGGGGTTAAACAGTGAGCCTGCACGCATGTGGTAAAGGCAGGAGGAATGGCTGACCACCCACTGGGAAGAAGGTGACCCCACCCTGGGCCAGAGTCATGCATAAGAATGGCGGGCCTGTGGGGATGCCTTGAACCGTAAGGGGGTGGAGAGAAAGGAAACCTACACCTGGCAACAGATGGGCCCAGAATGTTCTTTCAGGGATTTCTTGGCTCCAGACCAACCTGCCTCTTTGGGTGGGGGAAACCAAGCCACCAGAGCTTAGAGGCCCTGCTCTTCAGGCCCCCTAACCCGCCACTCACCCACCTGTCTGCATGCCTACCGCGGCTGCTTTCTAGGAATTCTTCCTCCAGCATTTTCAGCGCCCCTGGCATGCTCACCCAGGGCAGCTCTGCCAAATGATGACACAGCTCCTTTCACTGTCAACAGCCAGACCTCCTCCTAACAGTGCAGTCCTCACATGGCTCTGACAGTGTGTGATGACAACAATCGGGGAAGGACTACAGAGGCCCGCCACAGTGCCCGCACTACCCCAAGGAGGGTGTGTCTCCGAGGTGCGCTCCGCACAGCCAGTGCCCCCCAGGGGAACACTCCCCAGGGCAAGGCCTGTGCTCTCTCACGGGAGGGAGGGCCACCAATTCATTTTTGGGAAACTGGTTAAACAAAAATGGCCTTTCTCCTGTAGAATTTCTGAGTCTTCAGATACAGCCGTGGAGACAGGGCATGTGCTGTTCCCTCTGCCTGCCACCAGCACCGTGGGGCCGCCCTCTGTGGGAGCACACGAACACATGACCATACAAGGCACCAGGCAGTAAGCGGCTACCTGTGCACTGTCCTGAAGGACGGACGCTCTCTCGGATGCAGCCCTAGGGCCTGGGCGTGCGGCCCCATGCTCTAGCCACCAAGAAGCTCTGTTCCCACCAGAGGTATGGCCAATGACCTCACTCCTCGAGGTGACATCAGGGGTCCTGTGTCCTGGACGGCACAGCCCTGTGAAGCTCAGCAGATTATTCTCGGGACAGCCTCTCTGCAGCCCCCACCCCTGCACAGATCCGACATTTCTTAGGGTCTCACAGGCGAAGAGGCCTCACATGTCAGAGGGTGTCTGAATGGAGTGCCTGAAGTGGCGGGAGAGGAACTTAGAGCCAGGAACTGGGTGTGTCTGTCTAGAAAACAATCAGTTTCACTAAGTGGTCCTGTGGGGCAAGTCCTGTTGGACTGCAAAAGGTGTACACAGCAGTGTTCCTGTCACTGCTGCCACGTCAGGGCCCCCTGGAGTGTGTGACGCCTTTACACTGCTCTCCAGCATGGCACCCAACTCCACCCCCAGAGCCTGGCCAGTCAGGGGTTTCCCCAGACACCTACAGAGGTCTCTGCCACTAGACTCAGCACCAGGGTGGAGGCCCTACACCCCAGAACTGCATCAGTGGTCCTCTAACTTCAGTGCAGTGGGCCCGTGACACCTGCCAGCCCAGCTCCATCTTCCCTGGAACGAGCCCTCACTTTCAGGCCGTCTTACTGCCTTCCCTCCCCTGTGCAACACAGCTGCCGCTGGGACTGAGGGCCTGCTGCGTCCCTGGCTAAGGAGCACAGGCACAGACCTGTCACACTGCTGGGTCCCAGTGAACAGCGACAGGCCAGGCCTGGTCTGTCGTCTCCTGCTGGCGGCCTGGGTCCAGCCACCCTCCTGCTCTCTCTGCAGAGTGCATCCTGCTCTGCCAGCTGCTCCAGGGAGGGCAGGGGAGGGCTGGCCTGGTCACAGGGGCAGGGGAGAAGGGGCACGCGCTCTGCAGTGACCCTTCCCTCCGCTCCCCAGGCCTGCAGAGCGGGCAGTGTCCCCTGCCTGGTGTCTGGGGCTCCCCTGGCCCCGAGCAGCAGCTGCCTCCTCCTGCCTTGCTTCTACAGTCACCTCCACAGCTCGTCTTCCTGTGAAATGCTCTCCGTTAACACAGCCAGGTGGTCTCCTCCGCCGAGTGGACCCCCAGGGACAGGAGCAATTGCTGAGGCTCTCCGTTCCCAGGTCTGGACTTACCAGGTCTGGGTGGGGCCTAGCATATGCATGCCAAAAAAGCTCCCAGTGAATTCTGACTCATGGCAGATGTTGAAAAAACAAATGAAACACAAGTGGAAACCTGGCTGCAAGGCTAGTCCCACAGCATCCACCCCTGCCCGGCTGAGCAGATGCCAGCATCCCCCCTGACCAGCTGAGAAGATGCCAGCATCGGCCTGGCAGCCAAGCTGGGGCAGGGCAGGGCGGGCCGGGCCCTGGGGTTCACTCGGCGAGGCCGATGACGCTGCAGAACGAGGCCTGCAGGCTGCTCCCCCTCAGGCGCGTGTTCAAGGCCCTCGCTCCAGCCAGGACAGGAAACCGCCATCCTGGAAGCCAAGGCTTGGAAGCTTTTCCTCCCAGGCTCAGTCACCCCACAGTCGGAGAAGGCCCTCAGCGCTCGTCAGAGGGTGCTGCAGGCACCAGCTCCGCCCTGAAGTGTGGCACTGTGCCACCACCTGCGCTTCACACGAGAGAAAGAAGCCTCGAGACGTGGAGCTGTGTGCCATGGGGATCAGCAGATGCAGCTGGACTCTCGCTCCTGTCTGTGATCTCACACAGTTTCCACATGCCAGCATCAGAAAAATGTCAGTTTTAATTATGTCTTTAAATCTATCCCTTCAACTTCTGACTAGAAACCCCCTTTCCTTTCTGCAAGCAGGAAGCACAGCAGGGACACGGGATGAGAGGCCTGAACAGAAGCTTCATATGTGTTCCTTTTCTCTGCACCTTTTACTGTCATTTCAGCCAGAAACTAGCAATTGTCACTTTCCAGTAGCAAATGTAAACGCACCAAGTGTGGCTCCAGACCAAGAGGGCGCTGGAGCCGGATCCTGACTGCAGTGCCTGCTGGCCTGTGGCCTGAGCCCACCGTTCCCCCACAGGCAAGGTGAAGGCAGACTCTCCCTGGGAGCAGGAGTGAGGGGAGGGCCGCACTTCACGTTACAGCTGCTGAAGACCTGACTTATGTTTTTCAACCACAGGTACTTCCTCTGTGATCAGTGTTATAAGACAAGTGATAATGTGTCTGGGAGAAGAAACTGTGCAGACAGCACTGACCACAGAAAGGGCCATGTCCACCATGATCCTGGACTTGGTGACATGGTGCAGAGGCTGTCCTGGTTCCTGGTCACTTGGGGAGGCGGGGAGGCTGAGACTTATGGGGCTCCTAGGGCTTCAGGAACAGCTGCAGAAACTCCCAGAGCTCATAGGAAGCCCCTCCCAGTCATGGCCCTGGCACAGAGCTAAAACCTTTCCTCCACAGAAGCAGAAACTGGGGAAAGTCAAGTACAGGAAGTCTGACACGGTCGTGGGGGTGTCAGCTCCGTCCAGGGAGAGCGGCTGGGCATCAGCCCCCACCCACCTGGGGAGCCTCCCCACTGCTCTCCAGAGCCCATGCCCCACGCTGGGCACCATGTAACTCTCGCTCAGAGGAGAAGGAAGAGGCAGAACCATTCCTTACGTTGTGTCTCTGACATCCCTTGTGATTCGATAATTCCAATCTCGGAAAACTTCATTTTCTTTGTCAAATTCCCGTTCATCTTCACCAATGGTCACCGTAAACCTTTTCTCTTCAAAATCAGGTTCCTGTTCTTTTCGAATGGTTGCTTTTTTTAAAACCTGCCATTGTAAGAAGAAAGAAGTCAACACTAGCCACTAGGAGAGATGCAGGGAACCCTATCCTGATGTGACCTCTGAGCCAGTCCGGGGAGGCAGGAGCAGCACAGTTGGGTGAGGGCGCCTGTGCTCCCGGGGCAGACACAGGGCCCCACACGCCCTTCTGGGGCACTGCAGTGGGGGCTGTCTCGCGCACACAGCTGCAGCCAGCAGCGAGGGCCGGGCCCGCTACACAGCACCTTGGATCTCACTCGCGTTCCGGGAGCGTGGTGGAGCTGCTCACCTCCTGAAACAGCCCTGGCACCGAGCCAGGGGGTCCTAGGCTTCACTCGGTGACGACAGCTGACGGAGGAGAGGAAGGTAAGCCTGCCCAGGGCAGACAACGCACACAGAGCTGCTCGAGCCTCAGGAGGGCAGGGTGGCAGAGTTTACCTCTGTCATCTCCCTGAAGAGGAACGGCAGGTTTTGGGCCTGGGCGGCAGGACCAGAGTGTGGCCCGGAGGGAGGGAGTGCGGAGGCCTGGGGGGGCGGTGCGGATCTCCAGAGGGGTGGCTCCTCCAGACGCACGGGCCCCTCTGGGGTGTGGGCTGTGCTTAGTCTCTGGGGCGGGGCTCTGAGTGGGCAGCACCAGCTAGGCTGTGGCCTGCCGCTGCCCAGGCCCCATGAAGACAGCGGGCCCGTGTTCTAGGCTGGGCCTGCCTGGCCTCCTGCACTTTGTCATGACCTAGCATGCCTCAGAGAGACAGACATTGTTTTCCGTAACTCCTCAATGGTATCACAAACACACCCCTCACTTCAGAGGCTTTTCTGAGTTTTTGGTCACTGTCTCTGGATCGAAAAGCCCT
>JAQQAC010015468.1:1101077-1117542 GCA_029783875.1 Phataginus tricuspis
GCGCATCTACACAAGGAGCCTACACACTCAGCAGGGCCAACCCCCATTCCTCCACGACACACGGGAAACCGACGCAGAGGCCTCGGCAGACGCGGAGGGGAACAAACACAGATGATCCAGGAAGCGGAAGCCCCCAAGCCCAGCACCACTGGGCACCACGCCCTGGGCCAGTCCGGGGGACATCTCTCCCAAGGTCAGAGGAGGAAAGCGCCGTGCCAGAGGGCGCGTGGGGCGTGTGGGAGGCCCAGAAACACTACCGAGCTCTGACTCGTGTGCTGTTGGCCCGGCTGCTCGTCAGCAGACCGCAGGGGACACCAGGTACAGGCCGCATGGCCGCCGCACTGCACGTGTCCTACTGGAGCAGCTGAAAACTTTAGTGTCCATTTCCCATACAAAGTAGTTGCTTCACACTAAAATTTTAAACAAAGACTTAAAAGACTAGAATTTCAAACAGTATATTCCGTGGTCCCGTTTCCTATTTGTCTGATCAGCTCAGGATAGGTAAGAAACACGGGGATTGTCAAGACAAAGTTTAAGGTGCTTCATGGTTTTAAAAGATACCTCATGAAAAGGCAGAATGTAAAAAAAAACTAGTGATTAAATATTAAGGACAGAGCCGAGATGGGCACACGTCCATCCTGTTAGGCACGACCCAAGGAGCCACCGCGCACCTCCGGAGGGGACACAGCCTCATGGGCACTCTGCGTCCCCAAGTCACAGAGCTGCTGCACAGCCAGCCAGCCATGGTCACGTGTGCTGGTATCGCGGGGCCTCGACTTCTTTAAGGAATACATTCACTATGTTGGCTAAAAGAATAAAATAATTTCTGGGCTGCTTTTAAATAATGTGGACTTGAAACCAGGGGTTCTGACTTTTTGGCCTCAGGACTGCACAGAGCCTTTGTACAGGCTGGACCTATGGTATTTACTATAGAAACCAAAATTGAGAAGACTTAAACACACACTATAACATGTAATTCAGGTTAACAATATGTTTATAGATGTTTTATGAAAAGTAACTGCACGTTATAATTACTTAGTGATGTGAGTAGCACTATTTCCCCTTTTGCAAATCTCTTTAACGCTCACACTGGAATCGAATTCAGCTGGGTCCCCACGTCTGCTTCTGAATCCCATTTGCCGTGACAGCCCATCGGGCTGAAGGAGGTGAAGAGCACCTCGCCTCCCACAAGGATGCAGCCGGACAAGGGAGGGGTAGTTGGGTCGCCTTCTCAGACATCCTCTAACACAGACCTCAACAAGTGAAGGCTTCTTAAAAGCCGCAGTGGGGGACCTGCAGCCCTATCACTGAGCTGCCCTCTGTCCGCTAGACTAACATCTATCTGCCTTGAACTGTGAGTGCACCTTTTACCCAGGTATGATTTTGTAACACCTCACAACAGCCATCTGGAAAAGTCATGAAACACTGCAAAGCTGTCAAGCTCATGCAGATACAGGCTCTCCAAAATTCTAATTTTCATTTGAAAGCTTGACTTCTATCATTAGCAGCAGACAGTTCTCCTCCAAGTGGCATGCTCACTTGATTCTGCACGGCCCTGGCTGCCATGGCAGTTCTTGCGGGTGAGCGTGGAGCTCGTGGGAGAGCGGCTGCTCCTGGCTTGCAGCACAGCTCGTCGGCCCCACGTGCACCAGGGTGGCTCCACACATGCTTCCAATCCCCTCACGCTGGGCAGCAAGGCGACACATCTGGGCGCCTACTGGGGAGCGCTCTGAAGCTGGACTGGGGTGATGCTGCACGACTTGGTGATTCTAGCAGAAAATATTGAACTGTACACTTAAAATGGGAATTAATGGCAGTTAAGATATACCTCAATGAAGTTTTTTAGAAAAAGACCTGTACTCGGGTGTAAAGTTTAATTATAGTTCTCCCTCCTCCAACAGAGACATTTAGCAAAACCAGCATTACTTCACAATGAGCGTGTGGCCGCTGACGCCTGACTGCTATGCTACGGCAGCCTTAGCATTACTATGAGGAGAGTTTTGGCTTCAGGGGTCCCCTGAAAGAGTCTCAAGAATCCCAATGGGCCCAAAGACCACATATTGAGATCTACTGCTTTAACCACAAGAGAACGCAGGGATTTAAAAATGTCAACAGATGTTTCTCCAGAGAAGACATGCGGAAGGGCGAAAGACACGTGAAAAGGTGCTCCACGGCACTGGTCCTCAGGCAAATGCAAACCAGAGACCATGAGATGTCACCTCACACCCCTTAGGATGCTTACTATCAAAAGATCGGAAAATAACAAGTGTTGACAAGGAGAACTTGGGACCCTTGTGCATGTGGAATGGCGCAGGGGCTGTGGAGAACAGTACAGCGGTTTCTCAACACATCAAAAACAGAACCACCATGTGACCCAGCAGCCCCCAGGTGCCCCGGGAGATTTGACAGCAGGGTCTTGAAGAGATATTTGCACACCTACGTTCACAGCAGTGCTGTTTAAAACAGCTCGACAGTGAGAGCACCCATTGTTTAACAAATGGACAAATAAAATGTGGTGAATATACAATGGGATGTTAGCCTTCAAAAGGAAGGAAATTTTGACACATGCTACAATGTGGATGAACCTCGAGGACACTGTGCTAAGTGGCAAAAAAAATACTGTATGACTCCATATATATGAGGTCCCTAGAGTTGTCAAATTCACAAAGTAATGGTGAGGCCACGGGCTGAGGGAGGGAGAGTGAGCGCTTAATGGGGACAGAGCTTCAGTTTTATATGATGAAAGAGTTCTAGAGATGGACGGTGGTGATGCCTGCGATACAAACATACTCAATGCCACACACTGAATTGCACTATCTGCCCCCATCACTTTAATCTAGGAAGTCCAAAGATAGATTGACATCATTTATTCCCACATCATGGAAAAGAGGTCTGTTGTTTATGTTTACAATTTCTGAAACATTGACACTTCAAATACCAAAGCTTTGGAAGACTTTCTAAAATGTGTTGCACACTTTTCTGCTTTCTTAGGGCAGCCATGCTGGCCACGACTAAGGACTGTGCTGGCTGCGCTCCTGCGGGAACAGCAGAGTCCATCACATGCACATCTAAACGGACACTTGGTGGGAACAACAAGCAGGTGAACAGTGCAGGCGGGAGCTGGCCTGGGCCCCTGTGAGCCGGCCCCTTGGCTCCCACGCTCCGTCTGCATCGGGTCACCTTGGGACTAGGGGCAGGGCTGTTCAAGGGCTACTCCAAATGCAGAGCCTGCCTGCTCCGGGAGATGGGACTTCAGCAGCTGCTCCTAGGCAGTGAGGCTCACAGCCAGGCTCTGCTCTGCCCCCTCCCCCTCCTCTGGCTTCACAGTAGCCTTCTGGATCCGAGACAAAGAAGTCTGGCCTCGGGAGCAGGTGCCTCTGAGGTACTAGAGAGCGAGTGCTGTGCACTTTGTACCTTTAACCTGGCCTCTTAGTAGTATGGGGTTTGGCACTGGTGCAAGGGGAGCGGGTAGCGGTGTCACAATGCCTGGAAAAGAAGCACAGGGAGCTCTTGTGAGCTTCAGTGCACAGGCCGGGCCAGCGGCAGCTGCTCAGCGCCAGAGGGGGCTAAGGACAGAACATCCTCCTGCCTGTCCGAGGGAAACGCTAAGCACAGCCAGTATGCCACAAACTGCTGCTGTGCCCGGGAGCCCTACAGCCGGGGTCTCATGTCCACCTCCAAGCCTCCCAACTCTAGCCCAGACTGTCCGACAAGCCCTTCACGCGGGCCTGCTAGAGCTACTTGGCAGCAGGCTCGCTTCTCAAGAGGGAGGGGCCTCCTGCTTGCACAGGCCTTCCGGCTGCAGCTGAGAAATCCACGCCAAATGAGGAATGTATTCCTGACACGTCGAACAGAAAGTGTTAATTTTCTTACAGAGGCACCTGGGGCATTTGGCCTTGGAAAAGGGCCTCTTAGGACGACGGCTGCCATCTACATTAGAGCCCCAGGTCTGTTCTAAGCAGGGGGACCTGGAGCCACAAGTGTGAGCGTGACCAGGCTGGCCCCTCTGGGCTGGTTGCTGACGCAACAAGAGCACCAGCGCAGGATCTGCTGTTCGGCACTAATACCACTGCCACCTGTCATTCTGGTCCAAGAGCAGCCTGGCACAGGCACCAGCCCTCGACAAGGTGGCTGCAGAGTCAGCACTGCCCAGGTGAGGCTGAGGCCACACCAAGGGCCACGCAGAGCCCCTCTCTCAGACAATTACCTTTCATGAAGAATCGGCAGGTGGGACGAGGCCTCACCTTCCTGTCACTGGGGTCCTTTACTTCACCCTCTTCCAGATCATCATCCTGAAACAGAGGACAGCGTGACGTGAGGGGGGGTCATCTTAACCAGAAGGGAGAGATGGGAGGGGTGGGTGCTGATGAGCACAGCCCCCCACAGACTAGAGGGGGTATTCTGCAAACTCAGACCCCTCGGGGAACAAGATGGAGGCGTCGCAAGAAAGGACACAAGCACGGAAGCTCTGAGTGCAGAGCACCTGGCACAAAGCAGCCCTTCATTCTCTCCCTCAACCAGCAACTCTGGGCAGGATACGGCCACACTTCAGGTTTTAAGTATTTTGTACATTTAAACAAAATTTATAGAACAGGTATTTTATGTCCTTAAACTCAAACTTTCCCTTATTTATAAGTCTGGGGGTGAGGAGGAGGAAAGTTAGGTGACCCAGGTCAGTGAGGACCCGCATCGCAGCTCAGGTCCAGGCCCTTCCTTCCCACTCTCGGCGCAGATTCCTGACCTTGACTGTTGAGCTTTGGAACCAGAGCCTGGGGGATTCTCGCCCCAGCGACCCCAAAGAGCACCCCTTCTTGGACCATGGCTCTGTGCGCTCCCTGGCCATCTGGCCCCAGGACCTCAGCCCCCGACATGTACAGGCTCCAGCCCCCACCCCTCAGCTGAGACCCCCCCAATCCTCTGCCTGGGATCACCCCCCACCCAAACAAGTGTCCAGCTGCTCTGCTGACATCTCTGTCAGCACATCCGGGACGGAACTCAACTGTTCTTGGTTCCAGACTGTTCCAGAGTGCCCCATGACAATCCACCCAAGGGCTCATGCAGGGCAAAGGTCTGGGAGCCACCCAGACCCCTAGCTCCCCGTCTCCTGCAGAACCACCACTGTCCAAACTACTGCCTGGTCCCACCTGGTGAGGGGAACCATTTCTTGACTGGCCCCACCCGTGCCTTCCCACGGTGCACAGTGGCCTGTTCAAATCCCAGCCTGACTGCTTCTACCCTTGCTGGTCACTCAACTCATTTCCAGGTCTCATATGGAGTCCCCTTCCTTAAGTCTCCCCATCTGCCTTCACAATGGAGCCCCAGAGTCTCCTACTGCACGGTCACCCCGTCTGGCTGTCTGCTCACCATATGCCACTGGTTCAGGTAGAGTAACGCTCCTAGTAGATGGTCAGTAAGTATTCGTTACATGAAGAATTGCTGAAGCCAAACTGTGGACTTAGGATGACTTATTTTTAAAGCTTAAGTATTTGTATAATTTCTGCCTTGAAAATATATAGTTTATATTCTGCTCAGAGCCACCAGAGTACCCAGTTTAGAGAAAGCGTGCTGAGTCTCTAAAGGCATGACACCAAGCGCCTGGCCCACAGCCTGTGCCTTCCTCTACCACCACTCGCACGGCGATCACTGAGCTACAACCTTAGTGTGGTGCTTTACACGAGTCCACACCTAAGCTGAGAGCACATTCTTCATTCTCATTAGAAAAACAAAACTCTTTCAAAAGATTAGAACTCACTGAAATCTCCCCATTTCACTTGGAAACTTATGCATGAGAGCTGAACTGATGAGCCCAGAAGTCAGGGTCAACGGCAAGTGCCCCAGATCAGGCTTAGAGAGGTGGGTTTCTACAAAGGTGTCACTCTCGATACTACCTGAATGGAAAGGAGAACTGTCTGCCCATCCTGAAATCGGGAGGCAGCCCTATATGCCACGTGGGAGTACAATGCAGCTACGAAAGGGGACCTGTGACCAGGCTGAGGACTGGGTGGCGCCACATGTGAAATTGTAGGTCAGCTGCAGGACAGAAGGCAGCACCTGCACGCTGACCGCCCGCCATGTGCCCCACACCTGCTGCGTCAAGACGGCACCACACAAACCGCTTTGCTCAGTTTACGGTCTCTCCTTTAGAAGGCAAACAAAAGCGATCAGTGAATCAGCAATGTATTATCCTGAATTTTCACCTAACCATTTAACACAGTGGCTTTTAAAGTGATGGATGAGAAAAACGAGCTCTCAGAGCTCCTGGTTTCATGCACACACAACTCGAGAATGGGATCTCCAGCCCAGCCACAACACTCGGCTGCTGGAGGACAGGCACCTCCAGCATGACATGAAGGATTCTGTCAGGCTGCCTGTTCATGCGGCCTGGAGCCCAGACAGCAGAGGACAAGGAGAGGCCCTGGGCCGGCCAGAAGCAAACTGGTCCATCTACAAATAGGACAGTACCAGCGAGCTGCCTGCAAGCACCCCCCGGCTCTGGGATGCACAAGCACCTGAGGGTATCTGAGGAAAAAATCACGGCCCGTCAGCACACCTCCATCCGTACTTCCTCAGTTAAGTACATAAAGAGCATCCTCCATGTCCCGGCCTTTATGAAATACACGGGGTGGGGGGGAGGTCTGGGCTCGCTTCCTGGTGGCGTGACCATGCACACTGCTTCCTCTCTGAGCCCTGGTTTTCTCTAGCAGGACAGGCTACTGCGAGGCTGCTGCAGATGCTGCGCTCAGAGCACGTGCCACCACGCACGGGACCTCGCGTAAAACATGAGCACTGAGCATTCAGTAAGCAACACTACATTAACAGAAACACCTTGGAGGCAACGTGGGCACCAGCAATGCTCCAGTTTTGGAGAAGGGATAGGGTGGGGTCTGAAAGAGCACAGTGATACTTCTGGGAGGAGGCAAGTGACCAGACCCATACAGGGGCAGATACAGGACCACCAAGATCTTTGCGTCAGCTCAGGCCAGGTCTGCTCCGCCATGAGTGAAGAAGCCCTCTATTCTCAGAGCCCCTGGGTTCTCTGCCTGAGGAAGGGACAGCCTGTGCCCACTCTCGTGACTGTGCTGACCAACTGGGTGAGGGGTGTGAGAGGCCCTGTCCTGCTGGCGGTCAATCCTGCAAGGTTCTTGTTGCAAATGTGGCACAGGCGGCCGCCTTCTAGGCGTCAGTGAGGGGACCAGTGTGATTCAGCATCTAAGCGACATGGAGGCTGATGGACACAGCGGCTGTGCCACCTGAAAGGAGTAGGGCCCCGCAGAGGAACCAGCCCTGAGGGCAGCGGAGGAAGACGTCTGTAGGAGGTCTTATGTATCCAGACAAAAGGAACAGGTGGATGTGAACAGGACAAGATGTGAAACACCACTGAAAGAAGACGCTTCCCAGCATTCCCGCCTGTGGGTGGCCGAGCACTACCCCTCCTGACTGAGGGGCTGTGTGATGGTCCACTCAGGATGGACTGCTGTCCTGTCTCAGGCCACCTCACCAGTCAGAGTCCGCGATGGAAGCAGGAAGGGAGCATAGCAGGCCTCCTGCCCTTTTCCAAAGGGTCAGCATCCCCGTGGCCCAGGTTCTGTTACCCAAACAGAGTACAGGAGCAAAGCAGAGGATGGATGGATAAGACAGGAGGACTCAAGCCTGTGGAGGCAAACCAGAGGCCCAGGACCCCCCCCTAGGGCTCAGCCCCACAGGAAGGAGCAGTGCTGGTGAGAGGCTGCCAGGAGCCCTCAGCCTGCACTCCACCAGTGGCCAAGGTGCTATAAATAGCTGGCCCATCCCGTGTACAAACCCGTCCCACACACAGCAGGGACACGGCACCTTCAGAAGGGCATTTGTATCTGCAGGACTTCTTGGAAGCACACCAAACATAAAGGTAATTCAAGGCCTAAGTCACAAATCATGTGGTTCAGACAAAATAATCTTAAGGGTTACTGTACAAACTGATGTCACTGTTAAGGACACTACCAAGAGAGCATAGCTGGGGAGGAAGGGGGTGACTCCTCAAACCAGCTCATGTGTCCCAGTGACCCAAAATTTGAAAGGGAAGAAGAGCAAGAGATAAGCCCTCTCGAGTGAAAAGGAGGATAAATATCAACAGCTTTCAGACTCTCCTCCCCAGCTGTTCCCGGCAACTCAGGGCCAGGACACTGAGGGGAAGAGACCGGCAGGGGTGGGCAGGAGGGGCCCTCGCACCTGGGAGGCCGTGCTGGGCACTGAACAGCGCAGGGCCTCACGGAATGCACAGCTCTTCCTCATGGAAATATCCAGGCAGCTCACCTGGTACCAGAGCCAGGCTTGGAAGCCATGAGGAAGATCTCTCTGGGAAGGACCTTCCCACTAGGACCAGAGGCTCCTGCACAGGGGCTTGGGGCTTACTGAGGGCGCTGGGCCAAAGGCCTGCTGGAGGCAGTCTCCTCACAGACCCCACTGCACACCGCTGGCTCCCACCCCACCAGCAACAGGGACCAGAGAGGGGATCCAGAGGAGAAGCGCCAACAGGGCCCCCTAGGGAGGAAGGCTATGGGAGTGTGTGCGAGCGCGCAGCAGGGGTCCAGCGGAGGACAGACAGGACCTAAAAGGGAGAGCAGGAGAAGCGGGCTGGCAGCAGCCGCTCACCTACCAGCTGACGTGTGCCCACAGCAGGCACTCCTGAGGTGCCCAGGCCTGGCACTGGCCACCCACACCCAGTGCTTGAGCTGCCCCCTCTATGTGAATGGCTCTCCAGTGCCCACCGCCACCCCACATCTCAGTGCCACTCAACTTCAATGCGCCCCAAAGCAAGGTGGGGGCGGGGGGTATTCATCTATGTGCTCAGAAGGCAGTTTCTGGCTGCCCCAAACAGATCAGGTCCTGAGGAGACAGGGGAGCCAGCCAAGTAGGGCCTGGACTTTGGAACTTATGTTCTTGATGGGTGGTGTCGGGGGAGGCAACAGAGAGACGCTACTGACCAGATTGAGACTGAGGAAGTACAACAAAGGTAGGAAGCCAGGTATGACGGAGTCAGTGGGAAGAGGCGGAGCCCAAGCCAAGGAGACAGCACTGAAGCCAACAGTCGGGGTGCGGAGGACCGCCCAGAACCCCTGGCCTGCGGCAGGTGCTTCAACAGCACAGACTGGAGGCGCTCAGAGGACAGGCGCACCCACCCCTGGGAGGGTCCACGTCACCACTCACAGAGCCTGCCCTCCAGGTGGAGGCTGCTTGGCCCAGGGGCAGGGATGGGCTCCGTTCTGCCCTGCCGGCACCCTGCAGGGCCGCCCCAGCTGCGTCTCAGAGCACAGACCTTCAGGATGACTCGGATCGGGGAGCTCGGTCTGTGGTGCGGCCCCCACCCCAGCTGAAGCTCTGGTCTCCCTGGCAGCTCACTGGTTCCAACTGGGCTGTGGCCCCAGCAGAGGGCAAGACAGGCCGAACCAACCAGGCAGCCGGGAAGTGGACAGGCACGAAAGCCATGCTGGGCTTCTCACTTCACATGCTGTTTCTAGGGGAACCAGCAGATCTCCAGACAACAAGTGTCTCTCAGGGACAGATCAGTTCAACCCACCAATCCAAGTGGGAAAGCCCATAGTGTGATGAGGCCAAGGCCTTCTAGGGCCTGCAGGGAGACAGAAGACCCCATATGATCATGGAAAGGCAGGAGAGTAGATGGATTTCCCCCAAGACTTATTGAAGCAAGAGAGTTTGCAACTGGTCCTCCTTTAACAGGAAACAGACTGCCCAGAACCCCCGGGTTGCAGTGCCCTGCTAACGAGGAGCCCCTGGCGTTCCCTGGTGGCAGGACTTGGACCTGGCATTTCTCTGTAACACTGGAAAACCAAACGCACGGGCAATTCCAAAAGCAACAACTTCATCTTCTGCCTAAATTTCATCCATATTGATTAACTTGAGTCTCATGGCACCTCTTTTCCCTTTGCCAAGCCTGTGGCAGACGTGAGTTTTTCCAAAGTGAAGGGGAAGCATAGTTGGCCAAACCTAAGGACTTTTGTGTGATAATGTCCTGATAACATCCTTTTAAATAAGGTCATACTAAGCAAAGTTTATTAAGTCAGGAGACCACCTCCTACACTTCAAGATGTGAGAAGATAAAACAATTCTAAGCTTGTAACAACACACATGCACATAACACCCCCCCCCACTGTTCTGTTCTTATGAAACAGTTTTAATTTATAAATTAAAAAGGGACGACCCTGGTCACCACAATTCAGATGGCCTGAGTGCATACCCAGGGACGCGTCCTATTTCCCGTAAGCCTGCAGTCAACCCCAAACAGTGCTGAGAGGCGTTCGGCATGCCAGTCACTGCAGGGCCCCCAGACAAGCAGTCCCCTCCCTGGGGGCGTGGAAAACCTAGATTGCTTCACTCTGCTGGTCCCCGTGCCAAGCCCTCTCAGCACTACTGAGTAAAAAGCATTCTAAGGAGGACTTCAGGCTCTTTCCCCCAAAGTCAACTTGTTAAAGATCATGATTCTTCTCAGGGTTTCCATCATAAAAACCCAAGCTGCCCATATGCAAGCTGATGTATTTCCAGCACTGCCCCCTCCGCCTGAACACCAGGTGATTTAAGTACACCACAGCCCAGGGTGGCAAGGTGTTGACCAACCACCTCATTTTACCCAGTCCTGAGGATATTTTCAGGGACACTGCCAGAGATGCCTGGCCCCGCTGAGACCCTCACCTGAAGACGGGCCATGGGGCAGAGATAAAAATGCCTGAAAGAGGCAGGCTGAAAGGAAGCCTCTCCAGTTTTCATCTCAAAAACCCAACAAGAACTGAAACCCACGGTTCTAGCTGAATGCTAACTCAAGTATTATCTAAAGATAGCGAAGATAAAGGGAGAAATTAACTTTCTACTTGTTGAAAAAAATTGGGCCAGGCATTCTAACACAATCCAACCAACAGTGCCAGGCGGGTGAGTGATGCCCATGGAAATTCTGCCGGCTTCCCGCCAGCAGGCAGCAGCTTTTTGAATCTAGGTATTTCTCCTCCTTGATTTTTAGCACTTCCTGATCACCATGGCGACGGCTCCCAGAAAGGCCCTGGTCTCCCGCACTCCTCCGCCCCACGCCCCCCTCGCGGGAGTGACAAGCGCAGGGCGGGTGCCCTGGCAGAGGCGCGGTGTACTCACATCGATCTCCCCGTCGTCGATCTCCCCGTCGTCATCCTCCTTTTTCTTCTCCTTGCAAGCCTCCAGGGGCTCCTTGTCCCCCACACTGTGGACACCCACCTTGCCCTCCTCCCTGGGCGCCCCTTCGCCCTTCTCCGCGCCATCCTCGGCCCCCGCCTTCTCGGCCTCCTCCTCGTGCGCAGCAGGGCCCGGCTCCTCGGGGACCTCCTCGTCGTAGTCGAGCTCGTGCTCGTCCAGCTCCCTGACCGACGAGGCCTCGTCCCGCAGCTCACTCGTGCGGTCCTCCTCCCGGCAGTCCCCCTCCTCCCCGCGCAGGGAGCTCGTCGGGCCCCTGCGCTGCTCCTGGGCCTCCTCGTCGGAGTGGCTCTCCTCTTCCTCCTGGCTCAGTACTGGTGCGTTTTCCTCGTCTTCCAAGTCAGAAGCCGCCCCCCCAGCTCCGTCTAAATCCCGATCAGACCCGCTTTCCCTGAGGACGTCATCATCCGAGAGCCCCTGCTGCTCCTCTTCTTTGTCCTCTGGTGAGTGAGGGTCCCGTTCAGGGCTCTCGGCCACATCCATCGGTACCCACAGTTCTGCAAAAGAGAAAGACTCACAGCATTTAGCAAACTGGAAGGTGCCTGTCCCCCTGGCTTTCCTGGCCCTATGCGGCTCCTCCAAATCCCAGACCCTACTCCGCACACCACTGCTGTTGGCTGTCCCAGCAGGGATGATGGCAGGCTGGCACCACCCATGATGCTGCCACAGGGCTGTACTGGGCTCACTCAGCTGTGTGCTGCATGCCTCACATGTGTAGCAGCCTACCAGACAGAGACTCAGCGTGCCCCTTCTCACAAGTGTCACCCAGTTGACACAAAGTAGGCAGTAAGATGTGCATACAAGACACAGCTCTGGACCCTTCAGAATAAATTACTTTTGAAATTCAAGAAAATGTGCATTATGGAATGAGACAGCAGTGTCATAAGGCATGTGTCTGACCATTTCTCTGGGGTAGCCCTCAAGGGCCTGGGCCCACCTGTAGGGGCACCCAAGCGGTGGGTTTTTCCTTCTCCCAAAAGTCCATCAAGTGTGGCTCTGTCTGCCTCATCAGGATCACTCGGAATGATCTTTAAAAATGCAGGCCCTCCTCAGAGCTCAGCACAGACCTGTATGGGAGAGCCACCCCAGCCGCCCAGAGGTGGGCTCCAAGCCCCAATACGCTCTGTCATGGAAAAGCCCTGCGGAGCATTTTACACATTCAATAGTTTCTTATGTATAAAAAGACTGACTATCATTTTAGATTTCATTTCTGTTTTTATTAATGGAGATTTAGTTATAAAGTGCATATTTTCTGGTTTTCTCATCTCAGTGCACAACGACAGCACACCCGTTTGTATTAAATGCAGAAAGTGGGGTTAGTGTGCACAAGAAACCAACACCAGTCTTTTAGCAAACATTTGCCATTCACCAATTAGACATCAGCAAGTCACCTCCCAGTTAGTCTGAAACAACAGGAATAGTGAAGTGTTCAATGTTCAGTAGAGTCTACAAAAGTTTTTATTTAAGATAATGTATGTAACAGGCATGCTGTTTGGTGCTTCGGCAAGATCTGGTGACACACACACACACATTTATTTGCATACTTTAAATATATGAGCATTTCATGTACTTATGTAACTAAAGATTAAAAATATGTCTTTTAACTTGTACTTTCAAAAAGAGAATGTGCAGTTTAAAGATGCATATTCCAAGGGTTGGTGTCTGAGTCTACAGTTAGAAATGTCTTTTTGCTATTAATGGAAATTATAGTTGAACATACATTAGGACAAATCACTTAAAATTCCTCATGGGGTACGTAAACCAAATGTTTAGCAATGATAGCAATTTACAAACCAGTCAATCCATTCAAAGCCACAGTTCTGAAAATGATTCACTTTGCAGTCTGCTCTACGCTATCCAGAGGTAGGACTATTGGAAAGAATTCTTGAATTAGTCCTACAGCCCATGGCAAGAAGCAAGGTGATAGCTGCCATGGACAGGGCAGCCTTTAAGGCCCCTACGCTCTTAACTGCTCCAGGCAGGTGCATGGCACTCCCAGCACGCACTCAGCCCCCAGCTCCCTCATCTACAATATTAAAATACTTACTGCCTTCCTTTGTGCATGACATCTGATGCTTATCTTTGTGTACTTCCTACCACACTGTACATAAGAAGTCTTCTTAACAGCAGGGGCCTGCGTCTCTCCAGCTGCCTAAGGGAGTTCCAGTAGTCCCTGAGGAACTGGGACTGAGCCGCATACATACCCATGTGAAAACTGAGAAATTATGATCCCCACCTCTATCAATCCTGGAAACAAAAGTTACCTACTAAATCAATCAACTGTTACCCAAAATCAAATGTCTCTTCAAACTCCTTCAAAAATCACACAACTGATACTCTGCAGAAAATACAAGCCTGCCACTTACTATCCTTGCAACATTCTATCTTGTTCATAGCCACAAACTTTCATAACCTGAGACCAGCCCTCTTCTAGGGCCCCAGCACAAACTGGTTTATACTTTGGTTTCACTGTTACTAGATCCAACCAAATTTCTTTTACATTTTGGCAAATTTGAAATTAAAACCTAGAGTAAGAAATGGATTTCTTAATTTCAAATATCTGAACTAGTACAAGAAATGGGCCAGTAAAGGGGGAAGTTGACCTGTTGGTGTGCTGTGTCTTTATGGGACACATGGGGCAGCGCAGTGTCCCAGCTCTCCTGCTGCCCAGCTTTAGGATCTTGGGAAAATTATGTAAATGGCGAGATCCCAACTTCTTCATCTGAAATAAGGGGACAACAGTATCTACTGCACAAGGCTGTTGCACAGGTGGATGAGATAAGCCCAACGATGTGCCTGGCACAGGCTGCACACACTTCAAGCGCATTCATGTGAAGAGGGGTAAAGGCAGTCTTCGGCATCCAAAAGCCACTCTCCTGTCACTTCTGTTAGGCTAAGTTCAAGTCTCTTGGTGTGCTCAGGAGTAATTCATTCTGTTTCATTCAACAAACACCTGAGAATCTACTTAGTGCAAGACTATGCTATTAACACAATTTTGGCAATAAAACCAACAGCCGCCAGTGTCTGTGGCAGGACAGACACTCTGCGGCGGCACCGGTGGCTTCCTCACACCAGCCTTCTGACAAGTGACGCTCCCCATCACAGGATACCAGGCCCAAGGCCACTGCGTGGACACCCCGGGACTGCAGCACACAGCCGCCTCTAGAGCACGTGCTCAGTCACAGGGCCCTGTACTATGCGCGGAACAAGCTTCTGCTACCTGCCTAGGAACCATTGTTTCCAGAGGAAAATGGGACCCAAGTTCCAAACTGATTTTATAAACTTTGTCATGCAACATGGGCCATGCATAAATTGGAGACTTCTATTAACCAGTAGATTTTGCTATTTTTCTTTTCTGAAGTTTTGGGCTGATCTGCCTAAACTCCTATCGTAGTCCTGCAGAACTGAAAACACATCTTTTTCACATAAATGGAAAAGTTAATACATCGTTTGTACAGACTATTTGTTTAAAAAAAGTGACGAACACATGAAGATCCAACTTGTTACACCTGTCAATTATTTTATGATTTCAAACTTGTCAATGTTAGGCACTTAAGCTAAACATGAATCCAATAAAAGAAACTCCCAAAGGTGTACATCTTTATACTGATACCACAGGAAAGGCCGACTTGTTAAAATACTGTGGCATGGAAAATAACTTTAAGAAGTACTTACTGTGCCTATATGCTCTCCTGTTTGAATTATGGAAAAACTTTTACATTCCAAGGACACAAAGGTAACTTCCTGACTCTCAAAGGCAGTTTTCAGGGCTGACCAGGGGTGGCAGGGCAAAAGGTCCTCAGCACACCTGATCCCACAGAAGGCAGGGCAGCCCCGGGCTTGTGGTCAGGCACTCAGCCTTGGAGGAAACTCAGCCGGCCCTGAGGATCCGAGGAAGGGAATGGCTCCTCTCACAGACAGCACTGGGCCTATGCGATTCACCTGGGGTTCAGAATCTCCTGAGGTGCACCTGTGGTCCCCAGATTACCAACTCATGCCCCAAGTGTACTGTGCATTATTCTATTACGTATTCACATGCCTTATTCTGTCCTGCAACTATTGTTTGACTGCAACTATTGGGAGACCCCTGTGCCCCCGGGAAGTGCCTGAGTAGAAGGGCTCAGACTCACCTCTGTGTGCCTGAGCTCAGCAAACAGCTGGCACTTCATAGCAGAGCTACCACGGAAGGTACTGTCTAAACTGGGACCCCTTTGAGATGAAAGGGAACATCATTAACAACTACAACAGGGATGAAGAGGGGCTGTCCTAGGCACACCGGGAAATATAGCCACCCTTAGGAGTCACTGCTCCTTTCCCTATGGAACCTCTTGGGATTCTACAATCTGAGGCTGCACACAGGCAAATACCTTGCAGAGGAAAACAGGCCAAAGAAGCAACCTGAGTCACACCTTGCTGCACAGAAGAGAACGAGTATCACTGGCAGTCGGAGATGCTGGTGTTCAAGGACTCCCTCTTCTGGGCATGTAACTGTCTCTCTGGGTGGCCGTGTCCTGTTTTGAGATTTATTCAATTTGGCAAATATCTGAGTGCACATTCTATGTCAGGTGCTAGGAAAACACGCACCTATTAAGTGTAGACAATGAAATGGGGATTCCTCTGGTCACCAACTCCCAGGCTTACAGTTTATAATAATTTGTTCTTCTCACACAATCACCCAGTGATCAAGGATTTCTGCAAAATTTGGAATTAACTCTTTGTTTCACAAGATGGTGAGTTTGCCCAGGGGACGGAATATGTCCATTACTGTCTCCACAACATCCTGCGTCTCACTGATGATGCTTGATAAATGCTCGTGGAATAAATGGATGAATGAGTGATGTGCCAAATCTCTAGAAGGCTGTGCTGGGACTTCCCTGCACTCACTCTGGGAGGCAGCACACTGGTCCCAGCGCACTGCCACAGCACAGCACGTTTTGGGAACCTCCCAATGAGTGACCTTTAGAAGCTGCAGAACACTCTCAGCAACCAATGTTTCTCCTCTCACAGTGGGTTACTTTGAGGAGCTCCAGGAAGTCGTTCAGGGCCTGGTCGGGTACGTGAGATGAGTTACTAAGGCAGGTTAAGACAATTTTTGGTCAAACATGGGGTGTGACTGTTGAATGAGACTTTCCCATCTGGCTTATATACTTACTAGCAAAACAGAAGTTTAAAGAGGTTTTGCCAAAGGAGCACCAGTGAAATACAAGCATAACCTTTCTGGGGATAACAGCTTTAATGGAGTAGTCCCTACCTGAAT
>JAQQAC010015468.1:1118042-1245874 GCA_029783875.1 Phataginus tricuspis
GGGCGATGGCACCTGCAGATGCCTGTCACTGGGCCAGGCAAGATATGGAGCAAGACTGCCTCTCCTACGGCCCCCAACATCTGTAGCTTCACACCTTGAGGCCCTCTGCCTGGACACCCCACAGCCAGCCCTGTCCCAGCGGGCAGAGTGCCCAGGCATGCTGTTGTGTCCAAGGACGCCCCTCTCCACCTGCCCCTCCACCCTCTACGTTCTCATGGGCACAGGTGTCTCCCATTTTTCCCAAATACCCACCAACGCCCCAAGGCTCCCACAACTCAGCGACTCGGGCAATAGTGTGAACATGGTCTGGTTTTCTCTTTCACGGGACAGTCTGCTGAATGTTTAACACAGCAACCCTTTGGTGGTTGGTCCACTACCAGCGAAGCCCCTTCCCAGAGAGTTGTGGCTCGGCACAATCTCACCAGTGGGCCTTTGGGTGGGAATGACATTTCTTTTCCTCCTGGCAAGGTAATGTGGTCGCCTACCTGAGCGCGTCTCTTGTCTGTGGAACAGGAAGAGTGGGGGCTTCTCTGAAGCTCTCAGGACAGAGAGCGTGTGGTCAGCATCCGTAGGAGACAAGAAGACAAAGACGAACAGCCTGGTCGTTGTGTCGGGGCCCTTGCAGGACCCAGACCCTCCGTGGGGAGCTTCAGGTCCCACATGGCTGCAGCCCCGTGTTCACGGCAGTGTCTGCTGTGCGCTTGTTTGTTTTTTAACTTGGGGTTTTTAAACACACAAACCCACAGCTAACATCATACTTATTAGCGAGAAGCTGAAAGCTTTTCATCTAAGATCGGGAACAAGACAGGGGTGCCCACTCTCTCCACTGTTATTCAACATAGTACTGGAGGTCCTAGCCACGGCAATCAGACAAAACAAAGACATACAAGGCATCCAGATTGGTAAAGAAGAAGTCAAATTGTCACTATTTGCAGATGATATGATACTGTATATAAAAAACCCTAAAGACTCCACTCCAAAACTACTAGAACTAATATCTGAATTCAGCAAAGTTGCAGGATATAAAATTAACACACAGAAATCTGTTGCTTTCCTATACACTAATGATGAGCTAACAGAAAGAGAAATCAGAAAAACAATTCCATTCACAATTGCACCTAAAAGAATAAAATACCTAGGAATAAACCTAATGAAGGAAGTGAAAGACCTGTATTCTGAAAACTACAAGACACTCCTAGGAGAAATTAAGGAAGACACTAACAAATGGAAATGCATCCCATGCTCTTGGCTAGGAAGAATAAATATTGTCAAAATGGCAATACTACCTAAAGCAATCTACAGATTCAACGCAATCCCTATCAAACTACCAACAGCTTTCTTCAATGAACTGGAACAAATAATTCTAAAATTCATATGGAACCAGAAAAGACCCCAAATAGCCAAAACAATCCTGAGAAGGAGGAATCAAACGGGGAATTATGCTCCCTGACTTCAAGCTCTACTACAAAGCCACAGTAATCAAGACAGTTTGGTACTGGCACAAAAACAGACCCACAGACCAGTGGAACAGAATAGAAAATCCAAACATTAACCCAAACACCTACAGTCAATTAATATTTGATAAAGGAGCCCTGGATATACAATGGGGAGAGGACAGCCTCTTCAGCAGCTGATGTTGGAAAAACTGGACAGCTACATGTAAGAGAATGAAACTGGACTACTGTCTAACCCCATACACAAAGGTAAACTCAAAGTGGATCAAAGACCTGAATGTAAGTCATGAAACCATAAAACTCTTAGAAAAAAACATAGGCAAAAATCTCTTGGACATAAACATGAGCGACTTCTTCATGAACATATCCCCCCGGGCAAGGGAAACAAAAGCAAAAATGAACAAGTGGGACTATATCAAGTTGAAAAGCTTCTGTACAGCAAAGGACACCATTAGTAGAACAAAAAGACATCCTACAATATGGGAAAATATATTCATAAATGATGTATCTGATAAGGGGTTGACATCCAAAATATATAAAGAACTCACGCACCTTAACAAACAAAAAGCAAATAACCCAATTAAGAAATGGGCACAGGACATGAATAGACACTTCTCTAAAGAAGAAATTCAGATGGCCAACAGGCACATGAAAAGATGCTCCACATCGCTAATCATCAGAGAAATGCACATTAAAACCACAATGAGATATCACCTCACACCAGTGAGGATGGCCAACATCCAAAACACAAACAACAACAAATGTTGGCAAGGATGTGGAGAAAAGGGACCCCTCCTACACTGCTGGTGGGACTGCAAATTAGTTCAACTATTGTGGAAAGCAGTATGGAGGTTCCTCAAAAAACTCAAAATAGAAATACCATTTGACCCAGGAATCTCACTCCTAGGAATTTACCCTAAGAACGCAGCAGCCCAGTTTCAAAAAGACAGATGCACCCCTATGTTTATTGCAGCACTATTTACAATAGCCAAGATATGGAAGCAACCTAAGTGTCCATCAGTAGATGAATGGATTAAGATGTGGTACATATACACAATGGAATATTATTCAGCCATAAGAAGAAAACAAATCCTACCATTTGCAACAACATGGACGGAGCTAGAGGGTATTATGCTCAGTGAAATAAGCCAGGCCGAAAAAGACAAGTATCAAATGATTTCACTCAAATGTGGAGTATAAGAACAAAGAAAAAAACTGAAGGAACAAAACAGCAGCAGACTCACAGAACCCAAGAACGGACTAATAGTTACCAAAGGGAAAGGGACTGGGGAAGAAGGGTGGGAAGGGAGGGGATAAGAGGGTAAAAGGGGCATTACGATTAGCAGACGTAAGGTGGGCGGGCACGGGGAGGACTGTACAACTCAGAGAAGACAAGTAGTGATTCTCATCTCACTACGCTGATGGACAGTGACTGTAATGGGGTTGGTGGGGGGGACCTGATGAAGAGGGTAGTTTAATCACAATATTGCACATGTAATTGTAGGTTAGTGATACCAAAATAAATTGTAAAAAAAATAAAATAAAATAAAAATAAATAAAAAATAAATAAAAAGACTGGTTGAGATTTAATCAAATTAGTTATTTCATGTGCGTGTTTTACTGTGAGACTGGGGTGGGGAGGGACGGGTGGCCCCCAGCACGGGCCGCGGCTACTGCCTTGATCTGTGCAAAGGGTGCCTACTACACCCGCCTCAGCTTTTGTGCCATTCAGTCAAATATGGATCAAAATGGGGTCTTGCAGACCCTCTGAAAGGGTTTGGGGCTCCCTCGGGTGCCCTGGAGCAGAGGCTGAGAACAGCCCATGTGAGAGCACAGTGGAGGGTGTGCGTTTCCCTTCTCTGTCCTCCTGTGCAGCCAGCGCATCCACCCTGATGCAGTCAGGGCAGCCTGGCTGGTGTCGAGCGCTTCTGGGGGATGGTGGGGCGGGTGTGTGTGTGTGTGTGGCAGCTGTACCTCTAGGTCCTCCAGCAGGGCTTTGGGGCCAAGCACAGCACCATGGGAGCTCCTGTGTCTCGGCCTCACTGCACCTGCCCTCCCTCTGCAGGGGCCACTGCCACCTAGGTCTTATGGGGAGCTGACTAGGCGAGGGCTGCGTCATGGTTCTGGGTAAACCCCATTTACTCTGGGTTTTCCACACTTGGAAGGCAAGCTCTCAGTGCTCTCCCAAGGGACCCTAGGACTAAGGTCTGTCCACAGGAGGATTACAGACATCTGGCTTCCAGTGAGTGGCTCACACAGGGATCCTTGGGGAGAGGACTGCCCTGGGCGCTCAGGGGCGGCACCAGCCCGTGGTTGGTGGGAAGCACGACCGGGTTTGTCCCGGGCGACCCCGTGTTGGGAGGCCGGCTACTCTGCAGCCCTGACCAGCCTGTTGGGCCTGCCCACTGCCCACGCTCGGCCCTCTGGAATGGCTCCCCATCTCAAGGCGCTTTGGTTTAGCGACCTTCATCGCTCCTGCTGTGTGAGGACACACATTCACAGGTCCTGGGGATCAGGACGGGTCTGCTTAGGGGCTGTTTCCCTGCCCGCCGCACAGGGCCTGGGGTCTGTTCCTACACTGGCTACCTGTGTTTGAGTCCCCATTGTGCACGCACCTTCGCGGGCCAAGCCGTTCCTCTCAGCCCTGTGGCTAAGATTCCTTGCTGACTCACGGAGCCGGTCCCCTGGGGCGTCCAGATGTGATTCTATCGGGCCTCCGGCTGCCTCCGGCTCAAGCGGGACTAGCGCGGCGCTGGGGTCCCCACGCTGGGCCTGCGTGCGATCACCCGCATGCACAAGCTGTAGGGGGCCTACGGGACGGGGTCGGCGCGTCCTTCGTGTTCAGTGTTCAGCCCCCTGCGGGGGCCCCGGGCGGCGTGACGGCGACCCCCAGGAGCCCCGGGACACCGGGAAGGGGAGCCAGTCCCGCCGCGGCGGGGTGAGGCGGGCAGGTGGGGCGCGTGCTCGTGAGTGTGCGCTGCGGTCCGTGCCCTGAGCTCTTCGGACTCAGAAAACACCCGGAGAGCCCACAGAGGGCGGGGGTGGGGGGCGGCGGCGGCGGCGGGGCGGCGCAGATGCGGTTCAGTCTTGATGCCCGCCAGCTGCAAACGGATCTTTCTTGCCCCGCTGGCCGCGCCCCGTTTCCCGCCCAGCTGAGGGCAGGGAGCCGGAGACCTGCGGGCTCCGGACGGGGCTGCTGTCGGTGCGACCGCGCCATGGCGCACAGCGGCGGAGGGACTATGGATCCAGCCAGCCTTGCCTCTGCAAGGAGCTATGCCTTCCGGAGGAGGGTGCCCTGTCACGGTCGGGCCTCGGAGGCCCGGAGCACCCGCAGCCCACTTGGGCCTCAAAGGAAACTCACAAAGGGCCTCGTGGAAAGCTCACGCACTTCTCCTAACAATAGGCAGCTGGGGCCGAGCAGCTGGGAAACAGCCGAAGTCTAACACGTGCTGGGGGACTCGCCCCGCGGGAAGGCACGGAGAGGCGGGGCGAGCGATGCTCCCGGTTCCGGAAGACTCGCTCTTTCTGCCGGGTTTGCACTTGGGGGCGGGAGGCCGCCACGGCGCTCGGCGTGGGCGTGTGTGCGGGAGCCGCGGGCTGCGCTGTTCACCGTGCCCTCCGGGCTCAGCGGGAGCCCGGGCCTCCGAAGGCTCCTCCGCAGGGTGGGGAGCGGCGGAGCGGTGTCGGGGCCGAGCGCCTGGAACGCGGTGCTGGCCCACCGCGTGCTCCGCGAGGGGGAAGCGACGGTCTCCTGGTCCTGCGCCAGCTCCCCGGGCTGAGAACCGGGCCCGGGCCCCTCCCCGCCGGCCCCCCCTGGCAGGGCGCCGTCCGTTCCCGTCTGGCTCATCAGGAAGCCCCAGCCGGGTCTGGGCACCTGCCCCGCAGGTCGTTCTCGGACTTGCCAGAGAAAAACCTGCTGGGGCTGAGGAAATGCAGAGTCCCTGGCTCCGGCCCTCCTCAGTCTGGGAGGCCCAGGGACGCGTATTTCCCAGGGCCTCCTCCGCGATCCCTCCTCGAGGAGGGTGCTCTAGGGCAATGGGCCGCAGCCCCGAGAACCTCTGCTGCGGTCGCCCTGGTTGGGAGCTGGCAGGCGGAGGGAGAGGCCCGGGGGAGGGGCGGCCTGCGGCAAGGCCAGGCCGGGCCTGGGGGCACCCTGATCGCACATGGAGAGCGACTGTGTGCCGCGCGAAGGCTGGGCCGGGCCTCTGCCTGGGCCCGGCGGCCCCACCTGCCTTCTTCTGGGCGCCCACCCAGGCCCCGCCCTCCTGGGCCCGCCCACAGCGGACGTCACCTCTTCAGCTCCGCCCCCTTCAGCGAGACGGACTTGCTTCCACCCTGCGAGGCTCCTCCGCGTTCTCCCACGTCCAACTCCGGGGTGGGGCCTCCCCGCCCCATCCCTACCTGCCTGATCCTGCCTCCCTTGCAACCCGCTCCCACTCCTTCCTTCTGCCGCCTCAGGCGGCCCGGTGAGGTAGCAGGCTCCTGTCACCTGCCCGGCAGGCGTCCACATAAATGGGTCGCTGCTGACCCCTGGTGTCAGAAATGTCCACCTGCAGCGATTTCTAGAGCCAGGCTGTTCGGGGATGCGGATGACCTGCGCGTGGGCCGCGCCCAGGACCCTGGGTGCTCCGCCCAGTTAGGAGGAGATGGGGGTCGGACAGTGGCCTTAAGGTGGACCGTATGCTCTGGGGCTGAGAAGCTGCAACAGCGCCACCTGGCAGGAGCTGGCTCCGGAGAGATGCCCTGTGAGGAGGGACGGCTGGCAAAAGGCAGAGACCATGGGACAGCGGGGTGCAGGAAGGAGCCCTGGGGTGGACGGGCGGGGCTGGTTTTGGGCAGGGGCCTCAACAGTGAGCCTAGGCTGGGGAGGGACTCGCCATTTGGCTGCTGGCCCTTTCACTCCCTTGTGCCCCTCCCCAGCGCCAGGCCGTGGGTGGCCCGAGCACCTGGGGGGCAGTGGTCGCTGTGGGCGAGGCTGGTGGGAGAGGGACAAGGGGCAGGAAGATGGAACCAGGAGACCCTGTGAGCATGTCACCCGGGGAGATGAACAGGCGACGAGGTGGAGTGTTAAGGAAGGTCCCCGAGCAGAGGGCTGCATGACAGGAGGGGCAGCCCTTCCCCGGGGCACACTGAGCCAGGTGCTGCAGGGTATGGTGGGGGACCAGTGCCCGGGGCCACTTCTGTGCGGTGGGAAGCCCTGAAGGCCTGAAGCAGGCATGAGGCCACGTGGCTCCCAACCACCCCCAACAGCGGCTCTGGAGAGCAGTGGCCAGTCCACTGGAGCGGGCGTGGCCAGGTCTGGGAGAAGCGGCAGCCCATCCGAGTGGTAGAGCCCATCAGTCTCAGTGACGGGTTTGCAAGTGACAGTTCAGAGAGCCAGTACAAAGCCGCAGGCCTGGGGCCAGATGGTGGCTGGCAGGCAGCGAGGCGGGGTTGTCGAAATCAAGAGTTGCTTGACAGTAAGGTGCGAGAAGAGGAGGGCAGCACACTGTTACTGCTTGAGAGGCAAAGGGTGATGGTGCTGTCTGCGTTGGTGTGGGGAGAAGACGCAGGGACAGGAGGAGCAGCTGCGTGGGGGTCTGGAAGCATGGTTTCCTGGAGGGGGAGCTGGAGCTGCGGCTGGGGCAGTGGGGCAGGGAGGCAGCAGGTTCTCGGGGTAGTGGGTGGCCTGAGAAGCAGGCAGGGTCTGCAGGGTGTGGGAAACCCAGGTTTGCAGGGGAAGGGCCCTCTCTGATGGAAGGGGTAGGGTGTGCATCCCTCCGGGGATGCACCCCCAATCCCCTCCCCAGGCTCTGCTGCCGGTCTGAGTGAGGCATAGCTGCTCAGGGGGCTCCAGGCCAAGCCACGCCACGGGGGGCCTCCCCAGGAGGCCGAGCACACCCCCACCCCACATTTACAGGCTCCACGCGGCCCCGTTCCCACAGCCGTTTGTGAGGGGGTGGGTGTGGCTTTCAAGGCCCGACGGGTGCTTGGTGCCTGCCCACCTGCTGAGTCTCTGTTGTGCTTTTCCCCTTTGAGCATCTATTACTGATTAGAAGCCAGGAGCCTGATGCTTCCCAGCACCTTTTTTTAGAAATTTCTTTTTAAGTTTATACACAGTAAAATTCACTCTGTGCTAGGTATAACTTTTTATGACCAGCATGTGTGGCCATCAGAACGTCTGCCTTCATTCAGTGGTCTCAGAGGCTGGGACGCTACCTCCCCATGCAAATTCATGCAGAACAAGGCAAAGGAGGAGCAGAGTGTGGCTCTCCCCCACCAACCCAGGAGACAGAGGCCAAGATGCTCTTCAGGATCAGGGGTGGGTACAAGGTAGCCTCCCCTGGAGTCCTCCCCCGATGCTGGAGCTGCCCCTTAGCAGTGGGATTTCTGACTGTCCAGTGGCCCTGCCTGGTCAAGCCCTAGTACACAGGACCAGCTCAGGGCAAGCGGGATGGGGCAGGCATGGATGGGCAAGGACGGGTCGGCCCATGGCTGCAGATTGTTCCTGCCTGGATGCTTCCCCTTAGCCTGCCACCCCCAAGAGGGCTGTGTGGGAGGGAAACTTGCCTTGATGGGGTCAGTGAGTCTGGGTGGGTGGCAGAAAACACCTGTTATTTTGAAGCAGATAAAGGTCAAAGATCGGAGCTCACTTTTATCCACCAAAGACTGCTGGGTAAGGTTGTGTTTGGAAAGAACATCTGCTACTTCAAGCAAAGCTGGAAAAGGACTGATGTGTGCCTTTTTTGGCAGGGGCACCAGCAGAAGGGTGCTACAGCCCCCCAGCTGCCAAGTGGCAAGACCATAGCCAGCCTCCTCTTGCTGGGGTTGGCCAAGCATCGTCCTGGTCTGGCTGGGGCACATGCATCCCCCATAGTGCCAGCAAGGCAGGCTGGGTTTGGGGTAACCCTGTCCCTCAAACTCACTGCAGCTGTGCTACCCCCAGTTCAGGATCTGACTTCCCTGGTCCCAGGAGTTGCTGCGGGCTGTGGTGTCCCGCCACTGCCCACCCTCCCTGATGCCATCAGCTGTCCATTCTCTCTCCTCCCCATACCTGTCTTGGCAAGCACAGGGCTTCATCCTCCCCAGGACTCTCCCATGTCTGGAATCCTCAATGGTCTGCGACCAGGAAGGTGCCAGGCAGCCTCCAGGACTGAGCGGGGTGGGAAGGCTGTAGGATTAAGCCCTTCCCTATGGGGGCCAAACCAGAAGTTCTGGTAAGATCCTGGAGGAAGCAGTGGGTCAGGAAGGGCAGTGCCTGCTCCCCGTGCCCAAGTGGGCCCAGAGCAGCTGGCAGGGCGTGGTCACCAGTGCATGCTGTGCATCAGACTGACCTGGGGCCACTAGCGGTGAGTCTGGCAGGTGGCCTGGTCATTAGGGACCGCAGTGGCCTGTGCGTATGGTGCACGTGAGCCTCTGGGCACTGGGTGCACAGCGCGCCCAAGTGCCCGCTCTGTGTGCCCCCACCTAGCGGGGGCCCTCTGCTCAGAAAACCAGGCTGCTCCACTCCTATGCTCATCAAGCTGAACTTCTTTATTAAGTGCCGAGGGTCCAAGCGGGCGCCGCCCCTGCGAGCCTGTGCTTGGTGCGGTTCCCAGCAGCCGGTCTCTGCCGGGAGCAGCGGGGTGTGAAACAGCCGGTCGGTCTGTAGTGTGGCGGCGCTCACTTCACGTGCTCGGCCGCGTGCGAGGAACAGTAATACTTCTTGTGGGCTATGAAGGTGGACAGGCTGCTGAACCTGATGTTGCACAGGCGGCAGTGCCTGTGGCTGCCTTGGGGCGCCGCGGCCAGCGCGCCCTTGTCCGAGTGGGAAGGTGGCGGCGGCGCGGCCTCGGGCGACGGGCTGCCGCGGGGCGGCTCCTGGCCATTGAGGCCGTCGCGGGGGGCGGCGGGCGAGGGCGTCCGGGCGTCCGGCGGGGGCTTCCCCAGCAGCAGGCCGTGCGCCAGGCGGAAGTGCTCGACCAGGTCGCCGCGGACCAGGCCGTTCGGGGGGCAGTAGGGGCACGCGACGGCGGGCGCGTCCTCGGAGGCGGGGCGCAGGTGGCGCGGGGCGGCGGGGCACGAGAACTTCTTGTGCGCCAGGTAGGCCTCGAGGCTGTGGAAGCTCACGCGGCAGGCCGTGCACTCGTGGTAGTCGGCCAGGGCCGGCAGGGGCGCGGGGCTGGGGTCCTGCCGCCGCGGCTTCTTACTCAAGTCGATAGGGCCGTCGGCGGCGTCGGGGCCGCTTCCGCTTCCGGGCCGCGGAGACGCTGACGCGGGGGGCGCGGGGGCGGGCCCTGGCGCCGGGGGCGGGGCGGGTCCGGCCGCTGGCAGCTCGTAGAGCTTGCGGCGCCTGCGCGTGCGCACGGGTGGCGCAGCGGACGCGGGGGTCCCGGGGGTCCCGGCGGGCGCGGGCCGGCGCGGCGGCGGGTCGTGGCGCGAGGCGCAGTAGTAGCGCTTGTGCACCGTGTAGGTCTCGTGGCGGCTGAAGCGGATGTTGCAGGCTTCGCACAGCGTCCGGCGGGGGTCGTCGTCCTCGTCCGCCCCGCTGCCCGGGCTCGGGCTGTCCTCGCTGCCACGGCCGCCCGGCTCGGCCTCCGGCGTGGCCGCGTCCCCCGCCCCGCGCCCTGCCTCATCCTCGCTCGCCCCGGGCCCCGGCGACGAGCGCGCGTCCGCCTCTTTAGGCAGCGGCGCGGGGGGCGCGCGCGCCGGGGCGGGGGGCGCCTTGGGCCTGCGCGCGGGGGGCGCGTCGTCGGGGGGGCGGCGGCCGGAGCAGTAGAGGCGCTTGTGCACGTAGAAGTTGTTGACGTTGTTGAAGGTGATGTCGCACTCGAAGCACGTGGCACCCTTGGGGGCTCCCGCGAAGAGGCCGGCCGGCTCCCCCGCGCTCACCTGCAGCCGGCCGTGCACCAGCTCGCACATCTTGGCCAGGATCTCCGAGGCCGGGGGCGCGGCAGGGAGCTGCGGCAGGAAAAGGGCGCCCTGCTCGCCCGTCCCAGGGCTCCCAGGCGAGGGGCTGGATGGCTCCGTCTTCACCCGGGCGGGGCCAGGGCTGCGCGGCGACGGCGTCCGCGACCGGGCCACGGGCCCGGGCTCCGCCTCGGGCTCCTCCGCAGGCTCTGCCTTGATGCTCCTGGGGGCGGCGGGCGGCTCGCTCCCGCCGCCGTTCTGGGGGGGCCGTTCTGGTGTCTCCGTTGGTGGCCTCTGCCTGGGCCTTCCTGTCCAGTCCTGGCGATGGGTTGGGGGCCAGGGCCATGTCAGCAGAGGCCAGGACGCCGGGCAGGGCTGTGTGCTGCTGGAAGCTGGCCAGACTGTCTGCAGGGAGACCCCAGGGGCCACACTTAAGGGCTGGAGCAGGACCTGCCTGGGCCAGACCTGGGGTAAGAGGGAATGCGAAGGGGAGAGCTGGGCTGGGCAGAGGAGGTGGACAGCCAAGGCGGAAATCTACCCTGCTGCCTGGTGGACAAGCCCCCTCCCTTCCCAGTCCTCAGGGGCTCACCTGGGGGCAGCTTGGCAGGTGGGTGCCCGGTCCCTGGTGGGTAGATGTCAGCCTTGGAGCCCGGCTGGCAGACCATGTGGCTGGTCACCAGGTGGCTGTAGAGGATGTCCCTCGTGGTGGAGATGAAGCCACAGCTGTGGCAGACACCTGCGGGCCGGCTGGGGTATCAGGGCTGCGGGTGGCCCTGCAGACCCATCCCTTGCCGCCCCCTTCCCTGCCCCCACCTACCACTCAGAGTGTCCGTGTGGACCTTGAGGTGCCGCTCACAGTTGGCCTTGGTGGTGAAAGCCGACAGGCAGATCAGACACATGAAGGGGCGTTCTCCTGGGACACAGGGCTGAGTGAGGGGCCTGCTCTGGGAGCCCAGCTGGCTGTCCAGATGGCTAAGGTGGGCCACGTGCTCTGGGAGCCTGTGCGATGTGGCAGGCTGACCGTGTAGGCACACTGGGGCATGGTGTGCAGCCCTGGGCTGGGTGCACCAGTGGGGACACACGCTATTACAGAGGGTGGTGGGGGTCCTGGGGCCTCACCACTGTGGCTGCGCATGTGGATCTCCAGGGAGCTGGCGCTGGGACAGCTTTTGCGGCACTGGGGGAAGGGGCAGACGCGCTCGTTGGGGTAGGTTTCCTTGGGCTTCTCGTCGGCAGCCACTGTGGCAGGGGAGCCGGCACTCTGCCGGCTGGCACAGTAGTAGAGGAGGTGGGCTTGCAGGTTCCGCTCGCTCCGGTACCAGATCCCGCAGTCCTTGCAGGGGAAGACGTCTTCTGTGGGTTGAGAGGCGGGCGCAGCCTGAGTGGGGCATCCCAGCATCAGAGGGGGGCGTCCTGCAGCCCAGGCAAGCCTTGGACCCCTCGGAAACATGAGCTTGTGCCCTGGCTGCCCCACTGACCTCCACCTTGAGGAGTGTGGAGACTGGGGCCTTTGCCCCACCACTACTCCCTTTTTATTTGGCCCTTTTAAACTCCTGGATCTCCAGGATGCACGGGACCACATGGATAGGCCTCTGGCAACCCCACAGGGAGCCCCCATGCTGCCCCCAACAGGGAGCCCTGCAAGATGCTGTGGACACACTAGTGACTGTCTGCAGGGGCAAAGCAGGTGTCTGTGATGTGGCTGTGTGTGTGACTAAGCAGGGGTGAGGCATGGCATGGGACTACGTGCTGAGTGCTCGGGTAAGCGTGGCTGTGCACAGCCTTAGGTGGGGGGGGGGCAGGAGCTCCGAGGTAGAGCCGCTCTGTCTCCCTCTGGCCCCCTACCCGGGTGCTTCCGGGTCACTGACTGCATGGTGGGGTTTGCTGAGTTGACCAGATTTACCTCACACGGGCTGCCTCTACCTTTCCAGGTCATAGGAGTTCGGATCGCAGTAGTGGTTCTGCCAGGGGCGAGGGTCTGTGTAATGGGTGCTCTGCCAGTTCTCGGTGTCTTTATAGCAAAATGTTAAGGACTGGTCTGTTCCTCTTTGCTCCTGCTCTGTGGCCAGCTGCCCCTTGGCTCTGGACAGGGGAGGGCTTGCTCTGTGCCTGGACCTTTAGGTGGAACTGGGGGGCTAGACTCCTGAGCTGGGCTTTGGGTGTCTCATTCAGAGACCATTGTGCTCCCTGGCTTCCATGGCTGCAGGGGGACATGTTTCACCCGGTGGCTCCTCTGATGCTGGTCCTGGGTCTGTGGTTCTTCTCCACCCCAGAAGCCTCCAGGTGGCTACTTTTTGCCTCCCAAGGAGCTGAAGCACCTGTCTGGTGAGGTGGCCACTCCACGTCATTGCACCTGCAGCTTTTCTGGCTCAAATCCCTTTCTGTGTTTACGTATGTTTTCCAAGTTCCCTTTTTCTCAGGGGCCTTAGGGCAGCTCTGTCGTCTGTCATCCGAGACCTGAGCTGGAATTGGCATCTGCCAGGGATACTGGTGGGTCTGCTTTACCGTCTGCACAGTCAGCACTGGATGGCCGTTGGAGCCCCGGCCCCGGGCCTGAAGCTTAGTGAGGATGGTCCTGGTCCTGCCACCCTGGGACGACCAAAGGCCAGGTCCTGGGAGGGTGCAGCCCAGGTGACCTGTGTAAACGCCCGGTGTTACCGTGGCTCCGTCTCACAGGTGGGAAACACCAAGGCCCAGAGTGGAGAAGTCTCAAGAATTAAGCTGGTTCTGACTGACGCGCTCCAGTTCTTAAGGCCCTTCCAGCGCACCCAGGCTGCAAGCCGTGGTCGTGTGAACAAGACATCCACCCACCGTGGCAGTGCTCTGGGGACGGGGCAGCTTGGGCGAGGCACTGAGATGGAAGCCTAAGACCAAGGGGCGGCAGCCCTCCCAGCACCTGGGTCTGCCTGCAGCCTCCACTGGAGCAGCCCAGACAGGAGATAGGAGGTGGCCCCCTCAGGCTGGGTCCTGGGGACTCCCCGAGGTGGGTCTCTGGCACCCAGCAGACGCACCTCCCTGCCCTGGGTCTCTGAGGGGTCTTCCCAGTCTCCTTTCTCCCCTGACACCTCCATGTGCGGAGAGGACCCCATTAGTTCACTGCTGCCCTCTCTCCCCTGGCAGCACTGACATTCTGCAGGGCAGTGGCCCAGCCCCTCCCTGTGGGTACCAGGGGCGGGCCTCCTATCTGTGGCTTGTCCTCTGCCTCCACTGTCACCAGAGTCTCTCTCCCTGGGTCATTTCCATTTGCGCGGAAGCACACCAGAACCAGCTGGGTCCCAGCACCGCACGCCTGTCTGATGGGCTCGCTTCTCACTCCTGGCTCAGCACAACCACTGGTCAGGCTCACGGTGACCTCCACGCGACCCAGTCCGGTGGGCACTCCTCTGCCCTTGGACTCGTCACAGACAGGACACAGTGGACCCCCATGGCCCTTTGCTCCTCCCACCCTGACTGGAGCACCTGCAGGTCTTGTCTCTCTCTGGGGGCCTGTGTGGCCCCAGTACGTGCCTCAGCCTCTGAGGTCCCACTTTAGTGTCTGACGGGCATCTCGGGGCCAGCATGCTCAGAGCGGGCTCTTCCCACCTGCCTGGATAGATGTCCACCCAGATGGCATGCGGAAGCCCCACCTCTCCTCTGTCTCCACCTGTTTCAAGCTGTCATCACACTGAACTTGTTCCGAAAGCTCACTTTTCTGCCAGTTTTGCAGCCTTACTGTTACCACTTAGCAGCCAGGGTGATTTTAAAACTGGGACCACAGCCAGGCCCTTCCTGGCCCCACTGGGGGAGATCTGCCCCCTGCGGGCTTCCTGCAGCCTCGCCCCGTGGCAATCTGTGCCGTCCTGTTCCTGGAGAGCGTGTCATCTCGTCCGAGTGGCTCTCCTGAGCACCCCTGTTGACGTGGGCCCACCACCATCTGACCTTGTCACCACTTCCTCGGGGGTGTGTACCCATGCCCAAGGCTGCTGCCACCCGGCCAGAAGGTCACCTGTGCCTCTGGTGTGGTGGGCCCCACTTCGGCGACCTCGGTGCCCGGACTGACCAACTGGCTCAGTGTGATGTCAGCAGAGTATTTGCGGGGCAGGGGAATTCTATCGAAGGCTCAGAGGGGTCTTGAGGCTGAGCACTGAGGTGGGAAGTGGGTGGCAGAAAACCTTTCTACTCCAGGTGTCTCACCAGGGTGACACCTTTGCCCCCGGAGGATGCCTGGCCTGTCTAGAGATGTTTTGGGGAGGTGGGGTGGCACTGGTGTCTGGTGGGCAGGGGCCAGGCTGCCACTCAACATGCCTGCAGGGCGCCTGTTGGAAATGCGAGTCTGAGAAACATGCTCCGCCCCACCCCACTGTCCTGGGGGAGCGCGTTGGGTCAGGCTGTGCCTGTCTCCTGGGCCTCTCCCATGTGCGCTCGAGGTAGGTGCACATTGCCTTCTCCCACATACTGGCTGCAGCTGGCCACCCTCTGCCCCTCGTCCCCCTCCTACAACCCCACTTTTGAGCTCCATGGTACACCTCTCCCCTGCTCAGATCCTAGTGGTAACAGGCCTTTGTGGGCCTTGAGCTCTGGGCACCCCGTGCAGTCCCCATGGGGCTGCACCGGCACTGCCCCGAGCTGGGTGGCAGGGCACTCACTGTTGATGACTGCTGTGGCCAGGATGGATGCCATGCCGGCCTGCTGGGGCAGAAGCTGGATGTCACCGTGGGCGGGGACCATGGGCGTGCCCTCCGAGGACTCCTTTGTGGGATGGCCGGGGGCATCGTGGGGCTCAGCCACGAGGAGTGCGCTCAGCAGTCCACCTGCGGGCACCGGCTTGGTGAGCCTGCACCAGAGGGCTTCACCTGCAGGGGTGAGGTACCCGTGATGGCGGGGCCAGCAGCCCGGCTCACCACTGCCAACCTCATCCTCCTGACGCCTCAGGGCGGCCCCATCCTGAGCTTTGAAGCCAGTGGTGGGGGATGGAGCAGGGAGCGGCCTCCCTGGCAGCCATCCTGCCTCCATGGGGCAGCTGGGTGGTTCCCAGACCTCCCTGCCCTGTGTCCAAGCGGGAGGGCCTCAGAGCAGCCCACACTGCTGCCCGTTTCCCAGAGAGGGTGGTGCGTGGGATGCCCTCAGGGCGCCTGAGGAGCTGTGGCCAGCCCCATCCAAGACCCCACAACTCCACGGGGCGCGGCTGTTCCTGCTGTGGCCTGCAGGGGGCAGTCTTGGTCCACAGGAGGCCCCGGACCACCTCAAGGCCCCACGCAGAGGCTGCCACGCTAATGTCAGTGCCGCAAGGACCCTCGCCTGCCTGTGCAGACCCAGCCGGCTGAAGCCCTGCTGCCCAGGCCAGTGGGAAGGGGGGCCGGGCAGCACCAGCCAGCCCCTGGCTTTGCTGGGTGTGCAAACCAGGTGTGATGGTGCCTCTGGCTGTGCTCCATGTCCCTAGAGCGTCCCTTGGTGGGAAGGAGGAGCTGGGGTCGTCTCTCCCCATGGAGGGGGAAACTGAGGCACACAGGTGATGTGCTGACCCAGGCCATGCAGTGGATGGCAGGGCAGGATGGAAAGCCCTGGTCCCTAGATGTTGAGCTCAGGGTACCCTCTGCACCCACCCTGGGATCCCGAGGCCCCCAGTGACCTTTCACTGTCCCCTGAATAAGAGCTGCTGTCGGGTTCCACCTCCATCTGGGGCATTGAGCCAAATGTGCTCAGGAGGGGAGGTGAGGATGGTACCCCCAGAACGTTTAGCAAAACAGGGGAATGAGGTGGGTCTCCTGTGGCCAGTGGGCACAGCCCCTCCTGGGTTGCTATGCTGCGGCGGGTGGCCCTCGCTCGGCTGTAGAAGTTGTCACGTGCTGTCACCACGTCTCTCCCTTGTCTATAAAGGGGTGAGGACCCCCCTTCCTGCCCTCCGGCCTCCCTCCCAGGGTCTCCCTGCAGGGCCCCTTCTAGGATGTATAGGGAGATAGAGGAGGCAGGGGCTGAAGTGAGTGAGCACCGGGGTCTGACCAAGCTCTTTCCTTAGCCTCCCTAAGAAATGGGGCCCCAGAAGGTGAAGGGACGTGGCCCAGGCCTCACAGCTAGGGAGCTGGCCCTCCTGGCCAGCACAGGGCCCTGGGTTCCTCCGCCGACCCTGGTGGTACCAGGGGGCAGTCCTTGCCTGGGCCCAGGAAGAGAAGCCACAACCGGCTTTCTGAGACCAGCTGTCTCACCCCTCGGCTGACTGTCCGGCCCGGCTGGGCTTTAATGAGGGTGCAGGGGTGTGGCTGCCGGGTTCCCTGGCCCCTCGGCCCAGCCCACTGGTTTCCCTTAAAGGGCAGCCCAGGGACAGCCAATGACCCCGCCTCCCGGAAGCTCCATGACACCAACCCTTCCTGTAGATCTCCGCGGTGGCTTCAGCCTCCGTCAGGGCCTGGGGCAGCGTCCTCAGCCAGCAGGCCTCGTCCTCCAGCAGCAGGGCCAGGGCCTGGCTCTGGGGGGCAGGGAGGGAGTGGGGTCAGCGGGGACACAGTGGTGCCCTCGGCGGGGAGGAGCACCGGCCGTCCCCGGGGGGCCCCTAGTAGGGGTGCCTGAGGGCCCGCCCACAGGGAGTCCCCATCTTCCATGGTTGGACATGGGTTTCTCTTGGAAACAAGATGCCCAGAGGGGTCAAGCAATTTGCTCAAGGTCACACAGCCAGTGAGCAGCAGAGAGGGGATTTGCACCCAGTTTGTTTTTGCCTCCCCATCCCCTCCGGGCTCTCCGGCTCAGTCCACGGGGAGCAAAGGGCTGGGCTGGCGTGGGCTTCTCCCACACAGGCCCCCAGAGGCCTCCAGACTGAGCTGTGGTGGAGGCCGGGATTGGCTGGGAGGAGGTGGTGTCTCCCCAGACAGGGACCTCCATGTCCTTGCCCATGGTAGGGCTCTCCCCCTGCTGCAGGGCCCAGCAGGCACCTCTGTCCAATCCATCCTGGGCCCGCACGGCGGATCCTTGAGCACCTGTCTGGGCCCAGCAGCTGAGATGCCTGGGCAACAAGATGCCCCCATGCTGAAGCTGGTCCAGCCCCCACCCCAAGACTCCCCAAGACCCCTGTGGGCATGTGGGGTCAGTCTCTGTCCACCTGGCTTGCTGTCACCCATCTCATAGGTGAGGACACTGAGGCAAGGGGGTGGGGAGGGATGGCTTGCACCAGCACTGCCTCACCCAGCCGTGCTCTGTCCCCAGCACCATCTGTGAGCTGCCCTTGGAGCGCCCAGGAGGAAGGAGTGCTCTGGGCTCAGCCTGCAGAAGGGCTAGCAGCCTGGTGCCGGGTGGGGCGGGGCCACCTGCAGACCCCCTCGGTGCCCTGTGGTCCCTGGCCAGACACACAGACCTGTGTGGGCTGCAGGGTGGGTTCAGAACCCTGGCCCTGCTGCACCCCTCAGGCCTCAGCCCCAGTGCCGGCCCCCAGCTCTGGGCTGACTCCGCACCGTGCACATCCCATGTGGGCACTTTTCTGTTTTGCTCAACTTAATACCTTTTACTCAGAAATGTGTGCAGCAGGACTATTAGCTGAAGAACCAGTGTCACTTGCTGGAAACGCTGCCACCTGGATGGCAGGGGCTTTGTGGGCCCCTGGGACATAAGCGGCAGTGGGCCAGGGTGGGACAGCCAGGGCAGATGGTGGCATGTGGGGCATCCTCTGATGGGTCCAGGTACCCCCCAGCCAGGGCTGAGCCCACGGCACTTCTCAGGGTTTGCTTGCTGCCCAGGACCCACACAGAGCTGGGCTCCCCAGACTCTGACCACCTCTACCCGCTCATCCCCATCCTGGGACAGACTCGGGGATGCAGCAAGGTCGGGCACCCTGGCCAGCAGAGCAGCCGTGTGGCCTGTGGGTCAGGAGAGCCGGTCCTGAGGTAGGATACGTCATCCTCGCACCATGCCTGCCTTCCCTGCTCCTGGGCGTCTCTGCAGGAGGGTGATGCCCTTTGGAGGTGTGGCCGGGGCCCAGGTGTTCATCCTGTTACCTGCACGCAGGGCGAGTCACACCCATTGCCCTGCAACTCAGTTTCCCCCCAGGGACCAGGAAGAAGAGCCCCACCTTGCTTTCGCCTTCCCCTAGAGGCCCCGGCACAGCGGGCAGGGGCCCTGTGACTGGGCCTTGGAGGCAACAGCTGACCCGTGTCACCCTGCAGCAGACATCTCTGCCAAGGACCCTGCTTTTAACAGATGCCCAGTGATTCTGATGGGGTCCCTGCTGGCTCAGAGGTTTCTGTCCAGGCCGTAGCTGGAGACAGGGTGGGGGGACTAAGAGGCAGGTGGCTGGTGACTCCCGTGTCCCAGATACACCTGACCTGGGCAGCAGCTTGCAGCCAGGCAGAGGCCGGGGCCTCCCCAAGTTTCTAATGAATATTAATGAGTGGAGGAGAGTGAAAAAATTAATCTGCCTGATCCTCCGATGAGCGCAGCAGTAACGATATGAAATCTAATTATTCGTCCCAGTATTTCTAAACCCTCAAACAGACTGACAGCCGCCTGGTCGGTTTAATGCTTATCGCTCTCGGGAGCGGCGTGTTCGCGCATGATAAAAACACCCGCGCAGCTCTGCTGACGCTGCAGAACCCCTCACTCTGCACACGGTTCGAGCGGAGCGCAGGCGGCGGCGCCACGTCCCCACCCGCTGGCGACTGGGTGCCCTTGTGGTGGCTGCCCTGCGCAGGCCGGGGGCGCCGCCGCCTGTGAGAGCTGGTGGGAGGAAGGGGCCCCCACTTCCACAGGGGGGCTGGAGACGGGGAGGCTGACCTCACACACCCGCACTTGGTTCCGAGGGTGCGAGCGCCTCCCCGTCCCATGGCTTTCGGTGGGGGGAGTGCCGACCCGCCCAGCTGCCTCTGAGACTGGGGGCAGTGCCCACAGGTCAGCCCCGAGCCAGCACCTCACCCCGTACGAGGCAGCTGGACCCCCGACGTCTGCTGTCGAGCCCACAGCCCACCTCTCGGACCACCTCGAGGCTGAGGATGTTGGTCAGTAGCAGATTCTCTGCTTCCCCTGTGGAGGGGCTGACACAGCACCAGGGGCCTGGTTATTTACTTTTTGTCCCTTTTTTTCCTCCCCAACTCTGAGTAGCCCTGGAACAGAAGCCCTTTTCTCTGGTGAAGGCGCAGGGCCCCCTTCCTGGCCCTGCTCAGCCCATGAGCAGCTGGCAAGCCTGGGAGGGGTTGTTTATAGCGCCCCCACTGGGCCCTTCAGCCAAAACTACCAGGGGTGTGTGTGCCGCCTCCCCTTCATGGGCAGCGCCAGGCTCGGTGCCCCATCGGGGGCCAGCTGGCCCTGGACAGGCCATGTCTGGGGTCGGCAAGAAGCCCCTCCCTCTACTCCGCCTGCAGCCCCCCAGGGTGGTTTGTCTCTCCCGCCTGGCTCCAGGCCAGCCCTACCCAGGGCTGGGAAAACCGGCGGCCACTTTAAATTCTCCGGGTGCATCTGAGAATGCGCCTTGTATCCCCCAACAAAGAGGTCAGTGTCTGGATTCTGTGCCCACTGATAACCATCAGAAACCCTATCTCCACCGCATCCGTTGCGACAACTTTATCTGAGGCTGTTCCCAAACCTCCCCGTGCAGCTCATGGGTCAGCACTGACGGGTGGTGGGGGCCCTGTTCTGGGTGGGAGTGGGGCGGCAGGCCCGGCCCAGGGCACTAGGCAGCCCTGCAGAAGGTCGGGGAGTGGCCTGGGCTCCCCCAGGTCACTGTGGGCAGCTTCACAGGAGGTCAGGGCTGGGACGGTGGCAGGCCCAGGTGGGCTCTGACTGGGGCCCCGGCCATCCCTGTCCTTCAGCTCAGGCTCACAAGCTCCATCTGTGCCCTCACCAGAGGCGAGGGCATTTCTGCCTTGGCTGCTTTTCTCTCTCCCAGATGCTGTGAAGAACCTACTTCCCAGGTGAGACACTGAGTCTCACAGAGGCGAATAAGGGACCAAGGACACGAGAGGTGGTTGTGTGCACGGGGCCAGACCTGGGTCTACATGGCCTCTACTCTGCCAGTGCAGCCATCCATCCCGCATGCCCATCATCCACCCGCCAACCATCCATCCCACAGGCCCGCCCACCACCCGCCCACCATCCATCCCACCCACCCACCATCCACCCATCCTGAACATTTCTTCTGTATCTGACTGCAAGTTTTAGAGCTGCTGGGCTTCGAGCCCTGGAAGCTGCAGCTGGACCAGAGAGGGACCTGCCGAAGGTCACAGAGCAGGCTGGTGCTGGCACTGACTCTCGAACCCTGGCCAGGCTCTGTGCTGCCTGTCCTTCCTGGAGCTCCCGCCCCCAATGTCCCGTGTGTGGGGATTGTGGGGGGAACCATGTGACCCCCCCTGCCTGCAAGCACCCCCAAGCCAGTGGGAAGGGTCACCACACCCCCTGGCGCCCCTCTCCGCCTCCCTCTCTAAACAGCAAAGACAAACTGCCTTGATAGGATGCACTGGGGCAGGAGGTGCTGGGGGAGAGAACTGGGACCCATCAGCTGAGCTCGATAAGGGGCCCGCTGAAATGTTAGTAAAAATATTTAGACAATAAATGAAGTATCGGAAAGGCGCACGTATCTTTAAGAAATCAATCATCTTGTATGGTGTGTCTGGACACTCGGCGCCAAGGCGGAGATAGCGCCTGCTGGGGAGATAAGGGTTAATCAGGGATTTAATTCTCCAGGAGATAAAACTGCAGGGAGGAGCAGGCGGGGCTCCTTCCTCCCTCAAAGGCCCTGGCCTCCCTGGCGCCCCCTCTTGCTCTCCTCGGACATTATCTCTCTGCCTGGAGAGGGTTTCCAACCTCACGCCAAGTCTCCCCAGGCTGACCTGCGCCCCAGGCCCAAGGAGGACAAAATCCTGGGGAGAAGCCTGCAGGTGGGAGGGAGGGCAGGCCAGGCAGGGTGGGCCAGGGTCCTGGGGCCGGCACAGGGTCTGCAGGGGCCCCAGGGGCAGGCACACACCATCCAATTCCCCCTCTGCTCTTTGACCCTGCTCATGGCCAAGTCCCTCAAGTTCTTGGAGCATCAGTTTCCTCATCTGTAAAATGGGGACAAGTACCCCTCAGAGGGTAGGACCATGTGTGAGGACAGTCCAGCAGTGTATGTGCATGAGTGGACAAGACGCACACACCTGTCCATCTTGCCAGGGGCTGACTGTCCCCCGAAGGAGCAGCAGAGGAGAGGTGCAGGTACTGCTAAGAACACCGAGACCCCAGCCCTCAGCCGTGGCTTTTGTCCAGTCAGTCTAGAGGCCAGAGTCACGGAGCTCCTGGCCCACCTGGTTCCCCTTCCAGCCCCCAGCTGCCCCCACCCAGCAGCCCAGCCTCCGAAGGGTCACTGCTGCCTGCACGCCTCCAGAAACGGCTCCGACCCCGCCGCCTCCATCCCACAGCGGGCCACCTCCCTGCTCAGGGCCACAGGACAAGAGGCTCACCCCCTCCAGGGCTGCTGGCCACCGTGTCTGCTGAGCCACCCCTTGTGGCCTCGATGGGCAGCAGGCGGGAGGCCCCGGCTTCCCCGTCTCAGACGAGCACCCTCTCCTCTGTGGGGTCTATAAGGCTCAGGCCTCAAGCGCTCTCAGGGTTTCCCCTAAGGCACCAAAGGCTGAAGAAACAAGCTCAGGGACATCAGGAGGCTGCCTGGGAGCACACAGCAAAATGGCCACGAGGCAGACCCCAGATCCACACCGTACACTGTGGGGACAGCCTGGCCACGAAGGTGGACTCCTGTGACCCTGGGCCAGCCTCCTGCCTATGTAAGCACCTGTCCCCCCCAGCCTGGCTGCTCAGCTGGGATACGTGGTGCGGGCGGCCCACAGACCCCGGGGGACCGCCCCAGCCTCGTGAGGGGCAGATACGAGGTCCTGACTCGGCATGACCCACAGCACCGGTTTTACTGCACACAGGAGTGGGTGGGGGCTGTGAGCACTTGTCTGAGGGCCTGAAGCTGGGGACTCTGCCCGTGGCTCCTTACCAGCCCCGCGCATGCTGCTGCAGGCCAAGGTGCTGGGGCCCTGGTTTCCACATCTGAGAAATGGAGACTGCCCCCCAGGCTGGTTAGAGTTGTCAGGGTAGCATTTGGCCTCTGTGCAGAGGAAGCCTCATCCATACAGGCCTGGCTCTGCTGCTGACTACACAGAGGTGTATCACGCCCATGCCTGGGGCCTCGGGGCCTGGAGACCCAGCACCATAGGGCACCTGCCAGCCAGCGTGTACCCTGGATCAAGCCACCCCTGAATGCCACCTCAGGAGTCAAAAAAGACCATGGTTGCACCTGCACATTTGGGGCATCTGAGCCTGAGCTTGAGGGGACCAAGCTGAGGTGCTGCCTGGTCTCCTAGGAGGTATTTTCTGAACGCTGGTCATGCCCAGGCCCTCCTGGTCCCCATCACCCCACATGCCGCCCACTCCACTACCCCATGCTTACTGTTTCCTATATAATGATGTTCTTTCTTAACTGGGATGTATTTTTAAAGGAGCCTGCAAGAGGGTGCCGGGCTGACGTGCCATGAACAGAAGGCAGCTCAGCAGTAGCCCTGAGAAAGGTGATGACCGCGGTGCTCATGTCCAGTGGGGGGGTGCTGCCTGTGGGGGACGCGTCCCAGGCGGGGCCCCTCGTCAGAGGGAGATGGCCAAGTGTGGGAGGGCCCTGGCGGCGCCCCCTCCCCGTCTTCAGGACCCACGGGGAGGGCGACGGAACAACCTCTCACTGTCCGCTGCAGCCGCACCCAAGAGCCCAGAACACCACCTCATTTGCCCCTGGGGGTGCCAGTCCATGCCTGCCTCCCCGGTCACAGGCCAGGTCCGGCCCCACCAATTGGCTCTTTGTTGCCTGCTCCCCTGGAACACTCTCCACCACCTCTCCAACTTCTACTCATCCATTATGGGCGTGCTTAAAGGACACCCCGCCAGGAAGCACCCTGTGTTACCTGAGGTCCCACAGGTAAGCCTTCCTGGTGCCCCCTGGCAGGTCACTCTTCCCTGTCCTCCCGGTCCCAACCCCTCAGGCCTGGCTTGGGGGCTGAAGGGGTCTGTGCCCTGGGCCACACGCTGCCCCGGCTGCAGTTGCTGGGCAGGCTGGCCGGGGTTGAGGCTCCTTACCGTTTCCACCTGCCCAGGGGACGAGGCTCCGCTCTGGATGCTCCCACGGAATGGGCCCCAGGACAGACCCTCGGTGAGGCTGCGTCGAGCCCGCACACGGCTCTGCCCGCCCTGCAGATGCAGCTCCAGCTCGTCTGCAAGGAGAGACATTGGAGGCGTGAGGTCTGGCGGTGGGGGTCACCCGGCCCGCCCTTGTGCAGGGCCGCCCATCTGTGCAGCCCCCATGCGCCAGGAGGCCCCGGGGCTGTAGGGCAGAGAAGGGGCTGCCCCATGGGTCTGAGTTATGGGCAGAGTGGCTGGCACCTGGGTTCTGGGGGCCGCACAGATAGTATGAGAGGAGCCTGCAGCTGGGGACCACACAAACATGTCAGGGACATGTGGCTCCTGCAGCCCTGGGGGCAGTGGCAAGCCTGCCCGTGCCCAGGGTGCACATATGGAGCCAGGTGAGCCCTGGCAGGGACAGGCCTGCTGCTGCCCTGCCCACCCTGAGGGACCACTGCTCGCTTTCGGGGCCTTGGCTCTTGCTGAGGGCGCAAGGTGCTCGAGGACTGTGGCTACCTGCCGCGGTTGGGGGCCCTCCCAGCTCGGCCACTGTGGCCTGGCGTGGCCCCTGGGGCAGGGCAGGGAGCGGCCCCTGCTGCTGGACCACTACAGGCACAGATGGGCCACTGCTGTGAGCCCCTGGGACCGTCACCCTCACAGGGTTGGGCCCTGAGGTGCCCAGGGCCTGCAGCGGGGCTCCGAGTTCAGGCTGATCTCACTGCACAATCCACATGACCTCCTGTCGTGGGTGGAAAGGTGGCCCCCAAAAGGTACATCCACCCGGAACCTACAGATTGTCCTTTGGAAAGGGTCTTTCTAGAAGTAATTATGTTGAGATCTCAAGACACAACCATTCTGGATTATCCAGTGAGCCTTAAATCCAATGACAAATACCCTTATGAGACACACAGACAGAAAGAGATGTGGGGAAGATGGGAACAGAGACCGCAGGGTGCAGCTGGGAAGCTGCACCTGGGCCCCCAGAACTGGGAGAGGCAGGGGGACCCTCCCTGGAGCCTCGGGGAGCAGTGTGGCCCTGCCCCACCTGGATCTGGGACTTGTGGCTCCAGAACCGAGAGCAGATTCCTGATGTTTTAAGGCATCAAGGTTGTGCAGATCTGCCAGGGTCGCCCTGGGAGACACGAGCCTAGAAGTGACCACACCCCCCCCCAAGCCTCGCGTCCTTGCTGGACAAAGGGCCAGTGGTGGCTGTGCCCTCAGAGGGCGGTCCCTCTCCAGGCCACACAGCCTCCGCCCAGGGAGGCTGGGCCACCTTGTGCTGCAGGTGCCACCTAGGCTGCTTGGACCCATACAGGCCTCATGTGGCCCGGCCCTTCCCGAGCAGGGCTGCTGTGGCGGCCCCACTTCCTGGAGCCCCGATCAGGCAGGCTGTGGCCTTAATGGGCCCGATTATCAGATAACTGCCGGCCTCATGGCCCAGATAACGTGTAAATACACCAGGAGGCTCGGCTAAAATGTTCTAACTGGGTCCTTGTCTTCCCCAGGGCAGATAAGATGGCAGGGGACCAGGATGAGGCCAAGGTGGCCGGCGCCCCTTTATCAGCCCCACGGAGGGCAGGGCAGGGGCCCATCCATGAGGGACCATAGCCCCTGCCAGCCCACCCAGGATGCCCGGGTCCTGGCCCAGGGCTCTGTGCCCCACAGGACCCATTGCCAGGGACAGAAGTTGGCCCAGCCAGCATACAGCCCCCCATTCCTGCTCAAAGGGCCTGATGGCGCTGCTATCTCCTTATGCCCCCTGTGTGGCTGAGGGGGCTGAGGCCGAGCAGTGGGGAGTGGGGCTCCAGGACCTGAGCCCAGGCTGCTTGGCACTAGATGGCAGCCTGGGCTCCTGGCCCCTCAAGCTCTGGGTGTGCCTGGGTCTCTGATTCCCTGTGGGGCCGGACCTCGGGGTGGGCATGGGTGAGGGAGGAAGACGCTGTCTACAGGCGAGCTCACTGGGTGCTCGTTTGCGCATCTGTCTGTCCAGCCACCTGGCAGGTCCGGGCTCTGCTCCTGAGGCTGGCGGGAAGCCCACAGCGGGCCGAGTGGGTGCGCTGCCCCGTCTACTCCCACTCAGGGCGGGCTCAAGTGGGGGGGGGGGCGTCCAGAGTCCTAACCCATGGCCCACACTGGCTGGACAACCAGACATGCCAAGCCACACGGGGTTGGCTTGCACTCAGGCCTGTGAACAGGGATGCCTAGGTGGCTCTGGGCTTTAGCTCTCCTGCTGGGGCCACAGATAAACACTGACCGTGGCCTGGGCTCTTTGCTTTCATCTATTTTCCTGTCAGTGTCCAGAACATTCATAAAGGAGCCTGTTTCTGGCCTTGTCGGGCTCGAGGCTCCCCATTAAGAGATGAGGCCTTCTGTCTGAGGCCAGCACCTGCCTTTCCCTGGGAGGAACATGGAACCCAGCCGTCTTCCCACGTGGGTGCTGAGTCCCACCCAGACTTGGGGGCGCAGTGGAGTGGGGGGCGGGGGCAGCTGGCCCAGGTTGCCCTGGGAGCCAGAGGAGGGGCAGGGCCAGCGGGGCGGGCCTCCCCACCCAGGCCACGTGTGCACCTGCAGGCAAACGGCGGTGCCGCCTAATCGGAGCCCCTGGGGTAGCAGGCCCAGCCTCCCAGATAACAGCATGGCTGGTGTTTCCCAGGGCAGCCACGCTGTCTTCTGGGTATCGTGCACTGCCAGAGACACGGCCGGCTCCTGATAAAGGCAGCCGTTCCACATGTCCTGGGGCAGAGCCCACTGCTCGGGGCTTACTGGGGGCTAGGCAAGACCTGGGAAACTGGGGGAGTCCACGGACCTGGCTGGGGATCAGGTCACCAGGACAACCAGCCTCCCTGGCTAGGGGCAGGGGCCATTTCTGAGGGGCATTGGGAAAGGCACACCCTATGGGTGAATGCAAGGCCACGGCAGGTGCCTGGCTCAGTGGAGGGAACACAGCTGGATCTCAGCCCCAGCTCACCTGTGCCCTTCTGCAGTGCACAACGTGTGCAACTGTCCATTGTGGCCCTGGTGATGTTCAACATCTGTCTGCTCAGATAACCAATTTCTAACAAACAGTTCCTGCCTAACCCCTTGCATGGCTGAAACAGGGTCAGCAGTATTAAAAAAGCCCAGTTTGAACCTAGCAGAGACCCTCTCCCAATCAGGAATAAAATCACATCAGCAAAGTGGAAGGAGGTGGGCCACCTACTCCTGGCAGACTGGATACCTCACGAGGGCTCAGTTAAAGGCTGAGAACAAATGAGGGCATAAATGAAGGAGGGACAAGAGATGCCAGGCTGGGGGCGGAGCTGGCAGGGAGAGTGACAGGCAGGAAGACCGAGCTATTTTTAAACAGCCTCTATGAAGCCAGAGGACACTCAGCTCCCAAGCACACTGGCAGGAAACCTGGGGCCCGGGACAGCCCCAGGCCACAACTTGAGCTTGGGCTGCAGGTGGGATGGGGACCCAGGTCTCCGGGCTTGTGGCTTAGCACTCACTGGGTCACAGACCCCGTGCGGGCACCTGGGGTGGGGACAAGGGAAGCCCAGACTCTGCCCTTGGGGGTCCCAGGAAACACGGGCAGTGGCAGTAATGCCAGTGGGCCAGTCACGGTAGGCTTCCAGGTGGAGGTGTCCTCCTCTGGGGCAGCCTCCTGCGACCGGTGTGTCCAGACCAGTTTGGCAACGGGCACAGAGATGTCAGTTCCAGCCAGGTCCTCCTGGCCCTGTCGCCCTTGACCTCTGTCCTCTCCATTGGGAAGTGGGGGCAATGCCATCTGCCCCAAGGACTCATGAGGCTAACAAACTTCCTGGCCCCACTTATTAAGCCTTAGCCCAGTGCCTACCACCGTGTGCAGAGACAGGCTCAGAGAGGGGAAGCGAGCAACCCAAGGGTGCAGGGCGGCGGGTCTGGACCAGAGCCCCAACTGAGCTGTAGCGGGTCCTCCTAAGGCAGGGGGCTGGCCGCAGAGAGGAGAGGAGGGACATGTTGCCGGGCGGGTGGGGGGCGGGCCCCGCGGGCCCCTCCCAGCCCTCCTGAGCCCTGGCTGACCTCCTGCTCTGTCCTCAGTCTCCCCGTCTGTGCCTGGTCTCCTCTGGGGGCGGGCGAGGCCCTGTGCCGCCTGGGTAGACCCCCAGGCGGTCGGACCACCACCGAAAGGCCAGCATCAGGACAAAGACCAATTCATTCCAGCAAACACCCCACACACGTTATTTCCAGAACAAACATGCCGAGCCAGGATTGAATTTCGCACCCCGAGCACCTGCGAGGAACCAGACGAGAAAATTCAGGCTTTGCATATTTATATGTTTTAAATGTCTATTTAGGTCTCAAACCCTCCAATGGCGTCCTGAGGGGACAGGAAGGAGGCCGGGCTGCTCTGCCACCCCAGGCCAGGTTCAGGACCCACGCCGGGGAGCCCGGTGGGGCAGGTGGCTTGGAATCAACAGGCAGGGGCCATGTCCTGCCTCTGCCCAGCTCCCGCTGCGCCTCGGTTTACCTGCCGCGCTGGCAGCCGGGAGGGCAAAGGCAGGGTGTCGGTCGGCGGGGCCCCTGCTCTCCTGCCCTGGGCATCCGGGGGAGAGCCGCCCCAGCTCTGCCCCACGCCTGGCAGCCCCCGGCGGCCGCGGGCAGCAGCCGGCACCCCTCCAGTGAGGAGGTTCTAGTTTTCCCTCCCTATCCCACAGAGGCGGCTCAGAGAGCTGAGCAGGTTGCTCAAGGCCACACAGCAGGGGCCGCAGTGACTCAGCCCGGCCCAGCCCCTTTCTGCTGGAAGGTCCAGGCTCCAACCACCTGTCCCGAGCCCACCAGAGCCCCGGGCTCCTTCCCTGCGCCCCGGCCAGCCCTGCGGTCTGCAGAGCGTCAGCGGGCTGGGGGATGGCGGCCTCCGGAGCACAAAGTCCAGGCACCCCACGGCCCCTGCCCCGATGGTGGGCCCCGGGGTCAGCATGTGGGTGCCCACCCAGGGGTCAGCGCCAGCACCCTTCTATCTAATCGCTCATCGCTCCGCCCGGCCCGCCCTGTGGCTCCGTGGACCAGCTGGCCTCGGCTCGTCAGAGCACCCTATCTCCCCATCACGCTGTTTGCCTTTGATAAAAGTCACAGAAAAGGGGGGGAAGGTGGGAGAGAAGGAAAACCCCAGGAGTGAGCAGGCCCTGCCCTGGCAGGGTTCTAGAAGTCTTCACGGGCGAGGGCCCGGAGTGGACAGGGTAGGAGGCTGGGTGGCTCTGAGACTGCACTTCCAAAACGTGCCTCACCAAGGTGGAAAGCAGGCCCAGAGAGGGCGAGCGACTCTCTCAAGGTGACACAGCAGATCAGGGTTGGCGGCCCCTCTGCCCCCCTGCCCGGTGCCTCCTACAGCGGCAAGCCCTTGCACACTCAGCCCCCCACTGCACCCCTTCGCCTGGAACATCAGGCCTCTGCCTATCTTACTGAGGGTGGACTCGCCCAAGATCACTGGCTCTCCAGTCTTGCCTCCCACTTCCCCGTCCTGCCAGGGAAAGCTGTGAGCTGGGTGTGGCTGAGGCCCCAGAAGGACAGAGAGGCCAGGAGGCTCCTCCTCCCGCCGCACATGGCCACCACCCTCCCCGGTCTGACTGTCCTTTCTCAGCTGCAGCAACTGCCCCTGGTCCCGCCCTTCTGGGACTGAGCTGCCTTGAGGTGAGGCGGGGGCGCTGATTCCTATGACCACAACTGCTAGGGGGGTGATGTATAGCCCCTCCCAGCCCCAAGTATCTGGCCAGCACCGTCTCCCAGCTGGGAACTCCCAGGCTTCAGTTTCCTCTTGTGTGAAACGGGGGTCAGAGCCCCTGCCTCACAGGTCATTGCGAGATGAAATAACACAGAGACGGTGGTGTGTGAGGAGCAGGGCCTGGCACCCAGGAGCCCTCAGGACGGCCCGTGGGAGCCGTGGGGGTCAGGGCTGAGCAGCAGGCCTTCCACTGCCCTGGTCAGCCTTCCAGCCCCTCGGGCTCCCCAGACCTCACCTCCGAGTCCACAGAGGGCACCCAGGCCCCGGCATATTAGGGGTTTGGGAGCTGCCCTGGTCACATGAATACACCAAACAGGGACCATGGGCAGGCGCAAGAGGCCGTCTCCCAGACAGGTATTTTGAGGTGGGAGTCCAGAGCCAAAGTAGGGTGGGGGCTGGGAGGTGGGCACACCTGAGGCTTGGGGGCCTGTCTGGACACCCACGGCCTATGGCTGGTCACCATCCCTTCTGCCCTGTGGTCACAGAGCCTCTTGGCTGGGAGGGAGGGTTTGTTCTGTGCATGTCATGGCCCTGCTCACGTGCGACCCTCCTGAACTGGCTGGGGCGGGGAGATCTGGGCCGGGGGAGAAGTGGCTGGGGGTGTGGGGGGCAGGTTCCCATCAACTTCTCAGAACACCCCCTGCCCAGTCTGCCCAGTTTTGCTTCCCGTGTACAGCCTGGGCAGTGAGGGCCAGCCTGGGGACAGGCTGAGGGGGAGGACCCTGCGCAGGAGCCCGAGTCAGGCTGTGGGGCTGTGCCTGGGGGAACCGGCGAGGTCCAAGTGCCGCCTCTCCCCAGGCCTGCACTGCTGCGGAAGCTGTGTGCCGCTTCTCCCACTGGGCTGGCTGCTGCAGGCTAGGTGCCGTCCCTGGAGCTGAGCCAGAGCACAGAGAAAGCAGACATGCCCATGTAACCTGTGGTCCCAGGAACAGGAAACCCAGAGCCCTGGGGCCCCAGCCAGCCAGAGTGTCCTCTGGATCAAGCCGTACCTGAACACCACATCAGGGAACAAAAAGGGGCAGAGCTTGATTCAAGCCCTGGATGTTGCCAGTGGCCATGGCGCCTTCAGACAGGTCCTGCCTCATCGCAGGCCTCTGGCTCCCAACTGTGGACTGTGGGGACAAAGTGTTGAGAGGACACAGCTAAAAAAGCTTTGGGAGTAAATGTGGGGTCTGTTTCCCCTGCTCTCTGCCAGTCGAGGAGAGCAAAGTTCAGAGAGGTGAAGAGATTGTCTTAGGTTTTGTGGTCAGCAAGTGGCAGGGGAGAGTAAAGCCCAGGTCCTTCTTGCCCCAGACCCATCACCCCGGCCTAGGCAGCAAGTCCTCACAGCCAGCCTGGTATGTCTGGCAGGTGGACACTCCAGGCCCTAAGTGTAGTCCTGTTCCCATTTCGAAGTGGGAGCCACTGAGCTGAGCAGGGCAGGAAGCAGTCCCCACAGGGGTTGGCACGGCCGAGACGGAAGGAATAATGGGACAGCCGGGTGGGCGGTGCAGGGAGGGAGCGATGGCCCCCACCAGGTAAGGCAAGAGGGGGCCCCGGACCCACCCTTGCTAAGGAGCAAAGCCGACTGAGGGCTCAGCGGACTGGTGGCTCTTGGGAGCCTGGGGTGAGGTTCCCACCCTGCCTCTGGGCCTGGGCATCCCCACAGAGCCCCTCAGAGGGCCCAGACCCTTGCAGGAGGGCCGGAATCTGGGGGAGGTGGCAGAGGAGTGGGGGAACTTGAAGGTGAGGATGCGTGTAAAAACTGGATCAGCTACTGTCCTTCAAAATCAGATTCCACAGACAGTCTGGGATCTCTGGCCTCACAGGGGAAGCTGGACACCATGAAGAGCCAGGTTTTGGTTCCTGCAGGGCCACCGCCCATATAAGCCCAGGGCCAGCTGCTGCCCCCAGGATGGCAACTGCCTCTCACGAGATGACACCCATGTTGGGGGCTGGCCACAGGGTCTAGCCTCTCTGTCCAGCTGTTCTGTTGTTTCATGTTTTTAAGTGCCCAGAGATGTGACTGACCCAGACCAGTGCCCAGGTCGCTGACGGGGAAGTCAGAGAAGAGAAAACCCCTAGGGACCCCCTGGCCTCCGCATGGGGCGCCCTGGGCGCCTCAGCAGGCCCTCCACCACCTGGGGGAGTGTCCAGCTTCTCTGCCCACTGCCCAGCATGGCCCCCACTGGCTTCAGGCCTGGCTGTGGGGGCCCAGACGTTGCAGGCGCCCCTCCCCAGAGCGTCCAGGCCCCCCGGGTGGGGCTGCAGAACCTGCATCCTCCCCCAGGGGGCTTCCTTCTCATTTGAGGTTAAGTTTCCCAAGAGCTTCAAGCCCAGAACCTTCCTTCCTAAGGAATTTCCTCTGGACCATGCACAGCTGGCCAGTTTGGAGAGGTCCCAGAGCTCAGACCCTGGCTCCTTTCCAGCTCTCCCGAAACAGTGGGACACGTCTGCCCAGAGCCCATGGTGGCCTGCCCAAGGCTCTCTTTCCAGCAGCTGTGGGCCGCAGGTGCCGTGTGCCCATCTGCCAGGCAGGGTGCAGGGCTCCAGCTCCCCCCTCCCACCCAGGTCTGCTCAGCGGCTGCACCGTGAGGGGGCGTAGCTGGTGGTAGACGGGTCTGGCAGGGCAGCACCTTGACTGGCTCCGTGAGGCCAGAGGTGCAGGCAGAGCGCTGCCACCGTGCCCTGGACATGTTGGCTGGGACCTCATTGTGCCTGAGTCCCCCATGCGAGCACGGGGGCCATCGGCCCCGCCCCACCTCTGCTGTGCCTGGGCGCCCACCTTGGGCTGAGGTGTTTCATTAACCCAGTCTCCGCTAGAATGTCAGCCCCTCGGGCCAGGGCCCCGACTGTCCGCAGTTCCCAGAGCTGGACAGCCCAGCCCAGCCCAGCCCACAAGCCACAGTCCTGGGAGACAGGGCAGCCGGTCCTGTGGGCCTGGGAGGGGCACCATGCCCGTGTTCACATCTGCTTCTGTGCCTGCCTCCTGGGAGATGCACAAAGGCCCAGAGCCCCCTCACTGGGGGTGGCATGGTGAGCTCTCTGTAAAGAGGGGCCCTGGGGGGGCAAGGAGGGCGACAGCTGGGCTGTGCCCTGGGCCTGGGCCCACCGTGGACGGTCCGCAGGCCAGCATGGAGGAACGGGCAGGGAAGCCCCCAGCCCCAGCCCCTCCCCGCCTGCCGGCTGGTTCCTGGGAACTTCTCTCCCTATGGCTGCAGATTATTGATCGTCTGACACAGAACAACAGCCCATCTTTATCGGGGTGAACCCTGGCCCTGCCTGGGAACAGCCTGCGGCCCAGGGTGGGGCCTGGCTCCCCCACCCGGACCTGCAGGGGCCCTTTGCCACCGGACGGCCAGGGACCTGCTCCAGGGGGGGAGACCCTAAAGGAAGCGGGTCTGCGGGGCCTTGGCTGCCATCTGGGCCGGGCTCGGGCCTATCAGTGCCCCTCTGACACCCTGCAGGTGGCTCAGACGGGCCTCAGGAGGTCATGGTGGGCGCTGCCCCAAGCTCTGAATGCCCCTCAGGCATGGCCCGCTCTGGGCACAGCTGCCGGCAGCCTCACCGGCAGGCGGAGCCACAGGGTGGGTGACAGGCCCTGTGTGCAGATCCCCGCCAGGCCCCGCCCTGCTCTTCACCCTGGACTGAGCCTGAGTGCCACGGCTTCCCGAGCACCAGGAAGCCCGAGGGCTCGTGGTCTCTCCAGTCTTCTCAGAAAGCTGAACGCCCTGGATTTCTGGGCCTCGGTCGTCCTACCTGTGAAATGGGGAGAGACCCCATCAGCTCCCGGGCCCTGGTATTTTGGCCTTGGGAGACCCTGAGGCCTGAGAATAGAGGTAGGGGGCCCTGCCTTACCCTGGCAGGCAGGCTGGAAGCAGGATGTGTGATAAGAGAAAGAAAATGCCTCCTGTGCAAACAGCTTATCTGGCTTTTATCGGCCTGGGAGCCTGGCCCCTGCCCCCCGTCTTCCAGGTGCTAACACCACCTAGGGCCCTTCCTTCCCACCCAGCCTCAGCATGCCACCCCTCGGCTGGGACTGGCCAGCCCACCCTGCTCCCTGTGCCCGGCTGGGCTGCAGCCGAGGGCTCTGGGCTGCTCACCGGCCCCCTCAGGGTGCAGGTCCCCAGCCTCAGGTGAGTCCCTCCTACGCCAGCCTGCAGGGTGGCCACCAGTGCTGTCGAGACTATCACACCACCACCACCACCTGCCTAGGGTAGGCAAAGATCCTTCCGGAAAAAGTGACAGTCCCTGCGTACCTGCTGGTGCACAGACCCTCTCTAAGCTTAGAATCGTTTCACCTTTATGGGCACCGAGCAGCTCTCCTCTGGCCCTCCCATGGAGGAGGCGTCTAGATGCGGGCAGGGAGGCTGGGGCCTGGGGGGGGTATGGCTCTAACTCGGGCCCTGGGCCCCTGCACTGGGATTTCTGGGGCACAGCCTAGTAGGAGGCGACCCTGGGAATTGCTAAAGCTGCCTTCCTACGATAGCTGTGCGTGCTCGCTGGGCTGTGTGGATCCAGCAGACACCTGCTTTCATGGCTGATCCACTCATTTCTCAAATTGCCCCAGGCCACAGGAGGTGGTTATCTCCCCCTTTAGAGTCGAGGAGACCAAAGGTCAGAGAAGACCTGGCCACACCGTGGGGTGTGTGAGTGCAAACCCAGGCCCTGACCCCTGTCCAGTGCTCTGTCCTTCATGCCTCTTGAGGGGGTGGCGGGGAGGAACAGCGACAGACGGGGACCTGGGGAAGAGGCAAGAAGGCTTGGAGGACAGGGAGCCCGGCCCCTGGCCCGCAGCAGGCGCTGCCCCCACCCCAGACACGGCTCCATCCTGCGGCACCCTGCTCAGGACCCTCAGGGCTCCTGCTGGGCCCCAGATCTCGGAATCTGCCCCATGTGCGGTTGGAGCCCGTGGCCGGTCTGTGCCTCGGCGGCATGGTGTGCTGGCTCCTACCTCCACGCCTCGCTTGTCTCATCTGACAAGGTGACAGCACGTGCCCTCCGGGACCCAGGAAGGGCCCTGGGCTTCAGGGGAGGAGCTGTGGCTGCCCTGGGCCCTGGAGTAGGGCCAGGTCCATTTTGGCAGAACCAATAAAGGCTCTGGGACTGGGGAAGGTGGCAGGGGCTAGGGGTTGTCCCGATGTTACACTGATCTGCTGGTGCCGGGCTTTGGCGTGGGTGTGTCAGGCCCACCCGTGTGCTCACGAGGAGATGCCCCCTCGGGCAGAGCGGTGGGGACATCCAGGTGGAATTTGCTTCTCTTAGAATCATTTGTAGGAATTCTGCATGCCAGCAAAAAGAAAATAATAAACAGCTCGCTGTCTTCAACACGGCCTCAATGACCATCCTTGCCACTCCAGCCCTGTCCACACCGATTGCTTTTCTGTGATAAATCCCTCAAAATTGAACTGCTGAGTCAAGCCAGGAGTAGGGCAGGGGCGGCGCCAGCCTGAGCAGCTGGCCCGTGTGTGCTCGCTGGTCCGGGCCCCATGGAGACCAGGACGGCTGCCTCAGCCCGCCTGCCCGAGGCGCTCGGTGCCCATGGCGGGTCACAGACAAGTCTGTCTGGAGGGGCATCTGTCCTGAGCTGGACAGGGAGGGGGGCCGAAGCAGGAAGGGCCCCCTCCCGGCTACAAGGCACAGTGAGGCCCAGCGATAGCATCACACCTCATTTCAGGCCCCACTCGGCCCTTTCGGGCAGGATATGACCAGCCCTCGAGCCGATGGCGGCCCCTTTGTCCCATCTCCAGGGACCGATCTTATCAGTTGCATCCACGCCACCTTAATGGAAAAAACGCGGCAAGGAGATAGAGCAATAATAAATAAATAAATAAGGAGCCCAGCGCCGCACGGCAGGGGGCGGGGCTCTCCGAGAGCAAGGAGTTAATACGGCGGGGCGGGGCCCGGGTCCGAGCGCTGTGCTCACCAAGCCTGTTTCCTCATCTGTCAGGTGGGGTGATCAAGGAGCTGCTCCCTGGGCGTAGGGGAGTCCCTGTGACAAGCGGTGCCCGGCACGAGGTTGGCTAGGGCAAGCATGGCTGGCGGAGTCCCCGATGTGCCCCACACAGTGCCCGGGGCAGTGCTCTCCTGCCGCCCTGCTCCGCCTGGGGCCGTGCCCAGCCCTCCGGCCCCTACAGACAGCCTGCCTGTCCTGGGCCCATCCCGGGGCACCCGAGCCCAGTCTGCCCCGGTGCCAGTCGCGAGGGCCCCACGAGCCGGGAGCAACAGGCCAGGGAGAGCGCTATGGGCAGCAACGTCCGTCCCTGCGCGGCCGCGCCTGTGGCCGTCCTACTGGGCAGGGGACAAACCCCCCAGGCCACACAGCCAGGCTGCTGGGAGCCCGGCTTTGGGCCCAGGAGGAGGACTGGAGGGAAACTTCTGGAAGGGGCAACCAAGGGGGTCCCCTGATGGGGGCAGGGGGACCTGCACCCCTGACGTGTGGGGGGGGTGGCAGGGCAAAGGCGGGCGCACAGACGTACAGCCAGGCTGGGGGGCAGGAAGCTGGGAGGGAGGGCGGAGGAGGAAGTTGGGCCTGATTAGCGTTCTCAGCCAAGACAGGCTGCCCTGGTCACAGATAGGCCCTCCCGGAAGCGGGTGAGGTCAGCGGGCAGCAGGGGCAGCTGGCCAGGCCTGGGCCCCCACCCACTGCCGGCAGCCGAGGACCTGGGCCCCAGCTGCCTGCTGGCCCCCCGCCAGCGCGGTGAGCACCCCCACTGAGCCCGCAAGAGCCACGTGGCTGGGTCAGGAGAGGGCGGCAAGGGGCCACTCCCTGGAAGGCAGGCGCTGGGGTCCATCCGCCCCAGCTGCCCCGTGGTGGCGCTGCAGCAGACGCAGGGCTCCGGGCCTGGGCTTATGCGTCTGCCGCCGAGTCCCAGCCTATTCACGGGCCTCCCGTGCCCGCGTGTGGGCCCCTGCGATCACTGCCACCAGCCCTCACATCCTGTCTGCCCCTCGGGTCCTCCGCCGGGCCCTGTGGGCCTGCTCCCCTGCCTGCTGACCTCTGTGTACGTCCCGACGTGGGGGCCCTCACCCAGCCCCCCGGGCTGCTCCCCCTTTACTGCGGCGCCCTGCTCGGTGGTCGGGGGCCGGAACAGGGCGGGTGCACAGTGGGTGCTGACGGATGAAAGCGCAAGTAAGGAATGGGGATGTGCTCCCGTGGGTCTTGCTGAGGAGTCGCCCTGCCCCTCTGTGCAGTGGGGATCGGGGCCCCTGCCTGTGTTGGCTTTCAAGGGGCAGCTTCTTCACGGCCGGGGCTGACGTGGGTGTGGGAGGTCAGCACCTCCAGGGGGCGGCTCAGCAGCCAGGCCCGCCCGTGTCGGTCTCCCCATGAGCTGGAGAGGATGGGAAGCCTCTGTGCAGAGCCTTTCTGGGACGTCTGCTGTGCGGCCTGGGGCCACTGGGCACTGCAGGTGGCATGTGTAGGGGCCAGGCCGTCCATGGCTCGCAGCCCCATCTCATTCCTGTCCTGGGGCTCAGAGAGGTGGGCAGTCCCGAGCCCGGTGCGGATGCGGGCCAGGGGTCCAGGCCCCTACCCCGGCCGGGTGTCCTGAGAAGACCTCAGGGCCTGGGGCAGCGGCAGCCGAGGTGTCCATTTGTCAGCCAGCCACCCTCGGCTCTGTGGCCAGAGACTGTGTTGAGCTGAACTCCGTTTCCAAGAAAACCACCCACAGTTTGCCACCCTCCCCTACTGCCCCCCACCGGCCCGACAGCCCCTCGCCTCTCGGCTCTGCTCTCAGCCCTGACCAGCCGGCACACTCACTCCAGCCTCAGGGCTTTGCTGCGCCCTCGGCCCAGCGTGCCGTCCCCGGGCAGGAGCCAGGTCCCCTCACTATTCTGGTCTTTGCTCAAATGTGGGTGCTGCTCAGTTGCCCTATTTAGAATCACTCCCTTATCTTTATTTTATTTTAGAGCCTCACCTCCTCAGACATGTGACATTTTTACTCGGGCTGCCTGGACTCCGTTGGCACCAAGCAGGTGCTTGATGTACAAACCTCCTTCTCTTGCCCATTCCTGGCTGTAGACCCCACACGTCTTTGGCTCTATGGCCACGTTCCCACGACACATATCCAAGAGAGTGGGACTGTGCCTCATTTCTGCCAGAACTCGCCATGCGCCAGGCCTGCAGCGGGCACTCGGTACACCTGGGAAGGACGCGCGGGGACTGTGGGGCCACAGCCCTCCTTGGGACTCCCCTCTACTGCCTGGGTGTTGGTCTGCTTCTGTGAGGTGGGCTCAGGACGGGACTGGGGCCTGTTGGGGGGTCCCAGCGAGCGTGTCCCTCTGGGGACAGCTGGGACAGAAAAGGCTGCTCCTGACCTAGCTGCCGGGCCTGGTCTCTGCGGCTGACCCTGGGCCGACCCCTGCCCCTGGCCATCACCCCCTCCCAGGCCCTCCCCTGTCCGTTAATCTAAGACAAACAGGCCTCAGGCCGCAGTGCCAGGCCCAGCGATAACGCAAAAGAGCTGCGATGATTTTTCCCACCCACGCACACCGAGCGGGCGGAGGGGACGCAGCCAGGCTGTATCGGCCCATCTTGTGGGCTGTCCATCAGGACAGGCTGCCCTGACTCGGCTGCCGCTGCCCAGACCCTCCAGGCAGGGAACGTGGCCCAGGGCCGGCCTGACACCCTTGCTCACATTCCGGGGATGAGGGTCCTCAGCCCCCAGCAGGCCCCCGGGGACCCCAGTACCCAAGCAGGAATGGCGGACTGTGCTCTCTGGCCCCTCACAGCGGCTGCCTTCCCCATGCTCTCGGGGGTGCTCTCTCAACTCATCTTCCACACAGCAGCATACCGAACACCCCACTTAGAGCCCTTCTGTCCTCCATTTGACAGCCAAGAAATCAGAGGCGTCTCCCTGTTATCCACAATATTGGGCGCCACCCTGCCCTGTCTGTGCCCCATCTCATCTCCCCAACCCCACTCGGGCTGCTAGTGCTCTAGCCACACCCATGCCAGCCAAACCTCAGGACCTTTGCACATGCCAGCTCCTTGCCTGAACACCCTCACCACTCCACTTTGTCTTTAGGCCTCAGCTTGGGGGAGGGGGAGGTTAGTGGCCCTCCTAACAGTGCTGACCTGGCCCTGACCACCCAGCTATCTCCCTCTGACCCACAGTGCTACAGGGACACAGCTGGCCTTCCCATCTGCCTCCAAGGCCCAGGATGGAGCTAGGGACAGAAGATGTGACACCAGACGGTTGGCCAATTGGATCTCATTTTGTAAGCAATGGCCACCAGGAAACAATTCCAGGCCTCAGGACACTCACGGGGGAAGGGGACCCTGCTCCCTAGCCCTGAACAACTAATGTGCCCCTGGGCACCCCTTTCTTTCTTGGGCCCGGGCTGCCCTCAGGGCCGCCTCACACCCTCAGAGCTGGTGGTGCTCCCAGCTGAGCGGGTCACCCGCGGAGGGCAGCCCTCCGCACGGCAGCAGATGGCACGTGGCCCCACACCTCCCGGAGGCAGACGGGAAGCTGCCTGGAGACTCACTTGTCCATTAACCCTGTGCTGGGCACAAGGGGGCAGGCAGGCAACCCTGGGCCGGATCTCTTGCTCTGCTCAGGCAGGAGAGGCCCTGGCAGGCTCCCTGGGGAGGGGACCTGACACCAGGCCTGTCTGCAGGGGAGGCTCCCGGCCCCCTGGGGGCCTGAACCCAGGCCCATCACACTCGCTGCAGACACTCCTGCATCTGTTTCCTCACGACCTGGCCTGGAAGGCCGAGGTTACACTGACTGCCACCCGACTGAGGTGCGGATGGGCCAGCATGGGTGACGGGCCCGGACAGGACCCCAGGCTCGCAGACCTAGTGCAGCCAGCCTGTCTTTGAGGCCTGCTTTCTCTGGATGTGCAGTGGGGAAGGGTAGTGGGCAGGGGCTGAGGGGTGAGCTTCGGGCTGCAGTGAGTGCCTGGACAGCCCAGGCAGCGCCCTCCCACACTGCTTTGGGGATTATAGATTAGAGCTCTTGTACATTTGCATATCAGAATTTTAAACAGCCAGCCCCTCCAGCAAACAAGGTCATTTCAAAGATAAGGATACTGAGCCCTCCCAGCTTCCTGCCACCCCCCAACCTTGAAATTAGTTCTGGCAGTCAAGGCAGGCTGAGGGTGGGGTGGGCCAGCACAGCCCCAGCCCGCACCCCTGGTGTAGTGCCTTTTCCCCGGGGCCGCACCCCCCCACAGACCAGAGGGGCGGGGGTCTGCTGCTCTGCCCTCCTCCACTTTCCCCAGGCAGCCCAAGGGACCCCCTCCGCCAGGACCCTGCCCACCCCTGCCCCTTGGGAGCAGACCCCACCTCCCGGCCTCTGGGCCTCTGGAGCGCGGCTCCCCCACAGGGCCCTCCTCTCCCGACACCCTCTTGGCCTCTGTCTGGCCCCGCAGGGCCCTCTCCAGCACCCCTCCTCCCTCACACTGCACGTTCACTAACCGGTGCCATCTGGGTTCTGTGGGCGCCCGCGTCCCTGCCACACCAGTTTGGGGGTGTCGTTTCTCCAGCACTCGCCCCGTAGACGCTCTGCCCCCGCCACCCAAGTGGGCGGGGGCAGTCTGGCTGCTGCTCAGAGGAGGGAGGTGGGACCCCTGGGGCTTCGATCCAGCTGGGCCCCCAGACCCCAACCATCAGGGGACCCGGCTCCAGGCACAGCGGGGACCTCTGGGCCCAGTGGGGACTGAGATGAGAGGGGGTGAAGGCAGTCCCTGCTTCAGGACGAGTGGTGTGGCTGGCTGTGGGGTGCAGTGTTTTTCTGCCTGGCCTGGCTTCGCCCACAGGACCTACATGCCCAACGTCAGAAGAAGCCAGGCTGCCCGGGTGGCCCCTCCTCACGCTCTCTGTAGGTCCACTGCACAGATGAGGACACTGAGGCCCAGAGAGTCAAGCAACCCGCCCACAGCCACCTGGCACCCAGAGGCCAGGCGCACGGGCTCCAGGGTTGGTGCACGGCCTTTTGAGGCAGCTCAGGGCACCCCCGCTTGACCAGCAGCTGGCAAAGCTCGAAAGTTTTGAAAACAAAACCCAAACATTCCTGAGCACCTCCTCAGCCTGTTTCTGGAGCTCCGGGGTCACCAGGTGTTGGCGGGGGCACGAGGGAGGCGGGATAAAACGGGCACGTGCACGCCCCAGGGCCCATATTCTAGTGTTGACAAAGCCTTTACGCATCCTGCGCCCTGCTTGTGTTGACAGCCTTCTGCCTGCTGCCACACGGGTGCCTGGGCCACTGGCGGCAGAGAAGCCTCGTGGCTCTGGAAGGGGGCACCTAGGCCTGGCTGCTCTGTCAGGCTGGCGCCGCCTGCCCTGGGCCCCTGCAGCCTGAGTGCCTCCTCCGGGTGATGGGCCTGACCTGGGGGATGAGGTGCCCTGGTCCTGGCCAGCACATGGTGGCCACAAAAGCAAGGTGGGGCCGGAGAGTGGGCTGCATCGGGCACCGCCGAGCCCCAGGCTCTGGGCGGTGATGGGGTCCCACCCCACGCGGGCAGCTGGGAACAAGGCTTGGCCCAGTCTCTCCCCCAAAGCCACACAGCACAGGATGCACCGGGGTCCAAGTCTCCTCACCCCAGAGAGGAAGTGGGGTGCTCCCCAGGAAGGCCTCACAGGCCAGGGGGCCAGACAGACACAGAGGAGATGGGGGAGTACTGCAAAGCAGAGATTAAGAGAGACTCAGAGAGACAGAAAGATAGAGACAAGCAGAGACAGGGAGAGAGAGATAGAGACAGGGAGAGACAGGGGGAGAGAGATGCTCACATGGGTCTGGCAGTGAGGCTCAGAGGGATGGAGAAGGGACAGGGGGGCCAGGACTTGCAGGGAAAGGCCCCGGCTGCATACCACTGTCCCCCTGGCTGGTCACTGGGCCGGACACTGCCCTTGGGAACACTGACCCAGGCAGGCCCCAGCAAAGCCTGCCGCCCCGTCACTGGCCCAGGAGGCCCCTGTGAGATAAGAACCCATTGGGTCTCTCTGGCTTCCCTGGCCGTCGATAAGTGTGGCCTGTTCGGGGTCTGATAGGGCACAGCCACCGCGGCGGTTGGCCAGAGGCCACTTATCAGCCCATCACTGCCCACTGCACAGAAATTCCTATCTGTGGGAGCTGATAGGGAAGCTCCCTGGCCCCCGAGGATGCAAATAATGCAGGAAGTTCCCGGGAGCACCCCAGCCCCAAACCACAGCCCCCACGCCCACCCTGCGGCCAGACCCTGTCCTGGGTCAGGCTTCAAGCTCTCGGGGCCCCTGCTTCTCCATGTGGAAAGTGGGGGTAACAGTGCTGACACTGCAGGCTGGATGGGGCCAGCTGTGAGGGCGACTGAACTCCGGCCAGGTCCACGCCTCAGCTCTGCTACTTCCCAGACTGGTGGCCTCGAATAAGCCCCTCTGTCGCTCTGCACCCCCATCTCCTCTGGAGAGTGGGGTGCACCCCTGTGCTCACCTTGAGGGGCTGGTGTGAGGCTTGCCGGCACTCTCTTCCCCACAGTCACCCTGCTGGGTGGCTGCTGCCCCACGCTCTGCCTGCGTCAGGGCTAAGCAGGGTCCCCCAGGCACATGGGTGGTCCTTGCCCACCTCCCACTGCAGAAAGAAGTTTCCTCTGATAAAATATGGAATGGGGGCGCTGTGGTGCCAAGGGCAGTGCTGACCCCACGGTGTCTGCGGTACCTCAGTGTCACCCCATTCTGGAGCTGGGGAAGCTGAGGAAAGCAGGCCATTCTGACCAGGGGGCCCCTGCCCAGCCTGACAGCACTGTCCCCTGGGTGTGGACAGGCCCCGGCACCGAGCAGGTAGGCATGCAGCTCAGCGGGAGGGCCTTGTGGACACCTGGCCCTGCGGCCTGTCTCTCGCTAGGGGCTCCCTGGTGGGGAGAGGGCATACTGTCAGCACATTTCCAGGCACAGGGCCTCCCCTGTCTGTTACTGGGTCCCCGAGGTGGGGTGGGGGCAGCTGAGGGACATGAAACCAAGTCCGTCTCCAAGGGCAGCAGTGTCACTGTGCTGGACGCTGGCTCCCGTCCTGAGGGCAGCCGAGGGGACCCCAGCACCGCCTTACCCAGGACGCTCCACAGCCCACCCAGGTGGTCAGGGCTAGTGGCAGGCTCGGTTTCCCAGGTGTGGGGGCACCATCTTGGTCACCACCACCAGGCCAACCCTTCCTTCCCAAGGCCTTGATCTACCACCTGTTGTGGGAACCAGGACAGCAGGGCACACGTCCCACCAAACCCACCTCGGCACCCACACAGACATTACTAATCAATCACAGCGCTCTTCCCCCGACACCTTGGGATCCCACCCGAATTGAACCTGGCAGGAGACCATCTCTGGCACCTTTCCAATCTTGGCCTCTAGGGAACCCCCAGAGGAGGAATGGGGCACCCATCTACCCCAGCAAGACTTCCCTGACTTCCCAGCAAGGCAAGGCCTTCACCCTGTGCTTCCTCTCCACTGGCCACGAACCTGACTTGCATCTTCACACCTGCACGCGTGCTCCCTGAGGGCTGCTGCTCACAGTGTCTGTCTGGTACCCGTCAGGTGCTCACACTGCTGCATCCACACACCTGGCCCGAGTAGGCAGCCTCTGTCTGTCCCTCCGTTCACCACGGACCACAGCCCCCATTCACTGCCCAGCTCCCATGCAATGGACCCCAGTGACAAGCTGTGCCCAGAGAGGCAGCCCCTGAAGCCCTTCCATGCTCACCCCACATTCCCTGGGCTGAGCTGGGCATTCATTAGGAACAAGCGGCACACCCATCCTTTCCTATATTCACGGAGGGGTGGGACAGGTCACGAGGGCCATGGCAGAACGCATCTGGCAGGGCCTCTGAGTCAGAGCTCCCACTGCACACGGGGCCGGGTGGGCCGTACAAACCTGCCCCAAAGACACCCCTAGAGGTCCGGCAGCCAGCAGCTGGGTGCCTACTCCCACGTGGCTACAGCCGCCCAAGCTGGGGCTGGGTCCTTTCCCACACGGGATGGGCCCCCACTGCCCAGCTCTGGACCCTCTCCCGGCTGGGAAAGCTCTCTGGGCACACCCACCACCCCTGGCTGTTCCTGCCTCCTGGGAGGCTTTTCCCTGAACACCGCCCACACACCTGTTCCTCCTCCTGGGAATCCTGAGAACACTTCCTTCTGCTAGGGGGGCCTGAATTCATCTCTGAGCACCAGCACGCCTTGGTGTCCCCTCCTACCCACTGCTGGACCCACAGGCTGGCCGGACTTTGGGACAGGCACAGGCCTGGGCCCAGCAGGGCGCCACCGACCTCCCTGGCCAGCAGGCCAAGGCCCATCCCATCCAAGCCGTCAAGGTGGCTGCCCGAGGCCTGCCCACAGATGTCCTTACCTGGCCCACTCCAAGAGCTGCTGGCCTCCTCCTCCAGCCTCCTCTCTAGCTCCTGCCCCTCTGTCTCCTCAGGGCCTCGTGGGGACGTCGAGGGCGGGGGCGGCGGCAGTTGGGGGGGCAAAGGATTAGCATCTGTGGAGAGGAAAACACTCTCAGGCCTGCCAAGCCACTGGGCACGGGGTCACCTGCCCACTCTACGCTGCGGCTGCAGGGACACGGAGGCCCAGGGGCTGAGCACATGCCCCCAGGCTTGCTCGGAACTGGCGGTGGGGGGGGCAGACTTCTCGATTTTCCCCTTGGCCTTTAACACTCCATCCCCCATTAATTGCAGCAATAGTAATTGGTATTCCAGCTGCAGTTAATAATCAGAGCGCAGGAGGGCCCACTAGGCACACCCAGGCCAGCGGGCACCGCGTGGGCTTGGGCTCCCCGGCCTCCTCTGCCGGCAGCAGGGCCCCTCCACCAGGCCCTGCACCCAATTCCAGCCCAAAGGGCATATTTGCCTTCCTTGCTGTGCCTGATAACCACCGAGGCCCCCAATCGATGGGCTTCCATAAAAGCCCCCCCTTGGTGACGTCACGCACCCGGCAGATTATTAATACCCAAGATAAGGACTGTGATTAACATCAAATAAATCAATCACACAGTATAAAAGTCCTATTATTTTTGGCTATAAATCAACGTGGCTGGCATCTGAGCTCCAGCCACGGCGCGGAGCCGCGTTGGGCCCGCCTGAGAGGCAGATACTGCCGCTGCCGCCTATCGTGCCCATCGCTGTGTTACCACCCCGGCCTGTGCCAGGTGCAGCCCTGGCTGTTTTTTTCCAGCTCCTTCCCGGGCCCTGCCCCCACTCCCATGCAGCCCCGGCTCCCACATCAGATAAGGGGCCTGGCTCCCCAGGAAGCCGCCCGGCTCAAAGTCCAGCCGTAACAGCCACTCGCCCTTTGGCAGATGGCGGCCCCATTAGTGTGCGGCACCCGATCATGATGGCGATGGCGGCGGTGATAAGGGGGCCCTCGGCACTCCCCTGCCACCGGGAGGGGCTGGCACCCAGTCACAGGAGGGGAAGCTGAGGCCCAGAGAGGGCGGGGAGGGTGTGGGTAAGCGCTAGTGAGCGGAGGGCCATGGAGTCCCGGCCCCAGGCTCAAGTCCTGAGGGCCCTGCTGACCCAGTGGGGTGCCACCGGGAGGGGGCACGGGGGCCAGTGGGTTTCAGAGGGCACTGCAAGGGTGGGAGATGCTGAGGTGGGGCTCTCTCCAGCCCAGCCCCCTGCAGCTCTTAGCTGTCCATTTTCCACCCCACCTCAGGGCCCCTGCAGGGGCCGGGGCCGCCGCCTGGGACACCCGCCCAGGGTCCCTGCTCAGTGTCCCAGCCACCAATCTCTCCTCACTCCCAGTCACCACACTCCAAATGGCTGGTTTGTGCTCCAGCTTCCTGCTGGGCTATGGCCTGGGTAACCCAGCCCACCGGGTTGGGGCGAGGGGAGCAGAGCCCGCTCCCACATCCTCCCAACACCATGCCCCTCTTCTCAGCATCCTCTTCTGGGAAGCAGGGGTGAGGGTGCTGGCCTCCCCCAGCACCAGCAGCCTAATGAGGCCCCTCCTGGGCTCTCTGGGGGCACAGCTGGCCTGAGACGCTGCCCTGCCAGGGACCTGGCCAGAGGCCTCCTGGGGCTGGCTAGCTGCCCCCTTGGACTGGACATCTCTAAGTCCTCTTCTCGGTTTGAGAAATATACCCTCATCAACCCCCACCCCTAATCTGGGGAACCTGCTGCCAGGGGGCCCAGGAGAGGTTCTAGGTGTCGGGGTGGGCTGTGGTGGGAAAACAGCCTGGGCCCAGACCTGGACGGATCCTGCAAGGATTACAGGCTGTGTGGGCAGGTCACTCAACCCCTTTATTCTCATCCCCTTGTCTGTAAACTGGGGTAAAATGCCTCAACAGGAGGGCCTGCTGTGTACCAGGCCCCGAGTATGCTCAGAAAGGCACGACCTCACTGTCCCCTTCCACAGCAGGTAAACGGAGGCTTTCCCAACGTCACCTAGTGGCCCATGACTCCCTGTCTGACCCCGGCTAGACCATCCCTGCCGGGGCCTTGGTCCCCTCGTCTGCACCACCGAGAGCTGGACCCCCGAGGCCCTGGCGCTGAGGGCATGTATGCAGGCCGCCCTCCACTCCCTGGCAGAGGTCAGGCCCATAGGCCCCTGGAGCTCAATGCCTGTCTCACAGGTGTGGGGACTGAGTCCTCGGTGGGACGGGGGTGGCTCGGGGTGCAGGCTCCCCGCCTGTGGTGTGCCTGCCACTGGCTCACCTGGACTGGAAGGGCTCAGAGGCTCAGGTTCCCCAGGGCCCTCTGGCTCCAGTGCTGCAGCCTTCTGCTCTGGAAGCTGGGGGTCCACAGCCTGGGCCTCTTCTCCAGCCTCCATGTCTCCAAGCGAACCTGTGGGCACAGCCGGAGGAGAATCTGAGGTGCTGTGGGGTGACAGCACCCTGCCTACTGAGCCCCCCCGGGACAGACGGGCACAGGCTTGGCCATGCCATAGGGTCAGAGGCCACAAGGGGCAGTCACCAGCGTGGGGGCTCCTTCAGGGTTCACCAGGACCTGATGTGCAAACCCCATCCTGTATCAACCCCAATCCTTTCAACAATACCCCATACCCAACCCACCTTGCCTGGCTGCCCCATCCCAACCTGCTCTCACCAGGAGGAGGGGCCCAGCCCCTCCCTCCACCTCTCCAGGGTACAGCATGCCCTCCCCGCCACCCCAAGCCATGAAGGCAGCCACCGGCTCTTCTGCCTTAGGGGCCCCGAGAGTCACATGACCGCTGCAGCTCGCCCCATCCCCATCCCCATCCCCATCCCTGTCCCTGTCCCCGTCCCTGACATGCACTTCCAGGGTTTGCAGCGCCCAGATGTGCACCCACAGCCCCGGGACATGAGGGTGCGCCTCGCCTGGGTCTCTGCCCAGCTGTCCTCGCTGCCCAGGACACCTCCACACCCCTCCTCTGAAAAGCCCACCACGCTCAGGTTCCCAGGTTTGGGGGCTTGTCAAGGGTGGGCTCCGTGCCTGGCACATAGGAAGTACTCAGAAAACCTGGCTAAGCAAATGGATGATTGACGGGCACAGGTGAGCACACAGCTATCTACAGCCAAGGCTCCGGGGCTGGAGTCCCACGGGCCTGGCTGGGCCTCTAATTCCAGCCCTAACCCTCCCGTGGAGGATCCTGCAGGCAGTGCCCCACAGAGGCCACCTTACAGGGGAGAGGGCAAACTGAGAGGACAGGTGGCTGACCCCAGGCCCCCCTAGAGGAGTGGTGAACCTGGACACTCCAGGGTGGACCCACGTGCAGGTCGAGGGAGCAGGTTTCTCCCCAAAGTCAGATGGACAGGGCCAGTATAGTGGACAGAGAGCCGTTCCAACAGGCGCCTCTCCTGACTGTTCCCACACCCGCCCCTCTGGCCCCATCTCAGCCTGGGCCCTGAGGCCAGGAGAGAGGTGCTGGGGCTTCCGGCCCCAATTGCTTGACCAGGCTGCTCCTCTGTGGACACTTGTCCCGCCCCCACCTGTGCCATCAGGCAGATGACCTGCTGTCCCACTCAGGAGCGGCGCAGGACCTTCCGAGCCCAGGCCGCCAAGCCGGTAGCAGCCAGGCCCACGTGCTGCCGAGGAAAACGAGCAAGAAGGGAAGCCCGGAGGCCGTGGCGGCTCCTGCAAGCTCACGCGTCAGAGGGGCCTGGGGGCTGGCGTGGGACAGAGGCAGGCCCGCTGTGCAGGGCGGCTGAGCCCCTCGCCCCTGGGGCAGGCAAGCCACAGCAGACGGAGCCTTGCCTGGGAAGCCCCCAAGGGGGCTGGTGGCTCCTGACCTGTGGTGTGTCATGACCTGTCTGGGACCCTGATGAAGCCCCAGTGCCTTCTCCCCAGAAAAACAAAGAGGGACCACTTGACATTTTGGGGGCATCTCACCAAATCCCTAGCGCCCTCTGCCTTGGGGCCCCGCCCCCGTCTTCGTGCTGGACTTTGCAGGGGTGCAAGATGAGCAGGTGGCTGATGGAGGGAGACAGGCGGGTCTGAGGAGGGGCTTCTGGTGCCCCAGTGCCTGCCCAGTGAGGGACATGTCCAGCAGGCCACGGCAGGGCCCAGGGAGGCCTGCGAGGCTATCGGGATGAACACCGCGACCTGGTTCTGGCGGCTCACGCGGAGCAGGCAGGCAGGCACACTGATTCTGTCTGCTTGCGGCTCAGCTGGTCTCCCCGGCGGAGTGGACGCCGGCTAAGGAGGTAACTAAGTCGTCCCTGGTGGGGCACATGCCCTGACTGCCTTCTGCTGACCTTTGAGTTCCAGGTTCTAGCTGACCTCGTGCTGTTCTAGATGTAGAGGCACCGGGACCTCTGGACTCTGTGGGGACTTCCAGGCTGGGGCTGGGGGAGACCGTCAGAGAACAGCAGGGGAGCCCCACACCAAAACAGTGGCCGAGGGAGTGCAGAGGGGCAGGCGAATGAGAGAGCAGCAAGGCAGAGGCTGCCAGCCAGTCTCAGGGCACTGTGTGCACATGGGCTCAGAGGTCCGCATGGGAGGCTGAGGGCCGACAAGACCAGCTGTGGAGGCCAAGGAGGGAGTGGGTCCTGATCCAGGGGCACTGGGGAGCCATAGAAGGTCCCAGGCAAAGGGTGGGTTCTAGCTCCAGACCTGCGAGTCCCACGCTCCCCAGGGCACTTCGGAGCTGGTGGGCAGGGCTCACCACCCTGTGGCAGACTCAGGCGACACAGAAGTGGCCCTGGGCTGAGCCTCGCAGTTTCCCATCAGTGCACTTTCATGGGCAGGCTGGGCTCTGGGACAGGTGGGAGGCCTGACCTGCAGTGACCTCCCTCGGCACACCCAATGCAGGAAAAGCAGAGGTTGTGGCCTCCAGGTCCCGGCCTGTGGGGCTGCCCTGAGTGGGCACTGCCACTCCCCTTGCTAGCAGGCTGGCAGCCCTCCTGGCCTCAGTGATTGCACAGGGGCTTGTGGGGTCAGACGATGGCCAGCCCCTTTCTAGAAGCCTGTGTGCCTTCTGTGGCTCTCTCAGAGCTGGAAGGGGATGCGCCGGAGCCATGGTTCCTCCTGCTGAGCGGCCGTGGAGCTTTAGGCCCAGTCGCCCACTCTGGAAAACCAGTCCAAAGCCACCTGCTTCAGGAGCTGGTGCACTGGGGCTGGCGATGCTCTGGAACAGAGCCGGCACACAGCTGGCACACCCCCTCCCTGCACCTGCCCGGCCCCAGGGTGTCCCCCAGGGGGACCTCAGCCACCGTGAAGGAAGTGGCTGCCTGGCTGCAACAATTCCTTCTAATGCTGCTAATTCAGTTCCAGCACAATTAAAGCTGCTCTGATAATGCGGGAAACAAATGCCAAGTAGCAAATCGCTCCAAGCCCCAAACAGATGTGTCACGGTGAATCCCACCCTGCCTGAGCTCTGGAAGGAAGTTTTCTCCATTGGCTGAGGCATCAGTGAGACGCCTGTTGTTTCCCCAGGTGGCTTGTGCTGGGAAAGATCCCAGCATGACCCCTGTGGGACCCTCTCTGCCCTGAGACCCCAACAGCTATGCCAGGCCAACCTGTAGTCAGCCAGGTGGTATACTTGCTCTGTGGCCTCAGGCAAGTCACTCTACCTCTCTGTGCTCAGAAACCACAACTGCTGCCTTGCGGGACGAAGCACAGTGTTCACCTGAATGGAGCAGGAGGTGTGCACCAGACTGTCATCAGCGTTACTACCATCATTACTAACACGAGCCATTACTGTCGCTCGCGGCCCAGCAGGGACTGGGAAGGGAGGACTGTGCACGCTGCTCTTAAGTCCTGCCTTAAAAAAACAGTATTTCACATATGTGCACCCTTTACCCTCACCCCGTAGCCCAGAGATGCAGGGGTGGTGGGGAAAGAGTGTGTGGAGGGGGGAGCAGGGTGCATGGAGGAGTGGTGGCGGGGACAGCAGAGGACGGCAGGGTGGGGTGCAGGGGGAGGCCCGGACCCAACACCAGTCACAATGGGCAAGTCTCCTCTGAGCCTCCCAACCCCCCCAAGAGGTAAGCCTAGGTCACTCACATCCACTTTGCAGATGAGGAAACCGAGGCCCAGCAAAGTGAACAGACTGGGCCCTGGCCCTCAGCGGAGCAGTGGTGGAGTGGCGGAGGGGGCCAGGGCCGGAACCTCCCCCAGCCCGCCGCACTTCGGGACGCTGGCTCACAGCCCACCCCTCACCCTGTGGTAGAGAGGCCAGGGCCCAAGGTCCGGCACGGGTCTACGGCAGTTGCTGACAGCGGAGGCTGTGCTGGGTGCGGCCCCCACTGCCCAGAGCCCCTTGGTTATCACGGCGAGCAGACACCCTGTGTGCCGATCTGGCTCCTGCTCATTAAGCTGGACGCTGAAATGGAAATGAAAACATAATGGCTTTTGATTGGGGGCGAGATATTCTGCATATCGGCTTGGTGCTGAGCGGAATTTCATCAGCTCCCTGTTTTCATGCTTTAAAACCGAATCACAGAGGGAGGCTCTGCACGGCGGGATGCTGCTGACCCCTCCCTGTCCCTGCGCAGGGTCGACTGACGTCCCCCACCAGCTTTGACGGCGAGGCAGCTGGTGGTCCTTCTGGATGATGGTCTCAAAGAAGGCTGGAGCCGGCCACGGAGGAGGGGACACAGCCCTGCCGACCATGGCCCCTGGGGCAAGTCCGACAGGCTGGGCGCATGGGAGCGAGCTCTGCACGGACAGTCCAGGTGCCCAGGCAGAGCCCCTGCTGATGGCGCCACACGTGCTGAACAGATGACCGTGTGGTCTAGCCTGAGGCCCCACCCCGGGAAGGTTCTTCCTATACCAGTTTGCAGAGGAGAAAAGGGGCAGATGCCAGTCCACTCTACCCTCCCATGTCAGCGCTGGGTTTGGACGCAGGCCCATAGGGGCTCCCAGGAGGCTCTCACTCTAATTCACTCAGGCATGAGCTCTCAGCCTTTCCTGAGTCCACTGAGTGCCAGGCCCTGCACCACAGCGCCGAAGATACCAAAGAAAAGTGAGATGCGGCCATTGCCACGAGGGAGAGGAGGAGGTGCCGCCTGGGAAGGCTTCCTGGAGGAGGTGACAGGGGCATGGAGACTGGAAGGGGACAGAAGGAGGTTGCCTGCAACTGGGGCCAGGGAAAAGCATTCCAGGCAGAAGGAATAGCAGGACACTAAGCCTGGTGGCCTTGTGCAGGCCAGGCCTCCCTGAGCCTGGTCTCACCCGAAGCAGAGGGGGACAGCGGCCTCATGTCATGGCCCAGGGTCAGGGTTCAGCAACCTTAGCAAGGTTGGTGGGTGTTGTACACACACATGGGCTGTTCCAGCTCTCTAAGGAGGTGCTGCCCCTCTGGGGTGGGGGAGACAGGCTGTATGGGAGGGGCCGGGCCTGGGGGCGGTGCAGACAGAAAAGACAGACACTCCAGGCCGAGCCTCAGGCTGGCAGGAGGCCTGGCTTCCCAGCTAGCTGGCCCTGGGCAGTGGGTGGGGGGCGGGGGGCACAGTGCTGCCAGGAGAGAGACCCTGGCCTCTGGGTGGTACACAGCGGACAGATAAGGCCCTGATAACAGAGAGAAAATAGCAACAGATTTGGACTTTCCCACAGCTGGGCAGTGGGGCAGCTTGGGCCCCAGTGGGGACAGAGGCCGTGGGACAGCCCCGCTGTCCCAGGGGGACTCGTGCTGGGAGCCTGAGTGACTGGGCCCAGATGGGTCTGGGGCTGCGGCCAGCCGTCCAGGGGCTCAGGTCCCCGAGCAGACAGAGCCCTTGATGGCAGGCAGTATGACTCTGGTGAAGCACCCCTCTGCTGGGCCCCGGCTACTGGACCGGCTGCTACTATGTCCCCTCCTGGAGGGTTTCTAATCCAGCCGGTGCGCGACAGACAAGGGGACTGCGGCCCCAGCTGCGCCCAGCACTGGTCTGTCGGCTCAGCCCCCTCACTGCTCAAGCCCTGGGACTGAGTGCCTTGTCCTTGGTGCGGGTGCACAGCTCCCACAGGCCGCTGAGCTGGTCCCCAGGGCAACACGGAGAGAAGCGGGAGGGTGGGGCTGAGTAGGGAGCACGGCAAGCCTGGTGGGTGGAGGCAGCCCAGCGTATGGGGTTTGTCCTCACCCCAGACCCCAGGGCTGGGGTTGGGCGTGTGCCGCCTGTGGGGACAGGGGCACGCACAGAGGGGCACCTGACAGCAAAGGGGCATGCAGGGAGGCGGGCAGCACGGGACAGTGGGGGACAAGGGGCAGGCTCTAGGCCCCCAGTTAAAGTTATTTAACCCAGAACTTCTTAGGATAGAGGCATAGGAAGTGAGCTCCTGGGAGTGTGTGGCCCCACAGGGGTGGGTCCTCTGCAGAGGTACATGCCCCCACGGGAGGGGCTCGGGCTGGGGGCGGGCCTCCAGGGTGACCCGGTGGCCAGGCCCAGACGCCGACTGCCCTGCCTTCTGCCCATGTCTGCCTCACACACACTATCCCTGTGACCGCAGCCTGAGGCCCCACTCTTCAGGCCGTGGCCATCCAGGGCTCCAGTCCACCAGGGGAGTTCTGCCCGGGCAGCCAGCTCCGGACAGCAGCCTGAATCCTGCCACCCTCCCCACTCCCTCCTAGCCCACGCTGCCCCCCTGCCAGAACACCTTCTCAGCCCGTGAAGCCTTCCCCGGGGCTGGAAGGAAGTGGGTGGGCTGATGCCTGGTGGGAGGAAGACGCCGTCCCTCCCAGGAGCCAGCCCCCAGAAAGACACTGCCACAGCCCCCAGCGGGGTTCCCGTGGTAACGGCCTGGCCCAGTGGCCACGGAGATAGGGAGGGTCCCAGCGCAGCTCCACGGGGTCTCTGGAACTTCCACAGGCTTGGGCTGCATGGGGCCCTGCAGTACGGGGCTGTGGCCCGCAGGCAGCTGGCAGCTCTCCTCAGCCCGGATCGGTCCCGCTGACAGCTAGGGCGACCCCACAGAGGATGCTGGCGAGACAAGCTCGGCTCAGGAGAGCAGCAGCCGGCCCCGCAGAGGGGAGAGCAGGCAACAGGGCCTCTGTGCGAGCCGGGGACCAGGGCGGCCGCCCTCCCACACGGGGGGCCTGTGGCAGAGGAGTCTGACCCCACCTCTCCACCACGGGTCAGCCAGACCGTCTGGAATGCACCCTACTACTCCGGAAGAGAACCTGACCCCAGGCCCTCGTCCCTCTGGCTCAGGCGCTTGCTGCACGGCCGCGTGTAGGGCTGCTCATCCGTCTGCCTCTGCTGCTGGGCCCTGAGCTGCACCCGGTCGTGTGCCCTCAGGCCCGGCCTGAGGAGGTCCAGGCAGCCCTGCTGCAGGAGGGTGGCTGGCTGCCTCAACTACTCTGGGCGCCAAGAAGGAAGTTCCAGTGCTCAGAGGAGCGCCAAGCAGGGGCCCCACACTCTCTGGGAAAAGCCCCACACTCAACAAGACCTGCTATGACCTAGTTTGGCTTTTAACAAACTGAAAATATGTTATTGAGATATAACTCACATACATTCAGCTTCTAAAGGAGGGTTTACTGACAGACGGCGGGGGCAGTCATACACAACCCAAACAGAACCCGGGGTCCATGGCCCAGACTCACGCACGGACGCACACCCCGCACCCCAACCCTCGCTTGCACTTCTCCAGAAGTGTCACAGGAGTCGGATGGCACCTTGAACTCTACAAGGACCACCTTTCCTGTCCGCACCCCCATCTGACCCGATGCCTCCCATGCGGCCTGAAGCCCAGTCCTCCCTTCCGCTTCCCTGCTTGAATGCACGCCCTGCCAGCCTCCTGCTCTCTCCTCGGCCCCTTCCCTCCACTCATTCTCTGACCCTCCCCACCAGAAGGTCTGGCAGCCAGGCTGGCAGTGGCCAGAACTCACTCCAAAGGTGTGGATGGGAGACCTCGTGCCAGACAAATGAGGCGCCCCCCAGAGACGGGGGGCGGGAGGGGAGGGCCGGCCAGCCCTCGCATGGACGTCTGGTCCCTGTTATGCCTGAGGGGCCACCGTAACAGTGCTCCCAGGCCAGAAACGGGAGCCCTGCTGGCCACCTGACCGCCCTCAGAGCCCCAGCCCCTCTTGCTGTGGCGGTCTCTCCCTGCCTGGCCACCCGGTCAGCCAGCTTTCTCTGGTTCCCTCCCTCGGGCCGTCAGCATGGATTCTAATGACAGGGGAGCGACCATTCATCCTGGTCTTCCCACTGGGATGTACCAGTGATATTCACCCAGAAACCCTGCACGCCTTCCCGCCCTCCTCGGGCCTGGTGCCCCCACGCTCCTCAGCTCTCTCCGCCTGGCTCAGAGCTGGCATAGTGCGGCTGCCTGGGCCCCCATGGGAGAGGGGCTGGGGCAAGGGTTGCAGGGACCTGGGGAGTCTGGCTCAGAGGGGTGTCTTGGGGCTTGAGCCTGCCTGGGGGTGGTGACCAAGGGCTGAGCCCTGGGACTTGGGGTGTACCACCTCCCCCAGCCAGTGGGAGATAAGCCAGGTGGCCCTGTCTGGGGTCTCTGGGACTGGGGTGAGTGGGGGCTCCAGGCTGGGAGGGATGAGATGCAGGGGGACAGGGCACTGACACCTGGGGGTCCCGCACCCGTATCCGTCTCCCCAGCCACCACCACTTCCTCCTGTGGCCAGCCCCATCACCGACAGGAGGAACTTGGGGGGCTTAACTGCCCCAGCCCCACCGCCAGCCCAGGGGGCACCCACCACATGTTATCCTTAGGGGCCTCGGGGCCTCTCCTAGCCTGGCACAGGGCAGTAACAACGAGAGAACACTCAGAGTGGCCTCCACGTGGGCCCCACGGCACCTCTGAGCCCAGGGATGACTTTTCCGCTCAGCGTTCCCCAGCTGTGCACCACAGATGGGGAAGAAACTTGCTCGAGGCCTCGGCTGGGACAGAAGGCAGGCGGCCCACTCGCTCCCCTTCTGACCCCCGCCCAGTGCCTGATGTTTCCCGCATCCCCCAGCGTCCTCACCTGCCCGCTGCCCCTGCTGGTAGAGGTGGGGGCCTGCTCAGGTGGGGGACCCAGGCCCAGGTCTGCATGGCTTCCAGGCCTGAGGCCTAGTCTCTCCCCTCACCAGGCCCGAGTTCCCTTCTTGGCTCTGTCACAGACTGTGGCTTGGAGAATCCCTCCTCGGCCGTCCATTCGCTGGCTGCCGGGTGGCTGCAGTCTGTCCCTGAGGCCAGGAGCTGTGGCCCCCTCAGGCTCAGAATCCCAAGACATGTGTGCACAGCCCTGCTGAGTTTATGAAGCTTTGCCCAAACCCTCATCAGCACCAGACTGTAGGGAAACTGGCTCAACTGCACAGATGAGAAAATCGAGGCAGGGAGAGGCCACAACAGCCCCTGCCTGACCCCATCACAGCCTCAGGCCGTCTGCTCAGCCATTCAGAGGCCAACCCAGGCTCTGCGGCAAGCGGTTCTGAGCCTCGGAGACCTTCTTTCACCTTGGTCATGCGCCTGCCTGCTCCTCCCGGAGCTGCTGTGAGGGGTGGGTGGGAAAGGGCTCTGCAGGAGGCCTAGCGCCCCAGACACCCCTCCCAGGAGCACCGTGGTTTCCTCCTGCAGGTTCCTGAGTGTGTGCCAGGTGCCGGGGCAGCTATGAGCACGCAGGACCGGACATACCCCAGACACCAGGAAGGCAAGGACACGCCTGCAGGTGGTCAGTGAGGGCTTCTAGGAGGAGGTGATATTAAAGCTGTGACCCGAACAGGGAAGAACACTCTGGGCAGGAGGATTGGCCACAGCAACGGACCAGAAATGGGACAGTCTGGTGGCTGGGGGCATCGTAGCAGCTGAGGACGGTGGGGGCGGGGAGGCAGAGGGGCTGGAGCCCTGAGGGGGCCGAGCCAGGGTTTTATTCTTGGCTCTGTGGTTAGCTGAGCTGAAGAACGTGGGCACTGGACTGCAGGGAGGGTCCCGCATGTGGTGGCTGTGGCTGGCCACCACCTCCAGGCAGCCCAGCTCAGTGCCGCCTCCTCGGCCTTGCTCAGGATCCACCCCTGCCCCGAGCCTGCCCCCTCTCTTGGGCCAGGGGCTGGTCCCCTACCCAGGTCCCCAGGGGCAGGGGCCCGGGAGGGGAGGCCGCCAGAAGGAATGGGGCCTGAGAAAGCCCAGCCCAGCTGATAGGGGAGAGATTGGTTTCAGCCGGAGCTGCGGGCCTGCCAAGTCCACATCCTATCGGCCTGGCTGCACTTACTCAACATTCATCATCGCTGAGCTCGGAAACTTTATCAACGCTAGAGCTTGGCGCCATCTCTGGGCCCGGCCACTCCCGGCCTCCGATGGGCCCGATATCTGCTGATAGATTACACGAGATTGTTTCACTCGGAGAACCGATTACTAATACTCCTCGGGGAGGGGGGCCCGGGGCGACTCTGGGCCGTGGGGTTGTCAAGACCGCACTTGGAGCTGTGTGAAAAAGACCACAGCGTGTGACCAGCGGGGAGGTGGAAGGGGCCAGGCCACAGCAGGGTGGGGGCGGCTGCAGCCACAGCGTGGCGCGGTGAGCAGGAAGGCAGCCTGGGAGGAGAAGGGGAAATGGTGCCGAGAAAACGGGGTGCCACAGGCTGGGGGTGAATCTCTGGGCAGCTGGGCTGATAAGGGCCGAGAGATGGGAGTGGGGGCTGCGGCAAATGGAGGCGTCACACCTGCACGTCAGATGGACGGAGGCAGAGTCCTTCCCGTTAGGGGGCGGGGCTCCAGTGCCCGCCTCCCAGGGCCCCCGCAGCCCAGCGGGTCCACAGCCAGGCCCATGGGCGCTGCTGCACTGGGTCCTGCAGAGCAGCCACTGAAAGGGGTCCCCTGTCAACCCCCTTCACAAAAGGGCTGTGCCCAGGGGAGGCGGGAACTCCCAAGCCTGTCCAGGGCCCTGCCAGGTCCTGGCTTCAGGATCTCACTCACAGCATGGAGCCCTGGCCCGGGGCGGGCAGTTACCATCTGCGGCTCAGGGGCGGATGCACACAGGCCCCAGGAGACTCCAGTGTCAGCCTTGAGGCCACTGCCCTGGGCCATTCTCAGCACCCCATGGATGCCATGCAGGGAGCACCGGGTTCTCTGGGTTGGCCATTTCTTGTTGGGTGTGGCCGGGTCCCAAGAAGCAACTCTATTCTGTTCCTACTGCAGATGGGGAAACTGAAGCCCCAAGAGGGTGGAAGGGGCTTCCTAGTCCCACCGAGGTGCTGGCTCTGCAGGGCCTGAGCCTGGACCTCCTGGCCCTGTGCACCCCTCATGCTCACTGCGCCCAGAGCCACAGTGTTCAGGATGCTGGTGCAGGGCAACACCTGAGCTCCAATCCTGACACTTGCCCACCCTGAGCCTGTGAAGTGGAGTTGAGACACCAGACTCAAGTTTGCAGACAGAGCAGAACAGGTGCCAGGCTGGGGAGTGGCTTGTGGGGCTGATGGAGATGCTCCGGAGACAGATGGAGTTGGCTGCCTGACCTTGTGAATGGGCTTGACGCCTCTGAGTTGTACACTTCAAATGATAAAGGTGGTGAATTTTGGTTGTGGTTATTTTCCCACAAAGAAGTCTGCCACTCAGTGCTATGCGCCATCGTCCACGCATGCTGTTCTTGTCCTCAGCGGCTCAGAGACACACAACCCCACCCACGTGCACGGCCCTGCACAGTAACACAGCCTTCCCCACCCCCCGGCTACCTCGGCCCTTTGCTGGATGAGGAGACAGAGGCCACCTCGTGCTGGGGTCTGGCCCTGTCTGGTGGCAGACTTGGGGGTGTGGTCAGTCCAGGAGGGAGGCTACACAAGCTTGCCTGCCCTGTGAGTGGCCCTGGGCAAACTTCTGCTGCTGATCTGGGCTTGACCCAGCTGGTCTGCCATGGAGGGACCGAGCCTCCTAGTGTCCAGCTCCATTTCCTGCAGCGAGAAGCCTTCCCCTACTCAGGGAGCCCCCAGCTGGGGGCTGGCCCACAGGAAGTTTGCATGCAGCCCTCACATGCCCTCACAACCCTCAGAGTCCCTGTCCCCATCTTATGGAAGAGGACCGAGGCTCTGGGTCTCAGTGAGCAGCCCGAGCAGACCCAGTAAATGGCAGTGCTGTGATTTGCACCCAGGCTGTGTGGCTCCAGAACCCGAGGCCTTGACCCCTCTGGGCGAATTAAAGCCAGGCAAAGACGGTCATCTCAGGGCCTGGGCATTAGGGCTGTGAGTCAAAGCCTCTGGCCACTGGCCTGAGACAGGACACAAGGTGAGCCCGGGCCAGCAGGAAGCCCATCAGCCAGGGCAGAGTAAGTGGAGAGGAAAAGTCTGGTACAGGGTAAAGGGGGCATGCTATCCCTGGCCCTGGCCCACCCCTGGGCTGGCCTACCCTGTATCATGACTGTCCATGGTGCAGGGAGGCTGTGGAGGTGCACAGGAAGGGAGCAACCTGCAGGAGCTGGGCCCGGCCTGTGCTGGTCTCCTCGCCACAGCGCATTCCCTATTTAGGGCTTTTGTCTCTGCTGTTGCCTCTGCCAGAACTCCTCACACACCACCAGCTGTCTCTTCATAAAGTCTCTGCTTCAGGGTGACCACCCCACCTTCCCCGACCCCAGTCCCCCAGCTATGGGGGCCTCCATGCTCCCCACCGTGGCCCTCAGACCCTCCATCACTAGCGATTCATTTCTCACGTTCCTTCACTATCCCCCTGCCAGCCTGGGGCTAAGCCCTGGTGAAGGTCATGGGGTCCTGGACCAGGCCCTGCTCACAGAGGAGCTCAGTACAAGACGAAAACGGAGACATGAGCATGTAAGGATATGCAGAGGGGAGCCTGTCATCTCCGTTCCCAGCCAGCCAGCCCCCAAAGCACGACCCTCAGCCCTGTGGCCATGTGCGGTGCTGCCACGGCTGCTGTGCCCGGGGCTCTGCCCACAGCAGCCCCCTTGCTGACCTTTTCTTCCAGTTTCCTTTTCCTTTGGGCTTGCTTTGCTCTCCTAGGACAGGGATGGGAGCAGGGAGTAGATTTATAAATCAATTGAGGGAATATTTATCGAGCACCTACTATATGCCCTTCACAGTCTTGGGGGAGACACAGCTGTTAGAATGGGGTCCCTTGTAGAGAGATCATGGGAGGTGTTAGGAGACCCCTGCCCGGTGCAGCTGTCTGGGTCTCCTCCCTCTTGTGCACCGAGTTCCTCTGATGCGACCACCACCTCTCAGGAAGGCCCCGTCACCCCTTCCCACAGAGGTGGGAGAAGCAGGCCCGGAGAGGCAAGGGGACAGACATGGTCACGCGGCGGCAGTCTGGTTCTAGTCTGACCGCCCCTCATTGTTTCCTCCCCTCACATCTCAGCCAGGACCCCTTCCCTCCTCAACCCTCCTCGAGTTTCCACTTTGCATTTTTTAAAAACGCCCATGCCCGTGGCTTACCCCTGCAGGTGTGGGGGGATCTGGGGGTTCTGGGCTCCACCTTGCTGACAAGACATCTGGTGGCGTGACAAGTGACTTCAAACACAATGAGAATGTCCCAAAGTATTGAGTGCTTCCTACAGACATGGTCTTCTGGCATGTAAATTTCTGAAAATGGGAAACCCAGAAGACCCCAGGTTTCTGGAATGCACCATAGCCACAGTTAAGAGTAGGGAACCCAGGGAGCCTCCTGCCTCAGCCCAGTGTGTGGAGGACGAGATGGGCCCTGGGGGCGGACAGGGCTTGCCAGAATGCATAGAAACCACTCCGGGAGGCAGGCAGACCAGATCCTACGCTTTACCGATGGGGCAGCTTGTAGGACATTCAGTAGGACAGTGTCCCAGCCCTGTCCCAGCCTGTCGCTACAGAGAGCCTGGCAGGAGGTTCTGGATAAAAATCAGCCGGAGGGGGGCAGAGCAAGGGACTAGCACCACAGAGGGTCCGGAGGTGCCCCAGACACAGCGAGAGGGAGGGCCGGCTGGCAGGCCTTGAGTCATCCCCACCCCGCTTTTGAACTCGGTGTTCCCCTCTGGGAGTCAGAGTTGGCGGCGCCGATCTCGGGAACGCCCGAGTCCTGGCCCCCCAGTGAAGGCTGTGGGGGTCTGGGTCCTAAGGGTCAGCAGGAGGTCATCCAGAGGCCGGCCTGGCAATGCCTCTGAGCCCAGGCGAAGGGCTGGCCGGGCAGCGAGGCCCCGAAGGCGGGCCTGCCAGGACTGGGGGTACTTCCCCCGGGGCGAGGTCTGGCGGGACAGCGTCCCCCAGAGCAAGGGCTTCCCCGGAGGGGCCCGCTCCTCTGAAGAGGCTCCGCCCACACACGGCGCGGCCAATCCCCGAGCTTCACCCCCGCTCATTTGCATGTTCCGTTTCCATTGGCTGTCGGCACACCGGTTAGGCCCCGGGCCCCGGCAGGGCCTGGGGGGAAGTTGCTGGGGGGCCGGGCTGGGCGGCGACCGGGCCGTGAGGGGGCAGCTTCTCGGGGTGCTGAGCTCTGGCCGACCTGACCGAGCCCCAAGCCTGCGGCGCCGAACCGCAAGGGGGGCACTTTGGCTGTAGTGCAGACTCTTCCTTCTCCTCTGAGCCTCCTTAAACCCGCAAACCCCACCCCTTGCCCAACTTCGACTGAGTCAGAGGGGGGAAGATGCCGACCCAAGGTCACACAGCCAGGACGCCGACCCTGCTGGGACCCGGCCCCACGGCTGGGTGCCTTCCCTCCAGGGAGGGTCGTGTTTCGGCTTCCGTTGCAAAGTAAAGACCATGATTTTAAGAACCCAACCCCGGCTTTCGTCCTTAGACCTGGGGCGCCGTTTTCTTGGGGCTGAGCTGCAGGGCTGCGGGGCTCGCGGGCCTGTGTCTGAGTGTGCGAGCGCCTCTGTCCCTGGCATTTTGGTGGGGGAGATAAGGGGGAACAACAGAACCGCCCAGAGAGAGCGGGCAGATAGATGAGGCGACAGGTCTCCTCCACCACACAGGCCTGTCGTCCTCTTTATCAGCTCCCTTTTCTTTCTTTCTTTCTTGTTGGGGGGACACACCGAGGGGTGGGGCCTCCCTCTCTCAGGCTCCCCCCTGCTGAGTCCCACAGGCCGGTGCCCTGCCTGGAACCAATGCAGCTGGCAGGGCCAGTCCGAGGTTAGTCACCCCGGGGAGCAGGGGCCCCAGCAGCGAGCCCGCCCTGGCAGAGCGAACACCCTCTCATCAGCTCGCCAAAAGGACCTCAAGGGGGACAACCCCCCGTTTTATGGATGAGGGCAGGGAGGCCCAGAGAGATGCTGCAAGGCTGGGGTCTGGACACTGAGGGTGAGCTCCTCCCAGGAGAAGTCCTGTGAACTCTGGGTGGGCCCCGCTGGGTGGGGACCAGGCAAGGAGACTTCAGGGGAGACAGCAGAGCCAGCCACTGACTCCAAGGGCCCACAGGACAGGCCTCAGTTTCTTCAGCCCCATTTTACAGATGTGCAAACGGAGGCTCAGACCTGGGATGTGCCTGTGAGCCACAACCACAGGGGCAGCCGGACCCCCTGCTCCCTCTGCATTCCCAATGGCGCTGGTGAGAACAGAGGGTCGTCTGAGGAGCAGACTGCCAGGGCCGGAGGACAGAGGCTCCTGGAGGCACTTGCCCTCTGCGACAGGATGGCCCTGGCCTCTGGAAACTGGAGCTGTTTGCCAGCAATAGTCCGGGGAGAAAGCTGGTGGGACTCGTGGAGGGGTGCTGCAGGAATGAGGGCTTCAGGGCACGGCCCCAGCCTTACAACCCGTACCCCACACATGCCCCTGTGACTACACGGGTCCTGCGGCACCTGGCCCGGAAGCTGTCCCCGCCCGATGCCCTCCAGTCTCATTCCTCCAAGTCTGGGGAGGCCAGGACCGCGATGACGCCCAGTGGACAGCTGAGGAATCCGGGGTTCAGGGACATGAAGTCACTTGCTCAGGCTGCCCCCAGGGGCCAGGATTTGAACCCTGCTTACCCGGTCCTACACTTGTCCCCCTCCCCCACATATGCGCTCATTTTACTGGAAATAGCTGACTTCCTTTAGAATACTGAAACAAAACCAAACCCAAAAGACAGAAAGAAACCAACTTATCATCAAATGAGCCTATTTTCTGGAGGCAGATGAACTGACCCCCAAAGACAATCGTCTGCCCTTGGACAGGACTCTGTGGTCCCCAGCAGTAACCCTTTCTGTGCCTGGGCCTTTCTTACCAAAACTGAGGCACAGGCCCCTTAGGGGAGACGGGAGGCCCTTGGCTGCAAACACCTCCCAGAACCTCCAGCTAGGATGGAGACCCAGACTTGGACCAGGCATCTAAGCCAGAGTCTGTACTGTTCCCTTCTGTGCTGTGTGACCTTCGGTGAATTACTCAAACTCTCTGAGCCTTGAATCCTCCAACGAGGAGAAATGAGGTCACAGGTGCCCCTCCCAGGGCTGCGGGGAGGACGCTTCAGGACAACACAGGCCAGGCCCAGGCCCGGCTCACAGAAAGCGCTCAGTAAAGGGAGGTATTACCTGACAATGGCCACCATTAGGATTATTATAACTGGGGAGTCCTAGAGCCACCCAGAAATGTTGCTAACTGCCCACTCAGGCCTCCTGCCTCAAGGGTCATAAATAGTCTCATTTTTTAAGAGTCACTTGAAAAATAAATGCAGAAAGTGGGAAGAAATGGCCAGCTGCCCTGCGCCTCCTGGGAGTGCCAGGCAGCCTCTCTGGAGGGCTCTCTGCTCAGCCTGGCCACTGCCCTGGGGGAGGGGCACCGTGAGGCCTCGGTTTCCCCTCTGGCGCTGCTGGGGTAGGTGTCCCTCTGCGGGTGCCTGGCCCTCCCAGGGCTGCTGCACCTGTCCCTCCGCAGGAGGATCAGCCACACGCCAGCCCTAATCGGTGATTATCACACCATCAGCAGCGCATCTCGGATCAGCTGAAGAAGGCGGCTTTATCCAGACAGACATGGAGATGGCACCTCAGTCCCACATGTGGCGGCAGGGGGGCTGGTGACAGGTGGGGGGACAGATGGGAGCCCTTTCCCCATGACTGGCTCTGCTTGGCCCCGGTGTACAGCCAGACACTGTGCTCCGTGCCTAGGAGACAGAGGGACCCAGCGAGGTGGAACACCCACCCTTGGGGCACTGCAGCCTCTTGACAAGCCCAGACCCACCCGACAGGCGGGGAAACTGAGGCACAGATGCCCCCCCCCCCCCCCAACCGTCACTGCACAGGTGGCCAGGTCCAGACTCCTGGCTCGAACTCCCCGCCAGAGGGCTTACCCCTCAGGAGTGGGCACCACTCCTCCCAGCATGGTCCCTCTGCTGCTGCTCTGCTCAGAGGCCTGTTCCTTCCCCTCCCCAGCCTGGCCCCTGGACACTGTCTTTGTACAGGCCAGATGTGTGGAGGTTCACGGCCGGCCCGAGGCCAGGAGAGGCCGGAGAGACAGCCAAGGGCTCCCCTCCAGAGCCCCCACCCTCCTCACCCTCCTCCCTACCTTCTTTTTCAAAAACATAATTTATCTGTGTATTATCAAGAAATCCAGACACTTTAATCAGTGAGCTATGAAGTCAGAATTTCCATTCTTATCTGCGGGAGGAGTGGAAATAGAGGAGATAGGCGGCAGGAGCTGATGCTGGTGGGGAATGTTAATGGGTGGAGAGGCTGGGCTATTGGCCACGGAGACGCCGTATCTCCCCCATTATCAAGGCCCTATCTCGCCAACCATCTCGGTGCAGTAATGGGGCCAGTTCAACTTTCCGAGTTATCACAGGAGCTGAAACCTGCGCCCGCCAGAGGCCCGGACGGGAGACAGTTCAGGGCAGACTGGGCTCTGGCCGGCAAAGCTGGGAAGGACAGGGAGATGGCTGGCCTGGCTGGGGCTTCCAAGGCCTGGGTGCCGCCCACCACCAAGGCCATCGCTGTGTGTGTGGGGGGGGTGTCCCTCCGCTCTCTGGGGAAAGATTTGGTGGAGCAGCTGTGGGCATATTGCACAGGAAGGGAAACTGAGGTAGGAGGCCCCCTCAGGGTCCCAGTGGGGTGGTCCCACGCCTCCTGAGCTGTTCCAAGCCCATGAAGTGGAAAGAGGGCTAGAGGCATGGGGCACGGCAGGTGGCGCTGGCTGGGAGCACCCTGTGTCCTACTTTGTGACCCGTGCCGGAGCTCTTTCCAGACCCCAATTCCCAGAAGCAAGAAACATCAGTAACAAAACCAGCAGGGTGGGGACACCCTGGCACGCTGTGTCCCAGCAGGTCCCAGCCTGAGGCCCTGCCCACAGCCCCTCAGCAGCCTGGGGAGCGTGGCTTGAGCTCAGTGCTTCCTTGAAATGGTGAAGGGCTCTCATCTCAGGGCCCCGGCACGGGACACCCCAGCAGACGGGGCTCCCAGTCCACTAACAGAACACCATGGTTGGAAGGGGACCCCAAATCCACTCATTCCAACCCTGAGGGTCAAGGGCTCCCACTCAAGATGGGCACGTGAGGGCTTCATCTGAGACGCTGCCTAACCTCCCCCCCGCCCCAACTGCTGGGGCTCCAGGAACTGCCCTGGGCGTGCTAGTCTGCGGCGGAGTGTCCCTCTCCTGCAGTTGGACAGCCGAGCAGCAGCCGCCTCGGCCCACAGAGGGGAAAGGACTCACCCGAGGTCACATGGCTAGCGAGGACAGCATGCAGCACAGCCCAGCCGGAGCCCTAGCAAGGCCTTGGTCTCCTGGACTCAAGCACGTTGTCCCAGGCCCAGCAGGGAGCCCGGAGCTCTAGCCCTGGAAGCCACCCCTGGGCCACCGTCCCCCTCCATCCCCCAGGGTGGGGGTGCTCGAGGTGCAGTCCTGGGCTGACCTAGAATCCCTCTAAGCCTCCGTTTTCCCTCCATTCACTGGGTCAACCACTGAGCCTCCCTTGAAGGCTGCTGGGGAGGAGGTGAGCGCAGGTCAGTAAGTCCGGGCACTCAGCAGGGACTTAGTTAATGCTCAGTTAAGCTTGCTGGATGACCAATGACCAGCGAGCTCGGGGTTGATAGCAGGAGCCTGGGGCCTCGGAGAAGCCGGGTTGGATGGAGGAGGCCAGGCAAGGCCCTGAGGTTGCCCATGCTCTGAGCTAACGCTTTTCCTTCCTGTTTAGAGGGTCCTGCATCTGATGGCAGAGTCACCCCAAGAGCCACTGAGGGGGAACTCCAGGCCCCTGTCCCCACGAGAGGCCCCTCTGGTGGTTCTTTCCTGGCTCCTCACCGCAGGAAGCCAGGACCCCCTGGTCCCGGAGCTCCCTGCGCCTGCCATGCAGGGTGGAGGCTTGGTGGAGAAGAGGGAAATCGAGGCAGGACGCTGGCCAGGTACAGGTGTCCAGGGCTGACCAGAAAGGCAGACAGCTCGGGTCAGATGCCAAGAAGAACTGACAGCCAGTGGGCGGGAAGACAGCAGAGTGGGGAGGGGCCCCTGTGAACCACAGGTGGCATGCCAGCTCTAGCTCAGGCCGCACCTCCACCCCTGCAGGGCTGGCACCATCAGTCCACTTTGGGGGGACACTGCGGCTCAGCAAGCCTTGATGACTCGCACGGGGCCAGGGTTCCCTCAGAGCCCAGCCTGTCCCCGATGCCCCCATCTAGCAGCGGTGGGGACTAGGCCCAGGAAGGCAAGGTCACTTCTATGTACCCACAGAGTTTGAGAGCCTTGACCCCAGGATTCTAGCCTGTCCTCCCCTGTGGCTGCCCACACAGAAGCTCCTGGAGTCACCCACGTTCATAGCCCCCACTGAAGCCTTTCCTTCCTTCCCAGGAAGCAGCACGCCTGCCAGTTCTGTGGGGAGTAGGGGTGCCTGGGAGTTGGAGCAGGGCCTGCATAGCACTCCCTTAATCTCGTGTCCATGTCATTCATGTGCTGTGTGATGATGGTGTGGCCACCTCTCTGATCCCGCAATGCTTTGTGTGCAAAATGGATTGAGAACCCCAACCTCAGCAGGCATCTGCAGAATCACAGCAGGGATGCCTGCGAAGCAGACACTGGCTAACTGGGTCCTGGTCTCCACTCCACCTCCTGGACTGAAGGGGCCAGGAGCGCCAGGACCAGGGCGCTGGCCATGCCTCGACTCACACAAACTGCCCACCAGCACCTCGTCAACTCTTTCACAGGTGGGGAAGCAAGGCCCTCAGAGTGCACAGCTGGCCAGCCCAGGGAAGGCGGAGTCGGGGACAGGATGTGGGGTGGGGGGCCTGCTTGTCTGCCTCACCCAGCTCTGGCCTGAGGTCAGCACCACATTCCTGCCCCGGCAGGACTGCTGCTTTCTCCCAAACATGGGGTTGTGGGGGAGGGGGTGGGGGGGAGTTCTGGGGGCTGAGTGGGCCCTGCCCAGGGGAGCTTCTGTCCACCTCTGGGGTCCACAGATCCAGCTCCTGCGTCATTTGGCCTCAGGCATGTCACAGGTGCCCAGTGCCTCAGTTTTCTCACCAGTAAAGTGGGTCAGTCAATAATGGGGGTGATCAGAGCAGCAGGTAAGATCCTAGGGCAGGAAAGGACCTACAGGGCTCGGGAGTAGGGCCAGCCAGGGTGCGGTACAGCCTGGGCCTCCCTACCCACTATTCTCTCCTTTAAACACCAGCACCAGAGGGGGAGGAAATGGGGAGACAGGGCTCTGAGTGAAATGTCTACCCCTGGGGCTTCTGGCCAAATATCAGCAATGCAGCCAGCAGCTCACAGGGCTGCCGCAGCCACCAAGGTCATGGCCCTGCGACCTCACTTTACAGTTGCATCCCACACAAGGACCCCAGGAGGGAGATGCTCTTACGCTCCTGCTTCAAAAGTAGAAACTGAGGCCTGAGAGAAGTCACTTGCCCAGAGGGTCGCAACAAGGCCAGGACCCATGCCAGGCAATGGCCCCCACGCAGCAGCCTGCCATTTTGGAGACAAGGGCTGGCTGGCAGCCCAGAGCCCTCTGAGGTTGGTCCAGGCCTGCAGTGCACAGCCTTGCTCCCTGGTCTGGGGGACAGGAAGGGATGGAACCCCCGGGGTCTCTGTCCTCAGCCCCCCCAGTGGCACCATGGACAGCGGGGTGGGTGGGTACAAATGTCACCCAGCAACGAAAAGCCCAGGTCCCCATCCCAAGCCAGGCCCCCAGGTGCGCCCCAAACCTGCTGTCCTGCTGCATTCGGCACCACTGCACCCACCCTGCCCAGGCACAGTGCCCCTGGGGTGGGCGCTGGCAGACCCAGTGACAGAAGAGAGCAAGGACTGGGGGTCAGGGGGACACTGCCAGGGCCACACGGCCAGGAAGCCATAGGGAGAGAGTTGAGCCCATTGGCCTCACTATGGGGTCTCTGCATCAGGTCCACGTTGCTGAGGTGGTGTGGGAGTGAAACCAGGCCCCTCTCAGACCCAGACTAGCCCCCCGTTTCCTCCTTGCCCTGGGGCAGGACTCAAGTCCCTGCCGCTTATGGCATCCACATCCAGCCTCATCTGAAAATCGGGGCATGGGCGGGGGGCACCACACGATGCTGCCTGGGCCCCGTCAGGGGCCACAAGCCTGCCTTCCTTCGGACACCCCCACACTCCCCTGGGCTGAGACAGGCCCGCTGCTCTCCTCTCCTGGTTCTACCAACTGCTGGCTGGGGGCCTTTGGCAAGCCCCTTCCTCTCCAGGCCTCCTGCCCCCATCAGTGAAATGGGCACAGGGATGCAGGAGACCTTGGGGCCTTCTTACTCGGCTGCCTGACTCACAGCCGCTCAGTCTGGGTCAGACCCAGGCAGAGATCAGGGTTGGGAGGGGGCAAAGGAACATCGTCCACACCTCCCTCTGAGCCCCTTCTCCTCTGTTCCCTTCTGACGAGGAAACCCCAGTCCAGAGAGGGCAAGCACCATGCCCGGTAAGCTGGAGCTGGAACGGGCAGGAGGGGAAGGCCGACCAGGAAGAGGTCTACCCATGACCAGGGGCTGGCAGAGTGAGCTCTGTGGACTACAGGTGGGGCGGTGCTTCCCAGGAGACCCTGCATGTGCTTCACTCTCTGAGAGAGAGTCTGGGAGACGGGATTTCTCCCAAATAGGCTGGAGACTGCAGATCTGACCCGAATGATTGCCCAGTAAGATGCCAAGGAGGACGGGACGGTGGCAGCTGGCCCAGACGACATGTTTCCCTTCCATTCTCACAGCGGTGCTCAGAGACTGGTAACACCATTACCCCCACTGTGCCGATGGGGAAACCGAGGCTCACATGGGACAGGCCTTGCCCGTAGTCCCGTGGCCAGTAAGCGGCAAAGCCATGATCGGAGCCATTGTCCATTTCATGCTGTGTATCCATTAGGTCGTTTATCTGATTGAGAGTTGTGGAAGGCCCAGCTGTGGCCTCAGTTTCTCCCTCTGTGAAATGGGGACAGGGGCCCTGGGGCAGCTCCAGGCAGATCCAGGGTATGGTGGCTGGGTGGGCAGGGGCCCAGGCCAGGCTGGGCTTGGTGATACCAATCAGCGGGCAACAGCTGCCTCCAGGAGGAGGCCTGTCGATGGAAGATAGGCCAGCCGGGAGTATTATTCACAAGTCCGTCAAGCCCCAGGAACGTCTGGTTGGCATAGAAACAGGAGATAAGGGGTACAATTAATGGCATCGCATTCCCTCCTCCTTTCTTCCTCGACTGACCCATTTAAATCCCTGGCGGGGCTGGTGCCATGCTGGGCCCCCAGTGACCCTGGGGAGGGGCTGGCCGGGCAGGCGGGATGAGGCCGGGGCTCCGGCTGGGGTTCAGGACCGGGAAGGACCCGGGCACTGCCCTTGTCCCTGCGCAGTGGTGTCCAGGAAGGAGGCCATGGGACGCTTGGCAACAGCAGGGGTGGGGAAGGACCCCGGGGTCTCTGTTCCCAGGGCCCATTTCCCAGGTGTGGAGACTGAGGTGTGAGGAAGCCCAGGCACAGAGGGGACGCTGCCACGGAGCTGCGTGAGGACCGCACAGGGATGGGCTGAGCATGACACGAGGCCACCTGCTTCCCGACTCTGGCTCTGCCACTTCTTGGGTAGTAAACAGCCCCTCTGCTGCAGTTTCCCCAGATGTAAAGGCCAATAAGGTGAGACGAGGCCTGGCAGAATGACGCCATGTTAGCTGCTGTTAACGTGGTCATTACCATCAAGGGGTGCAGAGCTGTCTCCTCTGAGGCCCAGGAATGAGGGGGAGCAAGGAGCCATCTGCAGCCAGGGTGGAACCCCAACCTCGGGGTCCATGCTGAGAGCCCTGGACAAGTCCAGGTTCACGGCCGAGGGCCGGGAGTGGGTGTCTCTCAGTCCCACTCCCCCAGGGCTCCGAGGAGGGACCGAGGCCGTGCAAGGCAGGTAAGACTTAGGTGCCTGAGGTCCCTGGATGGCCAACACTCTCACACCTGTGTCAGAGGCAGGACACGGAGGCTGTGGAAGGCAAAGTAACCGGGCCACACTGGCTGACTGCCAAAGGCCCCTCTTTCCAGGCTGCTTTGCCATCATAGTGGGTGCTGGGTACTGCAAGGGGCCAGGCAGACCAGAGGTGCCTCCCACGCTTGGAAGGGGAGTGTGCACGGCTGCGCAGAGGGTGCCTCTTCCATTCACAGACACTCAGGGACCATCCCCTTTCCCTTCCGGGCCCAACCCAGGCTCTCCTGGAGCTGGCCATCGCCAGGAGACACTGCCAACCCCACAGGTGGGCGCTGGGCGGCAGAAGGGTGACGTCGAAGCTTGGAGTGAATTAGTCATCCTGTGGCCACCAATAATTTGTTTAATCAAACTCTGAGAACATGTGAACACCACCCTCACCTGTGACAGAGTGGCTGCTGGGCTGGGCTGGGCGGGGCAGGGCGGGGCTGGGCATGGGCGGGGCAAGCCCCAGACTTCCACCTGCTGGCTGGGGTCCATGGTTCCCCAGGGCCCTCCCCCTGCACAAGGCCTCCGGGGGCCCCCTCCACACTCCCAGTCTGACCTGAGGTTTACTCTTGTCCTCATTTTTCAGACAGGGAAACTGAGGCCCAGCCCCACCCTCCTGACCTCATTCTCTCCTCCTCACACAGGGGTCCTTTCTCTAGCACCACAGGCATCCCAGCCTTCCCCTCGCCCCACAACAGCCAGGAATCGTCCCATTTTTCAGAGTTGGAAACCAAGCCAGCCCACTGTCCCTGGAGGCACCCCCAGGCTGGGTTTTCTTGGCCTCACTAGAGGCTCCTCCTCCCGGAACGCCTCTGACCACCTGGCTGGCGGTGTCTGCTGCCCCACTCGGCTCCCAGCCCTGCTCCTCGAGAGCCCTGCTCCTCGAGAGCCCTGCTCCTACTTTGCTGAGTCCCTCCTCAGGGCTCCCCACGGAGTGGCTGGGACCCCGTGCGTGCACACCGCAAGTGTTCAGTGAAGACTTGCTGAGGGGATCAACCTGGGTCTGCTCGGACCTTCCCCTTGATTCGCAGGTCCTGCTCAAAAAGACATCAGTACACCAGGTTCTCCCAAAACAGGCTGGCAGTGGAAACCACCTCAATTTTTTTTTTCAAGAAAACTCCAAGCAGGTTATACCTAACACTTGCCAGGAAGGACACCAACCTAAGCATGACTCAAGGCGGGAACACCCCATCTCCTTCTGGAGGTGGCAAACCCCACCTCTGGCTATCTCACACCATCTAATAGATCAGGGGCGGCTGTCCTCCCTCCGCCCGGCTCTGGGCCAGCCAAGTCAGTTTGCTTTTCCTGACGGCCTGTACCACCCGCAGGGGGAGGCCCAACTTCCTGGCAATCGAGTGTGTTTGGGATGAAAACTCGCCCAGACCGCCCGGCGCGGACGCCGGCCCCGGCCCCCGCCCCCGCCCCGGCCGCGTTGCCCCCGCGCTGTTGTTGCCTCGAACCCGGCCGGGCCTGGCGGCCAAAGATAAGGCCTCTTATCGCTCTTGGCGATCGCCATCCGGACAACCCGCCCGGCGCTTATCCGAGCTCACATCGACCGGGACGGGAGCAAAGCTAGGCGGGCCGGGGGTGCCGAGGGTCCCGAGCGGAGCTCTGGACTGCGCTTCCCGCCGACGTGGCCCTGCCTATCGTGTGAGCCATCTGGCCGGCCGAGGCCGCGCTCCCTCCTGGCCCTCCCCCGCTCCCACGTTTGAAGTTAATAAATGGAAGCGCCTATCGCCGCCGCCATCGGTTGCGCGCCTTATCAGCGCGGCACATCTATCTCCGCGCGGAACAAAAGGCGCACAGAGGCGCGGGCAGCTGCGCCCCAGCTTGGTAGGGGTGCAGGGGGAGGCGGCGGCCCCAAGCGCTCGGCCTCCTCCCCTCCACCCCGCGGCCTGGTCGCAGGTGAGATCGGCTAGGCGGGCGCACAGCTGCGGGGCCGCACGCACAGCCGCGGGCAGAGGGAGGACTGGCGGGCGCCGCCGCTTGGTGACAATCAGCGCTCGCATCTTAACAAACCGAGATCTGCCAACGGGAGGAGGCGCCCGGGGCCCCGGGATGCAGGAGGGTGCCCAGCCCCGCCTCCCAGGACCTACTCTCTCCCCTGCCCCCGTCCCGGGCGGGCGTACGGAGGGCGGGCGGCGGGGGCCTCGCCCGCCTGCATTTCGGTCCCTGTCCCCAGCGCGCCCCGCTCGGCCGACTCAGCCTGACCCGAGTGCTCGCCCAGCTCTAGGCCTTATCGGCGCTGGCGATCAGTTCCCAGCCTGCGATCTCCCTGCTCGCGCTATCTGTATTTCTCATCACCCTGAAACACATACACACACGCACACCCGAGAACAGGACGAGCAGAGGCGCACAGGGGAGGGGGAAAAAGAAACCAGAGACCAAGCGCAGATCGGGACCTGTGGGTGGTTTTAATACTTGAGTTGATTTGACAGAAGGCGACTTTCGGAAAACGGGTCCCGCTTGCACATTGAGGGAGTAGGGTTACGGGAACCCGGATTCATGCTTGTGTTTCCCCTCTCTGGGACTTCGAGAGGAGACACTGCCCCAGGCGCGCACACATGGGGTCCTGGGGGCAGTGGTCACGTGGACAGTCGTGGCAGTGCCCGGGAGTCTGGGGCTGCGCAGCGGGCCAGGGCCCCCGTGTCGCCTCCAGGGCGGCCCCTCCGGCCTGGGAGCTGCGACCCCGGAGGAAGCCCTGCGCCTTGGCCTCCAAGGCGCGAAGTTATTACTGGCGTGGGGTGGGGAGCGGCGCTTCCTGTGCGCTGGCTCTCTCGCTCCTCCGGCAGCCAAGTGGCCCCGAGAGTGCGGGGCGCTCTTATAGCCGGAGCATAAGAGGTATAGACTCCGGGCCCCCCGGGAATGGCCCGTGGGTCAGATAGGCAAGAAACTTGGACGCGAGCAGAGGCGAGCCTGGCCGAGTCCCCGGAAACCTCCTCCCTGACTTGGAGAAGCCCCTCGGATGGGAGGGGGTTGCTAGCGGGCATCCGAACCCACCATCTGATGCCAGTGCGGCCTCGGCCGTGATATGAGGAGGGTCGGACTTCCGGGAAGCTGTCCCCGGGCAGGAAAGGCTCGAGTTCGAGACCCCCCACAACAGGGCTCGGGGGTCTGAGTGGCTAGAATCGAGTGTTCGGGCTGCGGTGGCTGACCCCTCCCCCCAAGCCACGCGGCTCTTCGGCCAACAGGAGTGGTGGTGGGCGCGGGCCGGTTCTCACCACTTGGCCGTGCATTTCCACGCGGCGCCCGGCGCCCCTCTCCCTCCCAGGTCTCTCCCTTTCTCCCTCTAGATACAAAGCCTGGGAGAGTCAACCGCGCAAGATAAGATCACAATTTCAGCCCGTCTCGACAGACCGATCTTATCAGGATGGGACTTGCAGAATGGAATATTTTAAACTTTATCTGAGCCCAGATCGAGGCCGCCTAATCGCCGCACCATCTCGGGGATGCGGGGGAGGGGCTGGCCCGAGGTGGCCGCGCCCCCAGCCACCCTTCCAGGGCCTCCTGGAGGACGCCCCTCCGGGGGGACCCCGGTGTCAAGCGGAGCCGCGGGGCAGCAGCCGGGGAAGATTAGATTAGGTCTTGCTTGGCACGCAGCGGGGGGCGCAGCGCGGGTGAAGGTCGCGGCCACGGGCGCGCGGGGACCGGGGGTCGGCCGCGGGCCGGCGGGCAAAGTTTGACTCACGCTTTATCTGCCGGGGGTTGCTCTGTTTCCTCCTGGACATGTCTCCAGCGCCGCGCGCCCTCTCGGCGGCCGCCTCTAGCCCCTGGCGGGCGGCGGCGGAGGGCGGCGGGGGCGCGGAGGAGCCGCGGAGCGGCTCATGTCCCCGGCCCCCGAGCTCCGCGGCCGCCCCGGCCCGCCCCCGGCCCGCAGCGCCCAGCTGGGAGCCGCTGCGGAGGCCGGAGGCAAGGCCCTGCGCTCGGGCGCGCGGACCGCCGGGGGCGGCGGGCGGCAGGCTGCTGCCGGCTCCTCTGCTCCGCGCAGTCGCCGCCGCCGCCGCCGCCGTTCGGCTTTTCTCAATGGACCCCGCGGACAGAGCGCTGCGGACCCCGCGGTCTCCGCCGGGCGCTCTGGGCGGGCGGCGGGCAGCGAGCGGCGCAGGGGGCGGGGCCTGTGCGTCCCCGGCGCCGCGCCTCCGGGCCCGCCCCGGCCCCGCCCCAGACAGACGCCTGGCCCCAGCCCCCTGGCCCCGCCCCCTCGGCCCCGCCCCCAGCCCTGGCTGGACCTCTGGCCTCCTGGACGGGCCCGTCCTCCGGCCCTGCAGCTTTGTCCCCAGGTGCGGCTGGACTCGGCGACCTATTCCGCCCCGCCGCCCCGCAGCACTGCATCCGGCCGCACTCCCAGCCTTTCTGGACTCGCCCCTCGGCGCAAGCTCCGCCCCCAAACCCGACCTGACCTGGTTCGGCCTCTGGCACACAGGCTCCGGCCCCGCCCCAGCGACCTGGCTCCTCCCCTTCCCCGCCTCAGGGCTCCGCCCCCGGGGCCTGGGTCCCGCCCTAGACCCGAGGCTCTGCGTCCCGCCGGGCCGGAGGGAAGGGGGCAGCGAGCGACGGGTCAGGAAGCGCGAGGCCTTGACTCCTCGTATTGTCTTGGGCCAGAATGGGGGTGTGGAGCCGGCTCCGGCCGGAAGGGGGCTTCCGCCTGAGAGTGCGGCACCACCGGGGTCAGCCGCTTCCGGTGGCTGTGACTCCCAAATGGAGAGCGGGGGCCCTCGGGTCCTCCTCCCTTGGGCTCGGATCTGACTGTAAATCGAGGCGGGCGCGGAAGCCAGCGGCCTGTCCCTGTTTCCCTGCGGCAGTCCCCTGGGCGTTACCCTTCGGGGCTCTAATCCACCCACCGTGCCTCTCCATTGCGCCCCTGCCGGAGACCCCGGAAGAGGGGCTCTCCGCGAGCTGAGCGAACCCCCACGCCCCCCTCCACCTGGAGCAGTCAAAAGGGAGCCCGTTTCCAGGGTCAGAACTCTCTCTTCCAGCTCTGGAAATGGAAACCTACCCTCCTGTCCTTTGTGATGTTTGTGGACTCCCAGGGCGCCCCATTTCCAGTGATGCTCAAGGTCTCACAGCATTTAGGGGTTATGCCCCTGGGCTGAATTGTATGCTTTCATTTTAATATTCTTGGCCTGGGTTTGGTCCCTACCCGCAAAGCCCCCCATTTTCACAAGAAATAGGGAGTTAGTAGGGCTCGGGAGCTAACAGGGAGACCTTTGCAAAGAGGATTCCCGGATGCCTGTCCAGATGGCCGGCCACCCACCCACCTGACAGCGCTCATCATGGCTGTCATGTGCACAGGCTCAGTGCTGTGCACTCTGCCCAGAAGGAAGTCGTCCACTGCCTGGACTCCCGCCCCATGGAAGAGAAGGGTTACCCCAGAGCCTGGGTACTGCCCCCCTGCCCCACTGCTGCTAAGCAGGTGAATGGCAGGCAGGGCAGGAGGCTGAGGTCCACCCTGGGACCACCCACTCGCCACCGGACAAACAGAAACACCGCGGCTAGGAGGCCATAAGACCTGCCCAGGCCCAGTAGGTGCAGCCTTCCTACAGCTGCCTGGTGCTGTACCCCCGCTCTGGGGAGAGTGGGGGCCCGTGGCTGGCTGGTCACTCAGCCCAGGGCTAGCACAATGTTTGTCAACTGGACAAGGCGCCCCGGGTGTCTAGGCTTCCCGTTGGGCCGTGCTGCCATTCCCAAGGGGGGTCCTTTTTACAGGATGAGGACCTGGTGGGGGTGGGGGTGGGTCCCTGGAGGAGGTGACCACGGGCTGACACCTATACTGGGATGGAGACTTGGTGCTCAGCAAGCGGCCCCCAGGTTGGAAATCTGTGTTGAGGAGGATTCTGAGGGTTAGCCGGAGAAATAGAGTCATGATTGATGAGTGATGTCTGCCTAGATGCAGAGTGAGAAGATGGGAGTCACTTTGGCCAATTCTTTGTCCTGGTCCTGTACAGATTAAAAAACTGAGGTTCCTTGTGAGAGGAGGGACACATCCGAGTTGCCCAGTGACTCAGAGGCAGAGGTGGGCCAAAAACAGATTGCTGACTAGGACCAGCTGATCATTTTCTAGGATTTAGTGCAAAATGGAAACATGGGGCCCCTTGTTCAAAAATGAATTCCTGGACAGCCAAGGCGGGGCATTGCACCAACTGTGAGGCCTTCCCAAGTGCAGAGCCCCATGCCCCCGCGCAGGTCACACGCCCATGAAACGCCATGGTCACACTGACCCAGGCTGGAGCTGTTTCTGAAACACTTTCCCTTCTGTACTTTGCCTCCTCTACCTGCCCTGTGGGGGGCATCGTCCCCACCACACAGTTTAGGAAACTGTTGCTTGCTTACGACCAGGGCTGATGCCATAGGACCTCGCCTGCACCTGTACTACACCCACAGAGGAGGCCTGCTGGGGCAAGAGGAACAAGGCATGCTGCCAGAAGAAGCAGGTGCAGGGGTGACTGCTTCTGCCTGGGAAGTCATGGAAGGCTGCCTGGAGGAGGTGGCATCCAGGTGGGGCTTTGCAGAGGTCCCTGATCAGGCGGAAGAGGAGGCACAGGGTATGGGATGACTGCACCCAGCCACCACCATCCCTCACAAGCTGCCCACTGTGACCCCCAATCTCCACCTGCCCCTGGATGCCCAGGAGTACCAGGATTCATATTCAAAAGTCATTGGTGGAGAAAACAGTCCCATTCAGCTCACATTGTCACTGCCTGATGTAGAGCTGGGAAGAACTGGGCTGCCCCAACCATGGCCTGCTTGTTCCTTGCTCACAGGAGCTGAGCTGTTGGCAGCTGCCCCCTGGGGCTCTGGGACTCCCTGGAGGCCTCCTGGGGTGGGTGGCACTAAGGTTGGCCATCCCAGGAAGGGCTCTGAGGAAGGCATTGTCCCAGGTGCCCACTCTGGGGGCACTGTCAATCTCATCACTGGCGTCACCAGCATTTTCTTTGGGCGTTTCCCATTCTCCCCTGAGGTCCTTGTGTACCCCGCCCCCCTCCGGTGGTCACACTGTCAATTACCCAGCAGAAAGTGGCAGAGCGGGTCACGAGAGGCACTCTCAAGCACCCAGAGGGCTTTCGTGGTGGTGGCACCACTGGGGCTCTGAGCGGCCCTACAGCTCAGAAGAGGGAGAGCTGTGAGGTAGCTCCAGGCAGCCACACCCCAGAGCCCAGGTTCTGGGCTCCTGTCCTCCGGCCTGTGGGCTGGCAGCCTGTGGGCATGCTCCACGCTGCCCCACCCACGAGGGCTGCCCCAGGACCAGGCAGTTGCTGTAGGTGGTGGAGGGGGCCAACTGCGGCAACTGCCATGAGCCAGGCCCTGCACTGGGTGTGGGGCTGTGGCCAAGGGAGCCACAGAATGTTCTAGAAGCTGAGTCCAGACCTTGAAGGACGAAGAGGACGCTCAGGAAAGTGATGGAGAGGGCATTCTGGCTGAGGGAAATGCAGGTGTGAAGGTGGAAGGGCTGAGTGTGGGGCTGAAGCAGAGTGTGCGGCACATATCCAGAGGCCAGGCCAGATAAGGGTGCACCCTGAGCTGTCTTTCTCCTTCCCTGCCCTCCCAGAGTCCACGGCTTCACCTCCTTATAGCTCTGCGATGCCCCCGAGACACTGCCACCACCCCACCCTCCTCCCAGCTTCTGTCACCCCTTGTCCTGACTATTGCCATCCCCACCCTGCTGGGACCCTGTGGACAAGGCCCTCTCCTCCCGGCCTCAGGGGTCCTCTGCGAAACCAGCATCTCTGACAAGCTGCACCCTCTGATGTCCCGGCACACCCGGGTCCCACTCGGAGACCGTCCTTGGGTGTTAGCAAGCTCTGTCCTTTTATGTGGCTGCTGCACTCTGGCCCATTTACCTCTGTGGGCAAGGCAGTCCTGCCCCTGCTGCAGGCTGAAGGCATTTGTGAGGGCCTGCCCTGGCCCACTCTACCTTCTCTTCTGAACCTTCTTTTATATGCGTCCAGGGGTCCTGTGTCCACAGGCCTTTGCACCGGCTGCTCCTGCTGGCCGGCTGCACCCTCCCCCCCCCAGCTGCCTGGCCCACTCCTTCCTCAGGGAAGCCCCTGATTGTTCCCAGATGAGGGTGGGCCTGTCTTCCTTGCTCCCGCTTGCAGGGCCCAGAGCTCCGTCACCTCACAGGAGCAGCATCCGAGTAGGGGGCTCCTCGGAGCCTGGCCCCAGGCTGAGCAGGAACGTCAGTGAACACACTGCATGCACATCATGGCCCTCTGAGGAAGGCACTGTGAGAATCCCCATTTGCCAGGTGAGTACACGGAGGCTCAGAGAAGTGAAGTCACTTGCCAACACAGCAGGTAAATGGCAGAGCCAGATTCCCCCTAGGGAATCCACATACTCTGTCCATAATGGCCCTGGGTGCTTGTGCTGGAGGGAAGGGGCCCAGGATCAGCCGGCGGCGGCTCCTACAGGGGCCAGGCCGCTCCCTCCCCGCTGGAGCCTCAGGGCAGCCCAGCCAGGCAGTCCTGACATTCATCAACACTGGCTCTGTGAAGGGTTTAATTAACTTCCTCTTTCAATGGGGGATAATGAGCTTCAGCACCACGTTACGTCTGACCTCTACCACCCATCCTTCAGACGTCTGAGACAGCAGAGAGGGGCCTGGGGCCATGCGGACAAGCTCCTCTCCTCCCGGCCTCAGGGGTCCTCTGTGAGACCAGCATCTCTAACAAGCCGCACCCTCTGATGTCCCGGCACACCCGGGTCCTCCGGACGGCCCCTGGGTATTAGTGAGAGCTACCCTTCCATGTGGCTGCCCCAGCATGGCCCATTTACCCTGTGGGCAAGGCAGTGCTGGGTGCGGACAGGATCTATTATCTGGACATTTCCCAATCTCTGAGTGGGGTCACAGGGGTTACATCACCCGATAGGAAAGACTCACTTCCCCATGCGCCTACTGCCTTTCTCCCCACCTCCCCTCCATGCTTCTCACCCACAAACAGGTACCAAGCCCCCAGCCCAGGCACCAAGGTACAGCCGCACATGCAGTGCTCACTACAAGCCTAGGCTGCACAACCACCAGCATGAAGGAGTGGGCGGCGGGGGACATCAGGCTATAAATAGAGCAGGGCGGAGTGGGGCACAGTGGGGGCTGCGTCTCCAACAGTGGTTAGGGGGGCCACAGAGAGCAAAGACCTAAAGCGGGGAGAGAGGGTCCCCCCCGGGAGGGAGCTGCTGAGGGTGGGAAAACCCGGTCCAGGGGTATGGTGGTGAGCCTGAGGTCTGCTGCTCCTCAGGGCTCACTCGCTGGCAGATGGCACCCTCTCTCCCCCCTGGGCCCCAGAAACGGGCGTGGGTGTCTTGGCAGTGCAGGCAGAGAAGTTTGCTCAGACCTAGTCATCCCTGGGCCTCGGGAAGGCACACCCTGCCTCCTCTCTCTGCCGGAGGGCTCCAGGGAGGAGGCCTGTGAAGAAGACACTGTGTCTACGAAGGGGGCTGCGGCTTGGGTGCCCAGGCCCAGAGTTGGAAGGACAGACAGCCCCAAGGGGCTTGCATGGCCACTCTGGGACGACAGGCCCGGCAGCAGACCCCAGGCCTGGGGCAGGCTTCCTGGGAAATGGGCTGCAGGCTGCCCACCCACTGCACAGGCAGAGAAGGGGGCTGAGGGGCGTGGCCTCAGGCTGGATTTCCAGAGTCCACACAGCAAATTCACAGTGACCAGGGCAGGACCCGTGGGCCCCCAAATCCCTCATAGGGGGCACTTTAAGGAACCCTGACATGACCCACCCCACGTGCAGAGGAGTCAGCCCCACCTCAGCAGCTGTTTGTGCCTCTGAGGCCATCTCTGGGGGGGTCCTTTCGATCCAGCTTTTTCCCACCACGTGAGCAGTGCTGCTGTCTACATACCTTTCCGGCAGACCCGATTCTCTGGACATCGGTGGCCCGAGCTCAGGAGAGCCTTAACGATGCTCTCTGGTCACCCAGGGTGTGTGTGTCCTGCTCTGAGGAAGCCTCTGGACTGCTGGCAAGCATTCCCTTTTATGGGGCCTGGCAGGGTGGAGGCCGCCGGCCATCCCCCACCGAGTGCAGGTGGTCACCCAGCCTGTCCCCTCCACCTTCCCCTCCTCACCTGGCCCAAGGCACCATCTTCTCTCCTACCCTCTCTCCCAGCTGGTGGGGCCAAGGGCTTGTAGGGGTCAGGCTTTGGGGCCTGGGAGGGGTGCATTGAACAATACAGCCATTTATGTGACCTTGCCGCTAAAGGTGTCACCCCTGCCCAGCCCTGCTGCCTCAGGCCGGCCTCCAAGGGGCCCTGCAGTCAGCGGTTGAGTGGCCCGCGGGCCCATGCCAAGGACGTCGGAGCGGTGGGCGGTGTTTTCCCGGCTGCAGAATGTCCGTGTGGGGTCACTCCCACAGCCCGAGGGGCCTCTGGACGCATGCCAGGTCCCCCACTCCCAGCGCTCTTTCAGCCACCATGCTGCCCTATGCCCCGGGGTGGGGTGGGGCGGGTGTTTGTGTGGGTCCCTGTGCCCCACGTCTGCGTGCGTGAGGCTGTGGGTGAATGCACACGCGCGTGTGCAGTCTGCGTGTCTCTGTGCCCACGTGTCTGTCATGTTTGGGCGTGGCCCCCAGCCGCCAGGGCCTGGCCTGGGGCTGCCCTGCCCACCGCGCTGGGCGAATGCTGCCACCTGCTGGCCAGGCGGGCCAGCGCACCTGGTTCGCAGGCTGGGGCGGGGCCTTCCATCCCGTTCCGGGTCAGGGGAGGCCGCTGGCCCGGGCGGCGGGGCCCAGGTATGGTGAGCGCCAGCGGCCCTACGGGGCCCCCAGTCTCCATCCCCAAGTCCCAGATAGCCTTTATTCAACACGGCTCAGCCTGGACCTGCCCCAACCCTGCGCCCCTTCACGCAGCTCTCGCTGCTGCCCCGCCCCGCAAGGACATCAAAGCCCCCCACCCACGGCTGAAGCTGTCTGGAGGCCCTCGAGGGCAGGGGCTGCGTCTGACTCTTTTTTAGCACACAATAGGTGTGTGAACACGAGGTAGATGGCCAGGCCCCCTCACGGAGTTGCCTGAGGCAGCCCGCCCACAGTTGGGGGTGCATGCATGGGGGGGCTGAGACCTAGCCAGGGCGCGTCGCCTGAGGAAAGTGAGCGGGGTGGGCGGGGGCCCTGTGGGCCAGGGCAGGAGTCATGAGACCCAAGTTGTGGCTTCACAGGTGGGCCCCCCCCACTGTGGAAAGGGCATGGGGATGAGGCGTCCACCCCTCCTCAGCACATATTGTCGGGCACCTGCTTTGAGCTGCCCCCCCTCATGCCCAGGCCCTGCAGGTGCTTGTCCTGGACTCTGGGGTCTTTGAGGGTGTCTTTGGGACATGGTAGGCTCAGGGGTCTGAGTGTCTCCTAGGTTGACCCCCCCACGCTGCCTCTGCTGCCTTCCTGGGTCCCTTAAACTGAGCTGTGCTAATTATCTACCGACACATGATCTCTCCTGCTCTGCTCCCAAGGGCCCCTAGCCCAGAGCCGTGACGCTTGGAAACATGGGGCATTATGTGCACCCATGTTCACAAGCCTGGTGGGGCTGGTGGGACCGCGTTGCTGCTTATGGGCCGTTCTTCAGGGCCAGGTAGCCCCAGTGCCAGGACAGAAGTGGCAGGTGAGTCAATGCTTTATGAGCTAGGTCCTGGGCTATGGTGGGGCAGGCAGAGTGGGGCTGCTGGGGGGACAGAGGCCACCCCTGAAGCTTTCTGTGGAAACAGTGGGATGTTCTTGCCGGATGAGCACACTGTGGTTTGTACAATGTCAGAGTTCCCCATGTTTTATTTATCAGCACTAAAGAGGCAATCAGAGTGGTGCCCACGCCTTCCAGAATGACGATTTGGGCCCCATTTGGTCTCTTTTGAAAAATCAAAATAAAAACCTTTGATGTACACATTGCACCCAAGGTAAAAAAGCAAGAAACAGAACAAAACAACCACGAACCTCAGAAAAACCAAAGGAGACCTCCCACCCTCCTTCCCCTTTGAAAACACGGACAGGCCCAGACCCCTGGGCCGTCAGGACAAGAGGCCTCCCTGACCGGGTAGGCAGCAGTGCCACACCTGAGTGTGCCACGGGGCTGCTCCACGGTGGCCAGGGACCCGGTGAGAGCCCTGGGCTGGCTGCTGGTGCCCGTGGGCCTTCTGACCCTGTCTGTCTGCCCCGTCTCCCAGGTAAATCAAACCAGCGCAGCCTGCATTCACATTACAACATGAAAATAGCACCAGAAACTTCAGAGTGTCATTGCGGAGACTTGCAGCTGAGAGCTCCGTGGAGGAGGAAGGCTCCAGAAAGGTTACCTGCAGAGGTGTGTGTGTGCGGGAGACCAGGTCTCCAGGGGTCAAGGTGCACTGCAGACTGGTGTTTCTGTCAGTGGCATGAAAAGTGGCCCTGTGGTCAGAGAAGGGGGGCCAGGCAGCTCCCAAACAGCTGCTCCTGACTTGGCATCTAAGGTCATTTTGGGGTTCCAGCAGCAGCAGCAACAACACAGAGAGGGAGCCCTCTGCCGTCTGGCCAGTAGCTGCCTCACCTTACTTTCCTGCCAATGACATGGAGGGCGACCCTGTGCAAACCTTCAGATGAGGGGCTCTGTGCCAATGGGGCACGTGGGCGGCAGCGCTGCTGAGCTGCTCTCTCTCAAGTTCTCAGTACAGAGGAAACACCCACCTGCTCTCAAAAGGGCTGCAGTTGGCCTTCCTCTCTGCCTCCCCTTCCAGCTAGAAAGGGATGGCTGTCTCCCCCAGGCCCTGCTCTGGGCACTAGGCTCAGCTGTAGCACCAAAGTCTGAGCATTGGTATAAGTAAGGTGGCCACCAGGTGGCACATGCTCCTGGAGGGCTGAGCCCTGCCAGTGGGGACAGGAGCCCCCATTTGCTGGGTCATCCTCCAGCCTGGCTCCCAGACACTTGCCTGCTCCTCTAAATTACTCAGGGGGATCTTTCTTTAAAGGGATCTTGAAGCTGGTCAGCCTCTGCCCGAAGAGCTGGCTGAGGAGGTCACTCTGGGACGCAGCAGTGCGGCAGGCGCGCGGGTGGGCAGCCTCAGCACCGTGGACAGCTCGGCCCCTCTTGGGGGGCCTGTGGGGGTGTCTCACCGGGGGTACGCCTTTGCTCAGCCCCTCCCTGCTGTGTTTGAAGCCCCCGTGGGTGTGGCTGGGCTCCACCCTCTGCTGCTCCGAGGGCTGCGGTGGCAATGGGCTGCTCTGGCTACTGGGCCTGGGCCTGGCTGGGGGCACGCGGCTGGGAGTCGCCTGCTTTCGGGGGAGCCGGGGGGGCTTGTCAGGAACCAGTTGGGCTCTCCCCAAGCTCCTCACATTTTCACTCCTGGTCGGCCCTGGGGCCCGGCCCTTTTTCTTCTTCTGACTGACCTCCCCGTCATCCTGGGGGCTGAGGCCTCCTCGGGACCCCTGGTCACCAGCGTTTCTTGGTCCCTTGGGGTAGCCCTTGGGTGGGGCAGAGCCCCGGCCTGGGCAGGTGGGCTTGGCTGGGGTGGTGGCTGTCTCGCTTTGCAGCTGCCCGCTGGCCGGCCCAGGGTGGCTGCCACCTGCTGTCTCGGTGCTGTGCGGGCGGCCTCCACCGCCTTGGGAGCTGGGGCCCGGCTTGGCTCTGAGGGTGGTGGGCTTCGGCCTGCCCTCGATGCCGTGGGCTGGCTCTTTAGGGGCTGGCCTGGCCACAGCCTTCTTCGATTGCACAGGCAACTTGGGCGCTTTGCTGGGGGTGGACAAGGCTGACCTGTCCTTTGATGAACTCTGGCACCCCCCTGACATGGTGGCACTGCCCTTGTGCGAGGGGCCCGCCTTGCCTGCCCCAGGTGCCACGTGGCACGTGGGCGCCTGTTTCTCCTTCCGCAGCAGGGAGGGGGCTTCTGGGGGATGGCCGGGGGCACTCGGGGTCCTGTGTTTCCCTGAGAATGGGCCAGCAGCCCTCCTTTCCTCTTCATCCTGGAGTCTGGCTTCTGGCCGGGGCAGAGACCCCCCAAGTGGGAGAGTCTGTTGGAGAAGAGGCCCAGGTCCGCCTGGGGAAGCCTCACCCTCGGAGCTCTCCAGGGTCTCCCTGTCCGGTTTCGGGACATCTTTGCCATCAGCCAAGGCTGCGGGGAAAGGAGACAGAGACGGGGGCAGGAGGTCCTGGAGGTCAGAGGGTGGACTGCCCTCCAAGACTGGGTGGCCCACAGGATCTACCAGCGTCCCCGGGGTCCTGGGCTGCCTCTCGGGGGTGCTGGGAGCTGCCTCCGGGCAGGGCTGCAGATGGGATACGGGGCATCCCTCGCTGCCTGGGGCCGGGGGCCTGTTCATGGCAGGCCCTGTGGTGTTGCTGGGCACGGCCACCCTGCGCCGCTTGCTGGGCATCATACCCTCTCGGGACGGCGCCTTCTGCCCGGGGGCGCCGGGCCTCCGCACGCCGCGGAACGTGAAGGGCTGCTGACACCTCCTCAGGTGCTTGTCCATGTGCCGGTCGAACTGTGCCTTCTTGGCGAAGGTGTAGTTGCAGGAGCTGCAGGCGAAGGACCGTCGGCTGGTGAGCGTGACGTCGGCGCAGAGCTCGCAGGCGTACAGCGGTGTGTGCTGCAGCTCCCGCTCCTCGCGCCGTCCGTGCGCCCCCGCCAGGTGCGCGCGCAGCTCCTGGTGCTCGGGGTACACCCGCGGGCACTGCGGGCACAGGTAGACGCGCTGAGGGCTGTGCACCGCCAGGTGGCGCTGCAGCTTGAAGGGCTTGGGGAACCGCTTCCCGCAGTGGTGGCAGTCGCGGGAGGGGTCCCTGCAGTCCCCGTGCACCCGCGCGGCTCGGAGCAAGGGCTCGCCGTCGACCTGGGGCGCGGGACCCAGGCCGGGGGGCGTCTTGGCAGAGCCGGAGAGAGGGGCAGAGCTTCTGGGCGGCATGGGGCTGGCGCAGGCTGCAGGGCTGCCGTCAGCCAGCGCACCGTCGGGGCTCCAGGCGCCATCCTGGTTGGAACCCCTGGCCCGGGCCTTGGGCCTCGCCCTCTGGCTGGAGACTTCTCCCCCTGCCCCCGTGTCCTGCCCTAGAGCCTCTGTGGCGCCGGCGTTGGCCCTGCCCTCCGAGTGCTTGTCCCTGTGGGGTGTGGATGCTTGCCCGCAGGTGCTGCCCAGGCAGTCTGTGTCCCTGCCGTCTGCCTCCCAGCACCCAGGCAGGTCCCCCAGCGGCGTCCGTGCCTGCCCCCTGCGGGCGAACCGCAGGGCGTGCTCGCGAAGGTGCTCGTTGTACATCCACACATCCGAGGCCTCCCTCAGGCACATGCCACAGGCCCAGCGCCGCGCCTTGCTCTGCACGTGTTTCTCCTGCAGGTGCTCCCGCAGCAGCTCCCGGGAGCCGAACCTGCGCTCCACGCACATGTAACAGGTGGGGGGCGGCGAGGGGCTGTGGGCCAGCTTGTGCAGGTCCAGCTCGCCCAGGCTGTGGAAGCGCTGGAAGCAGGCCCTGCACTTGTAGGGCCCCCTTCTGGCCTTGGCGTGCCGGGCCCGGCCTGTACCCCTTCTTGCCCCGGCCCTGTCCTCTGTCCTGCTCTGGGGGCCCTGAGAGTTCACTGTGACCCCGGGGTCTAAGAAGCTTGTGCCGGGGCCTCCCACAGGGTCTTTGCAGGGTCCCAGGAAGCACAGATCTTGAGGGTCAAGCTTGGTGCTGAGCATCTCAGGCTCCGTGGTGCATCCGGGGAGGCTTTCATCATAGTGTTCTCGCTCCAGGTTGGGGGGCTCAGGGCTCACAGCTCCGAGGGAAGAGCTGCTGTCATCGGTGGGGGCCTGCAGCTCCAGGCCTCGCCAAGCTGCCGGGACTATGTGCAGCTCGGGGATGTCCTCCGACTGGGGGTCTGAGGCTCTGGAGGGCACCTCCTTGGCACAGTCTAACCCCAGGTCAGGCTCTAGGGCCCACAGGCTGGGGCCAGGGGCCCAGAGATCAATGCCAGGCACCTTGCTGCTGAGAAAGCCCTCCAGGAGGAAGGACTCGGGCAGATCTGTGGCCTTGTCTCCCCACGGGTCCTCATTGGTCAGGCAGAGTGAGCCCGAGTCACTGAGATCTGTGGGCAGGCGGATAGAGGCCAGCGCAGCGCTGCCCCCAGCCTCCTCGAGGGGCTCCAGCCGTGGTGGGCTCTTTGGTTTTTTACAGCGCTTCCCGTAGACACGGGGGTTCTTCATCCGGGCAAAGCGGTTGCCCAGAGGGAAGAGCCGGGAGAAAGAGGCCTCATCGTCCAGCAAGCTCAGAGGGTCTCCGAGATCTGGGCTGGGGGCTTCAGGAGTGGGGTCCTCATGCTCCCGGACCCCGTCCCGGGCTTCTGGGGTTTGCAGTGGCTCCTGGAGGAAGCTGCTGACAGTGCCGCCTGCTTCTGAAGCACAAGTCTCTGGAGGGCCTGGGGGGCCTGAGGGGGCCTGGGGTTCCTCCCAAATGCCCTGCCTTGACCCACTCTCAGCCACTGTGCTGCCCTCTGCAGGTTTAGCCTGGGCTGCCTGCGATGCCTCTTTGCAGGTGCCCGCTGTCCAGGTCTCTGTGGGCCCCCAGCGCCCCCTTGCCAAGGCAGCCTTCTGCACTTCTGGCCCTTCCCCAGGGGGCGGCCCCCCGTTCCTCCCTGGACGGGCCATCCAATCCCTGGGTGACTTCGGTGCCAGCATTGCTTCTGGGACCAGGTCTGCTGTGTCCTGTGTCCCCTTCGGCCCCAGTGGGGCCACTCGAGGCTGCTGTGGGACGTCTGTCTCCTGCTCTGCCTCTGGTGAGGGGCAGCGGCTCGCTGGGGCTGGGTAATCGGCAGTCGCAGTGGACGGACTCCAGCCACTTGTATCTGAAATCACATCAGGAGGCCCGCTCTCCCCCCAGAGCCCTCTGGCTCTCCACTTTCTCTCTCTGTCTCTGTCATTCGATGTCCCCTCTGACTCCCTGGCGGAGTCCCAGGTGGCTCTGCCCCGCCTCTGGCCTCCTCTCTCTGCCTGTTTGGGTCGGGGCTTGCCCCTCTCTAGCCGGCCCTGTTTTCTGGACTCTGCAGGCCTCATGTCCACCCCTGGCTTGGCCAGGCCCAGAGACTGTAGCTCCTGGCTGGGGGGATAGCCTGGTATTGCCAGGATGCCAAAACCCTGCCTAAGCCCCATGCATGTCTCAGAACCTGGGGTGTCCTCAGGAGCTGGGGAGCCGGGTACGGGAAGCAGCCCCACAGCGTGCTGGGGGCCAATCAGCACGGACCTGGGTTTCTCCTTCCCAGGCGCCCTGCGGCTTTTCTTCCCGGGGAGCCGGCACACCTGGGCTTGGGGCTCCTGGGCCCGGGAAGCAGGTGGGGCCGGTGGGCTGGGCTGGGAGGCGGCAGCCTTGTGCAGCCCGTGCTGCCCGGCTCTGCGGTGTCCCAGGCCTGGCCCTGAGTGGAAGGCAGCCGAGCACATCTCACTGGTCACAGGCTGCTTGCTAGGGGCTTGGTCCTTCCAGTGGCCATTTTCTGTGGCCATAGGCTTCTTTTTAAAGCCACGAGGCTCCTGTTTGGGGTCCTGGGGACTGAGGGGGGCCCTGTGGGGTGTCTGGTGGAGAGCATCGCTGAGGCCTTGTGGAAAGCTGGGTCTGGAGCCACTGGCTGTACTGCTCAGAGACATGGCTCTGTCCGGACGGAGCTCTGAGGTAGGGCAGGCAGCCACTGGGGCCCTGATGCCAGCTTCGGACCCCTCTGTAAGGCCAGGGTGCTCGGCCCCAGGTGTCTCTGGGTCCTCCTGACCTGGGAAGCTGGTCCCCACCTCACCTTGCCAGCAGACATGGGGCTCTGGCCCTGCAGCCCCCTGCAGCGTGGATGAGTCAGTGGGCACAGGGCTGACGCCCTGGCTTGCCCTGTTGCCTGGGGGCTCTGAGGACGGGCGCTCGGATGTCCTGCTGGGGCTGGTGTGGGGTGGGGCTTCCTGGCAATGGGGGCCTGGTCCCCCGGCCCTGGGCCCTCTGACTGCCCCTGAGCCCTCTGTGCCAGGGGTGCGGGGCAGGGCAGAGGCCTTGACAGTCACTCTTGTGGAGACGGCCCTCACTGGGGGCGGAAGGGTGGCATGGGCAGGAGACACCCTCGGCCTCTCTTTGCTGGAACCTTCCAGGGTTCTTGGCATGTGGCCTACAGGGTGGTCCCCGCTGTGGGTGGGCGTGAGGACACTGGGGAAGCGGAGCTGTCCCTTGAGAGGGTCTTCCAGGGGGCTGTGGTCCCTCAGGAGGGGGTGGCGGGCCAGGCTGTCCTCAAGGCCACAGGCGCTTGTCCTCAAAGAAGGGGGTACTGCTGGGTGTCTCCCAGCCTCACCGTCTGTGGGGGCTGGGGCGCCGTTGTTCTCTTTTGGAGGTGTCCGGGCAGGAGAATGGGCTGGTAGGGCCTGCGGGCTGATTGGGTCCCTATAGCATGGAGGTGCCGGGAGCCGCACCCTCAGCTCACCTGGAGGTGCTGTGGGATTATCTGCCCCCGGTAGATGCTGGAGGCCGTGGGGAGCTGGGCTGGCTGCAGAAGTGGGAGAGGGGGCACGGCCAGCCAGGTCCCCGAGAGGAGGTTCTGGCCTCTCCCCAGTGGGCCGCAGCTGCTTCTCGAGGCCCTGGCTGCTCACTGCCTCTGGGGTCCAGTCCTTAGACCCATTCTGGGCTCGAGCTGCTGCCCGAGCCGGGTCCAAAGATTCCACTTCAGAGGAGACAGGGCTTGGGGTGACGCATGCTCCTTCCTGAAGGCTGGAGACCACCCTGTCTCCCTGGAGCAGCTTGGCCGGCTGGTCCTCACCCCTGGCCAGGGCAGTTCCAGGTTTAGCATGGACGGCAGCGAGGCCCCCTGGCACCCCTGGGCCCTGCCTATTATCAGACTTCTCTGTCTGGCCCAGTGAGCCCAGGGGTCCATCTGCCTCTGGACTCAGCTGCCGTATGGCCTCGGCAGGGCCAGCTACCATCTGCACAGCCCCCAGACAGCCCCAGGCTCTGTTCCCGCCTTTCACACCACTCCCTTCCAAGCCTGAGGGTTTACTGTGCTGAGGGCTCTGGGTGCCACCTGGGGGCCCCTGTAAGTCCTGGGTATCTTCTTCCCTCTCAGCTGCTCTGGCCACCAGGAGCTGGAGTTGCCGTAGGGGGCTCGCCCCTGGGTCTGGGGGCCTCCTGCCAGGACGGGCGTGGGGCAGGCAGGCAGGACTTGAGGAGGCCCCCACGGGTACAAACCCCTCACTGCCCTCAGGATCAGGGTCCCCTGCCCCAGGGCGGAGAGGTCCTGCTCTCTCTGGCCCACCTGCTCTGCTTACAGAATGTCCCTTGAAGGTGTCGCTGTGACTGACACCAGAGGGTGGGGTGGCACCCAGAGGCAGAACCCTGGCACCCCGGGGTGGCAGGTCAGGTGCCAAGTGGGCAGCAGCGCTGCCCGGCACTTCCAGCTCGGGGGGATCTTGGCAGGGCCCGGGCTCCTGGTCGGAGCCAGGGGAAAGCCCTCCTCTCTGAGGACGGGGAAGCTGCCGCATGAGGGCTGCGCGGGGATGTATTCTGGCAGCCACGTCAGTTTTAGGAAGTACGGGCTCACGGTTTGGGCTGCACTCGGCTGAACTCCCTGTGTCCCAGGGGGGCGTGAGTGGCTCCCTGGGGCTGGGCAAACAGGCTGCCGGGCAGACCCCACAGTCTCCTTCTGCCTTGGGGGGCTCCGTTTCAGAGACTCTGGCTTTCTGCACTGGCTGGAAACTGAAGCTCACCCCAGTGGGGCCAAAGGGGGCCCCAGGAACCATGTCTTCGTGGGCACTGGGGCGAAGGGCTGCTTCCCCTTGGTGGGATAAGGACCAGTCCTCCCGGGGGCTCCCCAGAGTCCCATCTGTGGTGATCACGGCTTTGTCTGCCCCTTCCAGATGTGGGCTCAATTCCCTGAGACTGGTGAGGCTGGCTGTGCAGAACGTGTCCTTGTGGGGCAAGGCAGCCTGGAGGACTCGTGGTGGGACGGCCGCGCCCAAATGCATCCTGCCCGTGTGCCGAGCTCCGCACAGCAACCCTGAGGCCTCGTGTGCACTTTTACTTTGCAGCTGACTTTCTAATTCGGTGACCAGTCTTTTGATCGCTAACTCATCCTCAGACAGGTCGCTCATAAAAGGGGTGCTGCATTCACTGACCTTGCCAGGCAGAGGGGGAGGGCTGGAGGTCCCACTGAATGCCTTTTCCCCTGAGGGGTCAGGAAAATGGCCCACATGGCGGGGAAGTATTGAGGACACTTCCTCCAGGAGGGACCAGCCCTTCTCAGGCAGAAACGAAGGGAATAGTGGGTCCAACTGAGGCTTCCTTGAGGGAGGGTCAGCAGGCACACATGATGAATGTATGTCCCTGATTCCAGATGGGCTGTTGTGGATGGGCGGGTTGAACCTGCCAATGGGCAGCCCCGAGAAGAGGGGTGTGGTCTCTAAGGTCAGTGGTGATTTGGCTCTGCCGGGGTCCAGGCCAATTGTGCAGGGGGAACAGGCACCCACACCGTCCTGGCAAAGGTGTGCTCTGCTGGCTGGCAGAGTGTCGGGAGCGAAGGGCTTAGAGCACGGGTCTTTGTGGAGACAGCCAGCCAGGTCTTTGGGTACAAGAAACAATTCACTGGGGGAGTGTCTGTAGGGCTGGGATCCCCTTTTGGCAACTGAAACCCCCATGGAGTGTCCATTAAAAAGAACAGGATCACAGCCAAGATCAGGCATCTTCAGAAACAGGACGCTGGGTTTGGGTACGGTGGCGTCAGCGGTGTCAGTGACGGGCCCCGGTTGCTTTCCCGGCGGGTGGGCAGGGGTCTCCTCTTTGTCATGGGAGGTGGGGGGCTCCGCGTACTGGGGGGCTCCCGGGTGACTGTCTGTGCACGGGGCTGGCGAGCCCCTGGGAGGTGGCACGGCGTCCTCTCTGCTGGGCTGTGGCTGCTCCGGGGTGGGAGGACAGGGGCTTCCTCCCACGCGGGGGGCCGGAGAAGAGCTGGGACCCTCTCTGCGCAGCTCAGTGGCGCCAGGCGGGAGCTCCTCAGCAGTTTCAGGGTTCCTGGTCTTTGGGAGGAAGTCCAATACTGGATGGTTCTCTGGGGTCCTGGCGCTGGTGGGAACTGGCAGGACGCGCTCAGGTCCCCTCTCCCTGGGGTGTGGGTCTGGGGAGCCCCTGTCCTCTGCCACTGTCTGCCTCATGACCTTCCTAGGTTTCTGCGGCCCTTCGTCCTCCCTGGACCCCGGGGTCAGAGCCGCTTCCCGCCCCTTGGCGCTGCGTGGCCTCCGGCAGCCGAGGCGGGGCTGGCCTCTGCAGAGGGAGCCCCGGGTCCGCACGCCACCCTCCTCCTCAGACTCGGAGGCGCAGTCCTGGGGCCCTGGGCCCTCGGGGTGCCTGTTCTTCTGCCTCACGATCTTGTGGATGAGATCCTTGCTCCAGGTGCCCCGCGTCCGCCGCCTCTGGGAGTCCCTCCCGGGGCACAGCCGGAGGCGCTTGGCGCTCCTGGTCTCCACCGGGAGTGCCCCTCCGCCAGGATCTGCTGGGCTCTTGGGGACCTGGGTTCTGAGGTCCTGGGGGCGGGATGGGGGCGCCTCAGCCCTGCCTGCCTTCCCCCTGGGCCTTAGGCGGGCAGCCTTGGCACCCCTGCCCGGCCTCTTGACGGCATTGGCTGTGTCCAGCTCTTTCTGCAACACCTTAAACCGCTTTCCTCTCCTCTGCTGGCTGGCCAGGCCAGCTCTGTCTGGCCCCTCAGACGCTGGGCCCAGGGAGCGGGTTTTGGGCCTGCTGTGGGTGGGGTTGTGACCATTCCCAGGGCGGGGGGCCTGGGGCCTTGGTGGGGCTGCCATGGGTAGGAGTGGGGGGTGGGTTTTGTTCTCTGGCGCTGCCCCCGCCCTGGTTTTGGAGGGCTGCCCGATGCTGGGACCTCTGGGGCCAGAAGGTTCCTCGTCGGCAAAGACGTCGATGAAGCTGCTGTCGATCTCAGGGCTGTCTGACTGGTACTCCAGGCCATTGAGTGCCTCCGTGATGAGGCTGTCCAGCTTGGCGTCGTCCTCCAGGTCCAGGTCAGAGGCAGGCAGTGGGAAGGGGGTGGCGGCCAGGCTGGGCAGGAGACTTGCCCTCAGGGGGTCGTCTCTGCCCTCAGTGGGGACATCCCCACCCAGCAGGAAGGGGGTTCCCTTGGCGAGGCTGAGCGGGCTCGAGTCCCCGCCGGCCTGTGTGGGGCGGGTGGCTGGGGGCGTGGGGAGTCCCGGGGGCTGCTGAGCCCTGGCCCTCCCAGCCGGGAGCAGGCTGCAGAACTGCCTGTGTTGCAGGAAGGCAGCCAGGCTGCTATAGTTGCGGTCACACTGCCTGCAGGTGAGCAGCACGTCCAGCTGGTCCAGGCTGGCGCTGCTCAGGGGGAAGTGGTGCGCCGAGTAGGGAGGTGGCTCCCGGGGAAAGCCCGCCAGCCCCGCGCTGCCCAGCTCAGGGCCTGTGCTGGGGAACGGGGCCTCCCCCAGGCCTGTGAAGGCCCCCTCGGCCCCCAGCTCGTCTGCAGGGAAAGGGAAGGCCTTGGCCGGCTCTGGTTGGCAGCAGGCGGGGATGGTGTGCGAGGGCTCAGGGGACGGGAGGGGGGTGCAGCGCTCCTGCGGGGCTGGGGGGGGCATGGAAGAAGACGGGGGTCCCGAGCGGGCCAGGGAGCTGGCTCTCCTCCGAGCTGGGGTCGGCCGGGCTGCTGGACAGCGGGGACAGTGATGAGCAGGAGGTGCTGCCCGCGGTGTTGGTCACGGGTGAGGGCAGTGGGGACTCGCTGGGCGGGAGCAGGCCGGGGGTGCCCCGGGGCGAGACCTGGGGCTGGGCCCCGCCAAAGAACAGGGACTGGGCTCCAGGGTCCTTCAGTCCATTGTAGGGGAACAGTCCAGGGGAGCTGCCGCCGGGCTGGCCTGGGCTGTTTCTCAGGACTGCCAGCTTCTCCCCGTGCCCGGGAGTCTTGCCAGCAGCACCCAGGGCTCCCTGGCTGGCCCCCGGCCACTCCGGGACCCCAGGGGGGAAAGGCGGCTGTCTCAGCATCTCCATTCGGTGGGGACTGGGCCCCGCGGCAGGGAGTGCCTGGGGCCAGGGAAGCGGGGGACTGTGGGGGAGGCCAAGCCGCTGGCCTGGGCTGGGCTGGCCCTCAAAGAACGCACTCCTGGTGGCAGCTGGGGGGCCCAGGGGAGGCGTGGGGTAAGGGGCTGCAGCTGGGTCCCACAGCTGGGGCAGCCTGGCAGGCAGGGGCCCTGGGGTGGCCAGCTCTGTGTCCAGAGACCCTGGGCTGGTACCTGCCCCACTGGATCCCGGGCTTCTATACGCCTGCTGGGGTAAGTGCCTCTGAGGCAGAGAGTTTGGGGGCCCCCTGGGGCTCCCCAGCCCATCATGGGCTGAACGGGGCCTCTCAGGGAAGGGGCTGGGGGCCGGGGGGGCAGCACCAGGAGGATGGGGAGCATGGGTGAGGTCAGTGGGGGGTGTGGGGCCGCTGGACCGGCCTGGGTGGCAGGGTGGGGGTGGGGCAGCAGGCCGGGTGGGCCCAGGATAGGCCGTGTCCGCGCCCACCACCTCGTCTGGCCACGCTCCGCGAGGCCCGGGGAAGGCGAACACCAGCGCCCGCTCTGTGTACTTGGGCCCGGCAGCGTCCTCGGAGAAGGCTTTTGGGCCCGCGCAGTGCAGAGCTGGGAACGGGTACTGGAAGGGGGCCCCCGCGGGGCTGCCGCCTTCAGGGAAGGGCTCCGGCTCAGGGGGGAGGACCCCAAAATTAGCACCTGGGAAGCCGTTCTCAGCAGTGGGAGGCCAGACGTTGGCCCCGCTGGCCTGGAATTCCGAGTAGGAGGCTGGCCGGCAGGGGCTGGCGCCGCCGCTCTGCGGAGCTCTGAGGGGCAGGGGCCTGGGGGTGGTGCGCGGTGAGGTATAGTTGGTGGAGGTGACGCTGGAGGGGGTCTCCTGGAAGCACCTTTGGCAGCTGAGCTCTTCTAGGGTAGCTGGGGCCTCCGCCTCTGGGGGCCCGGGGGCCTTGTGCTGTGGGCCCTCGGGGTTCTCGTCCAGGGACGGTCTGGCCCTTGAGCCAGAGACGCCCAGACCAAAGAGCTGCCGGGGCGGGCTGCCGTCCGCCCTGCTGGCCCCCCGCAGGCGGGCCTGGGTGCGGCTCCTCCGAGGCGGGGCCGGGGGGCCGCTGCGGGGATGCGTTCTCAGAGGGGGGGCCTTGGGCTCCACCTCCCCAACCTGCCGCGGCTGGGGCTCAGGGGGCCCCACGGCCTGGGCCTTGCTGCCTGTGGTCTTGGTGGTCCTCCTGGCTGGGGCACTGTCCTCACGGAGAGGCTGGGAGGGGCCCCCTGTGCCGCTGGCTACTTGGCAGGGCGGCAGGTCCCTGGTCATGGCCGGGGCCGGGGCTCTGTGGGGCTGCTCCCCGGGCATGGCCCCTCTCTCTGGGTGCTAGAAGGGTGCAGCGGTCCAAGCAGGGCTGCAGGGAGTGGGCTGGGTGGCCATCCTCACCCTGTGGGGGGCCCCGGAGAAGCCTGTTCTCATGGTCCCGAGTGGAGCCTGCAAGGAGAGGACAGGAGTGAGAAGGACCCCGGGGGGCGTGGTGGCTCCTGTGGTGGCCGTGGCAAGATGGGGGCTCAAGAGGGGCTCATCTCAGGTGGGCCGCGAGGGGAAAGGCTTGGTGTGGCACACCAGCTCCCACGCCTGCAGAGCCCTGTGGCGGGGCTGACGGCAGTTGGTGGCCACCTGTGTGTCTTGAGATACTACCCAGGCAGGATTAGGGGAGAGCCCAGGGGGGACAGGGGCCACCCTTGCCTGACAGAGCTGCAGGAATAAGGGAGGTGGGACTGGGTGCACCTGAGCCGGGCCTGAGGCCCTGCACCCTGTCCTGCTATCTGCACAGAGCCTGGGGTCTGACCTGGCACCCTGTGGCACCCGTGGCTGAGGAAAGGTTGGATCCTACGCCTTGGACACAGGCGTGATATGGTCCCGCCTGCCTTTGGAGGCATCTGCACTTCCCAGGCATGCTTGGCACTCAACACCAGCGGCCCTGAGCTCTGCCCAGAAAGCTCCCTGTTGGGGCTCAAGGCAGGCGGGTGGCACTCCCTGTCTCCCATGGGGGGGTCATCTCAGCCTGTCCCACTGCTGGCAGGCTTGGTCCTGTGGCTCGGTATGGCCACGAGATATGAACAGCAGGGACTCAGGCCACTTTTGAGCACAGACTTTTAGAGCTCAGACCCAGGAATCCATCCTGCTGCCTTTGCAGGGCCGAGATCACAAGCGGAGGCCAGGCTGCTTGGCCACCTTGTGGCAATGAAGAAGGCTTCCTGGAGGAGGTGGCGTTGGTTCTGGACACGCGGGTGGCCAGGTGTGGGGCAGCAGGGTGGAGAAGGATGCCCTTAGGCGTGGGGATCACGAGCACAGGCAGGCATAAGGCCGCCTGGGGCCTCAGGAGGCGTGTGCCCAGGGAGGCATTTGGCAGGAATGGGTCTGTTCCTGAGGGATGAGGCCTTTGCAGGGTGAGCAAGTGGGGACCCCAAGTGAGTGGGCAGCCAGCAGCTTGGGCGAGGGGACTCTGCCTCTCCATGCACTCTGACCCAGGCCGGGGCATCTCCTGGGCGCCTCCTCTTGCCACTGGCTCTAGGGATACCCCACGCCAGAGCTTGCCGCCAAACTGCAGGGCTGTGATCCAGTGAGAGTCAGGCCAGGAGGCAGCTCTGAACTCCTTGGGGCTGGTGTCCACCCTCCCTAGGACAGAGGAGGGATCTGGCCTGTGGGGCGTCCCCTCCTGAACTTCCCCGACGGCAGAAGCAGCAAGGCCAAGGGGTCAGGTGTGCAGGTGGGTCTCCAGCTCCGGGGACGCTGGTGCAGAGGAGGGGGAGGGCCTGGGGTCTGGGGGTGGCGGGTAAGGCCAGAGCGCCTGTCAGACACCATGGAGGCCCCACAGCTCTAATGGCACAGCTCTCCAGGCGTGGGGGGAAGGCCGATGGCCCCGGTTCTGGCCCCCTAACCTGCACAGGCACGTCACGCAGCCTCTCTCAGTCTGGGTTTCCCCACCTGTGACCTGGGAAGGATACTGGGACATTCCCAAACAGGCATGGCAAGGGGGAATAGGCGTTAGCAGAGATGTGGTGGGAACCAATATTTTCCCTGTTAACAGTGTACTGTTTGGTCTGGCAGGAAGGGGAACCGTTTGGGGCTCTGGGAAGGCGCTGCGGTAAGGCAGGGCAGCTGGGGAACGGGTGGGACGCTAACTGCTGACTTGGAGAAGCTGTGCTGTAGGCCTCTCCGAAAGGAGCAGACGGACAGAGGGCCTGGTGTGCCGGGCTGCAGAGCATGGTGGGTGACAAGCTGACGTCCCACGCCTCCCCGCCTGCCGGCTCAGGGCTTTGGTTCAAAGCCATGCGTTGTCCCCAACAGCCAGTGGGGAGACTGTCCCTGAGGGGAGGCAGCTGGCAGCCCCAGCTGCCGCCTGAGCTGGAGGGTGGAAGGAGATGGCCCGGGGTGTGGTGGGCAAGGGCGCATCTGGCCGGGGGCGGGCGGCTGTCGTCTTTACATACCTGTGCGTCGGGCCCTCAGCTGGTCGCCCCACGGCTTCCTGAGGAACGAGGATGTCTTGGCTGCAAAGAAAACAGAAAGCGTGTGGGCATTGGTGCTGGCTGTGGCTGAGAGCCCCAGAGGTGCTCCCAGTCTGGGCCCCTTAGTGCCACACAGAGCTAGCAGGGCCCCAGGGCGCCAGGGAGCTGCCGCAGGGCTGCAGGGAGATGCGTGGGCTTGAGAGGACCAGTGGGGGGCCCTGCAGGTCGGCTAGCTGCCTTCGCCACAGGCTTGCTTTTACAGTTCTTCTTGTTAAGTTCTTATGTGTGCATAGATTACACATTCACATGGTTCTCAAACTCCAGGCAAGGGTCGAGGTCCACGGCAGGAGGTCCCCCACCCTTGGCCCCTCTCCCCACTGTTCTGCTGGGTAAGGACGTGGGAAGCATCTTGTGCTGTCTTCTGGAGTATCTTGATGCAGTTGAATAAATACTCCCATTTTCCACTTTCTTCCATAGAAGACAGTCTACACACCACTGTTCGGGCCTTGTGTTTTGCATTTGACACTGTACCTTGGAGGTACCTCCACAAAGAAACGCCCATCTGTCTGTCCATCTCTCCACCCCCACAAAGCTATGGAATATTCTGCAGGATGAACAGCGACTCGTGTGTCAAACTCCTCCCATGGCCTTTACGGAGCCTAGAGTGACAGACAGCCTGCAGGGTAACCCTGGGAAGACATGAGGTCAAAGGGCAAATGCATTTGTGAGTTGGAGAGGCTGTCAAGTCAAGCCCTGCGGTGGTTGTAAAATTCAGCCAAAAATTCTTCAGTCTTCCTCCCTCCAACTCCATGCCCTTGAACGTGGGCAGGACCGGGTGACTGGCCGCTGCTGAGAGAACAGGCTGGGATGAGGGGGTTTGCCGTGGCCTCAGGGTGTGGAAAGCACTCCCTCAGGGATGCTGGTGCCACGCTGAGGACACTCACGCAGACCCGTGGAGGGGCCACGAGGGGAGCCGCCTTGGGAACAGACCCTCCAGCCCTGGCTGAGCCTTCTGATGAGACAGCGGCCCCTGCTGACACCCCAGGGCAAGGTCTTGACAGGCCCTGAGCCAGACCCGCCCGGCTGACCCACAGCCCAGGTGCGGTGACAGCAGCTTGCTCTCTTAAGCTGCTGTTTGTCATCTCTGAGGACAACCCTCTGGGGTCGCACCTCTCGCACCCCTTCCCCAGCGGCAGGCAGGCTGAGGCCACCCAAGACCCCGTCCTCCCCTCCCTCCACCCACTCCTGTGGTCAGGGTCTCTACGTCCAGGCTGGGCACTGGGCGTGCAGCGGTGAGCCGCTTCCTCACGACCACTGCCTCATGGAGCTTTCTGGAAAAGCCAACAGAAAGCCATGGATGTGGAAAACCAGGCTCAGAGGGGGCGTGACGGGACCCAGTTACAGCATGGTGACGCACAGGGCTAAGAAACAGGCCTGCCGGCGCCGCTTCCCTGTGCTGGACGGAGAGGGCCCTGCACCATGGCCCCCACCTCCACGGGGCCCCTGGGGTGCCCTGCCTGCATGCTGAGCCTGTGAGCGGAGCTCAGTCACCCCATCACCCTCCTCGACCCGGGACAGGCTGGATGTTCTGCCCGCAGCACTCTAGGGCCTGGGGACCGGGGCTCGGCTGGGCGGGTGGGGGCGGCATGTGCCCGGCCTTTGGGTTCCTGCCCCCGCCCAGGCTCTCGGCCAAGCCCCTCTGTGTCTCAGCAGGCCTGGGGCCCCTTTGAAGTCGGGAGACCCAATCCCTGAGACCCTGGGCTGCCCCGGGGAGCCCCTAGGGGCTCAGGCGTCTCCTTTGCCCTCAGAAACACTACCTGGCCCCTCATGCAGGCCCGGCTCTCTAGGTAACTCAAAACTGTGGTGCTGCTCTGGGGTGGGGGACAGCAGGTCCTGGTGAGAGGCTGTCCAGCCGGAGGCTCGGGCCTGCCTGCCAACGCCCCCACCCAGGACCCCAGGCCCTCACAGCGTCGGGCCTCTGTGCCCACCCCTCTCCTCCCTGCCCTGCGTCTGCCCTGGCCTCTCCGTCCTCCCGCGGCAGGGCCCTCCTCTCCCAGCCCCACAGGTGGCCCCACGCTGGCCGCTCCCTGCCAGTTCTGCCTGGGGCCTGAGCTGGGGTCCTGGCTCCAGACTCCCTGGCTGTGGGCCCCGGGCCAGCCACAGCCTCTCTGTAACATGGGACGGACAGTCGAAGTCCTGACCTCAGAGGGTTTTGGCCAAAGACGGCAGGGAAGACACACCTGGATACCCGCACACCACTGGGCGCCTGGCAGGTGTCTGCTCCAGTGGGTCTGCAGCCCGCCTCTTCTGAGAAGCCCTCCTGGTTGTGCATGTATGTCCCCATCCTGGTGGCCCAAGCTTCGCCCACAGGGTGGGCTGGGTAGTGACCTCTACCCTTGCCCTGGGTCTCCCGGCCTTGGTCTCCCAGCTATGACTGTGGACTATGGACACTTCCCCCACTGGCTCAGCAGGCGGCTCCTGGCTCCATCTTCTGTGACCAGGGACGTCTCAGCTCATGGCCCCGGTGGGCACTGAAGCTTCGCTCGGCCCTGTGGCCTCCCCGGCCTCTGCTGCCAGACTGCCCAGACAGGGAGCGGGTCTCTCGCCCAGGTCGGCAGCAGAGGGGTGACGGGTCAGGACCCAACACTGCGGTCGGTGGTGAATGGGGCAAAGGGGGTTAAGTGGGGTCTGCTGAGGGTGGTGGGCAGGCAGGGCCTCCTATCTGAGGGGGTGACCCTCAGCCACGCACGGCCGGCCTCAGGTATAAGGAAGGGTGTGTCCCGGGGTCAGGGTAGGGCCTCCGAGCTGGGAGGCCCACCGAGGCTGGGCTGGTGAGCCTGTGGCGCTGGCGAGGGGACAGGCCCGTTTGTGCTTTATTGGTGGTTAGCGGGAAGACACGAGGGCCAGGAACGCTGAGAACGGGCACGGGGTCCCATGTGCGCACCCAGCCCCAGGCCCTACTCTCCGTCCTGCCTGCTTGCTGGGCGGGGGCATCTGGGCTCAGCCTGACCTGACTGCTGACTGGAAAACAGGCTTGCGGTGGGCTTGGACTGGACCCGCCGGGGGTGGGCACGCAGAGCCTGGAAGGGCCTGCCTCCCAGACCAGGTGCTGTCCTGGGCCTGTGGGGGGGCACCAGCCCAGCCTGGGCATCGCCGGCCTCCTGAGCCTGCACCGCTGCTGGCCTGCCAGCCTGCTCCCGACGCGGGTGGTGGCCAAGGCAGGCGCCCTGCATGCTAGCCGGGGGGGCAGGGGCCTCCGCTTGCTGCAGGCCGTCCTGAGGAGCGGCTGACGCCCTCGCCCAGGGGCACGACTCCCCCTGCCGCCCCCGCCTCAGCCCTTCCGGCAGCTGGGCCCCAGAGCCGGGGCGTGGAGCGGAGGGGAGCAGCCGGGAACAGCTCCGGCTCAGCCAGCAGCCCCGGCCCCGGGGGGCTGCCGCGCTCGCTCATTCTGACATTCATTTACGGGCATTCCCTTCCTTTTCCTTCAAGCGCTGCTGCTTTGCCTAAAAACTATCTGTTACCTGAGCGCTCAGATAAACCTTTGCAGGTAAAATTATATCTGAGATATGGCCCGAGGGTACATTTAAGAATACGGCGCAGATTATCAGCTGCATTTATCTTAATTACTTCGGGGAAAGTGGAGGCAGGCGTTGGAAGGGGTCGGGAAGCAGTGTTCGTTCCACCTTATCGGGGTGCATATTTGAGATCCTTTAACAAGAAGGAGATAAGAGAAGCTGTGCGGAGAAAATGATGTCTTCAAAAATGACAGGGAGGTGTGGGCAGGGAGGCGGGACTCGCTTAAAGACAGGCGTGCCGCACCGACAGCGCAGAGGCTGGCCCCCAGACGTCACAGGCCCTGTCCGGGCCCCCCCAGTGCCCGGCAACTCGCCCAGACTGTATACCTTTCCCTGGGACCACAGCCGCAGAAGCACAACCTTCTGCTGGGTGTGCTGGGAGCCCTGGCGTTTCCAGCAGGGAGAGGGTCCGACGGTGATTGACAGGCGGGATGGCTGGGCAGGGCAGGTGCAGGACACAGGAGCTGGTCGTCCACATCTAGCTGTGCCTGGGGAGACCTTCCAAGCCTCAGTCCCTGGACAGTGCAGCCTTGGCTGGTGCGCCCGATGGCCCACGGCCCTGTGGAACCTGCTTGCTGGTCTTACTAACTGCCTGGCACTAGTTCTCCCTCCTGGGCGCCACCCTGCCAGGGGCCATCCCTGAGGCCTGGGCTGACGTGCTCTCTGGGACCCTGGACCCTGGAAGTCCAGGGTGGGGCAGGTCCTGGCTCTCTAAGGGGCCTTGGGACCTTCACCTGCAGGATGGGAGGGACCCCAAGTCCCACAGAGGCTGAGCAGAGAAGGGCCTGGGTGTGGCTGGAGTGCAGTGGTCAGGGCATCCTGTGCCTTCACCCCCAGGCTCCTCACATGGCTGAGAGGTCTCCATGCCACTCTGCCTGGCCCTCCTGCCACCCTGGCACCTGCTCACCCGCTACCACCCTGCACATTGGTGCACACAGCAGGGGCTTGCCTGTGTTGGGCCCCAGTACCACCTGTCCCTTCCCAGGACGTGCCTTTCTCTCTCTGGTCTGGCTCCAAGGCTGCCTTCTCCAGGAAGCCCTCCTGACATGGAGCTAGCACAGCTGCTGCCCAAGGTCACTCTCAGCCCCTCCGAGCCCCATTTGTCAGTCTCTTGTGGGGCAGCCTGTCCCCGCACCATTGCTTTCTGCTCCCTGCTGTACCTGAACCCCTAGGTGATGAGAAGGCGGGGCCAGCTGTCCTGCCCAGCGTCTGGCACAGGCCGTTAGCCTGGCCGGGTGCCTCAGGAAAGCACTGCAGTCCTCCAGGCACTGCCCTTCCTGGGGGCTCCGGGGGTGGTGCTCTGACTGGGGCTCCAGGGCTACCGGCCCACGGGGCGCTGTGCAGGGCAGGGGTCAGTGCCCCACACACACCCAGGCACCCACATGTGTGCACACCCACCCTGTTCACACATGCACAGCCCCACAGCGGGGGCTGCCTGGGGAGGTTGGGAGTCACCAACCGTGACAGTTCATGATAAAAATCAGTTCTTTTCCGTCACTGTGGACCCCCAGGACCTGAGCCCACTCCATCACAGCAGCGCTGCCCTGCCCTGCCACCCTCGGGTGCGTGGGTGGTCTCTAGACCCTTGCTGCCCGGGGTGGGCCGAGGACCGCATATGGCAGCAGAGTCTGGGGCCCACACACACCCTCTGGTCCAAATCTTGGTGACCCCGACGTGTAACAGAGCGCCCGGCGCAGGTGGGGCCTGGGTCCGAGGCGGGGGCGGGGCCCCGGGTGAGCCGCTCTGGGCGTCCCCACGCCTGCCAGCCAGCTGGGGAGCAGCACCGGACCCCCGGGAAAGGCCCAGAAACCTCCTGACTTCTGGAAATTGAGTCCATCTTGCCTCGAGCTCGGCATCCACAGGAGAAACGGGGACCGGTGTGGCCCGCACACAGGCCGCTTGAGGCCTGCTTCCTGAACCGGGCGGGGACGCAGGGTTTTAGTGTCTCCTGAGTGACCAGGCTAATGAGCTTCCTCGGAGGCTGGCGGCTGCACTGAGTCCTCTTGGCAGGTTCAGAATCCTACCAGCCTCCTCCTCAAAGTGACTATAATCCCACCTCCTAAGGACCACAGGATTGGTGAAGTGCAGCCCTGGACACTCGGGGTTCTGAGTTGCAGGAACAAGCCACACGCCAGGGGCCTGCAGGAGGGAGCCGGGGGGAGGGACTGGGCGCTTGCTGGGCACCAAGTGCATGCGAGGGCGGGTACCCCAGGCACGCAGCCCAGTGAGGCGCCCATAGCACGCTAGGCTCAGGGCCTCACTCCTGGGAAGCAGGCACGCAGCCCATTTGCAGACGCAGAAATTGAGGCCGTGGCTCAAGGTCACACGGCTCTCGCGTAGTGGCTGGGACTGCGGAGCTCTGGCTACTGTGGATGGCGGAGCCCATCTACAGCCCTGTGGAGGGAGCCCTCCCTCGGCAGCAGCCCCTGCGGAGGGAAGCAGAGGGCTCCCGTGCTGTTCCCAGGCCAGGGGTCTCAGCGCACCTGGCTATAAAATGGGCACACACTTCCCTGCTGCATGCGGCCCAGGGACAGCGCCCGAGGAAACGGGCTCCTGGCGCAGCACCTCTCGGAATGGCCGCTTCCCTGCCCCTGGGGGCTGCCGAGCCCGTCTTGCCGAGGCTCAGGGAGGGGGTGGGGCTCCCTGGCGGTAGGTGGGCCATCCAGGCTCTCATCTGCAGGCTGTAGTGGTTGGCCCTGCCCGGCTCTGGGCCCCGAGGCAGGCTGCCGACGACCAGGTGCCCCCGACAGCACTCTCGGGTACCTTCAGGCCCATGAAGTGGCTCTGCTGTTCTCTCACTGCTCCAAGGGGGAAGTGACCCTTCCAAGGCCACACAGCCGGAGTGGCCTTGGGGTGGGACCCTCCTCGCTGGCGCCTTCTCACTAGTTTCTGCAAGGTGGCAGGGGCCTGCGGGCTGAGCTGTCCTCTCACCGTGTGGCCTCGCCTGCCTCTGGGCAGCTGGAATCCGGGGCTCTGCCCTGTTTGGCTGGCCCATCCCCCTAAGCAGCATTCCCGAGGGAGCCCTCTGCTGTGGGCGGGTGACCTGGAGGGGCTGAGTGGGGTGGTGGGTGGGACTCTGAGGCAGAGGTTTGGCTCCAAAGAGCCCCACATCCCGAGCCAGGCTTGGCCGTGTCTGAGGGCGAACGGCGGCAGCACCAGCAGGCCGAGGCAGCCTGGGGCCCGGGCTGTCCACACCCTGCTGGTCATGGGCCTCTTCCTGCGGCTGCTCTGCCACATGTGTCTTGTTCCCAATCCTCAATGGCACTTGGGTCTGACCCGCCACAGGGCCTTTGCCTCTGCGAGTCCCAGGCTCCCTGTGCGGCTAGGCCACACAGCCGCTGTGGGGAGGGCCCCACGAGGGCCAGGCTCAGGGGAGGCCGGGTCCCGGGTTGGGGGCAGAGAAGACGGAGCAGTGGGGCCGGTCATTTGCAGGAAGCTGCCAGCCGGCTGGTTCACCCGGTGCACTTGCTGGTCCCGGCTCTCCGGCCTCTGCAGCCTCCCCGGCCTCCGCGGGCCCTGGGGTCTTCTGTGTGGAGGGAAGGAGCCTGTCTGCCCTCACGCTGTCCCCACCCACACTGCTCCTAGTTCCTGATGCGCAGCAGCCTGCGTGGTTTGGTGGGTGCCGGTAGGTAACGGGGAGCTTTGGGACATCAGACCCACGGGGTCCCTATGGTCTGGTGGGAGGAGGCTGGGCAGGGCAGCCTGGACACGGGCGGGGCTTTTCGGTCCTGGGGACAAGACCCCTCCGTCCTTGTGGGACATGAGCAGTCCGGGGCAGGAAGGCATGACAAACTGCTGGGGGCCAGCCTGAGGGGCCGCAGCTCTGCCATCTGCCAGGGAGCCCCCGTCCCTTACACTGAGGGGTCCCAGGACAGCTCCACTCACAGCCTCCAGGTGGTTTCACTGACCCCAGGCCCCGCTCACCTCTCTGGCGCCTCAGCCCGTACACTCACTCTCCAAAGCTGCATCGTGTCCCTGTCTTGGCAAGCCCCCCTGGACACCCTCGCCTGGCCACACCTGTCACCTCCCCTCCTAAGCACAGGTGGGCAGGGGCAGCGCTGGGGTTCTCCCTCCACCCCGGGGCCTGCCGGGCCCTGTGCCCCTCAGCACTGCTGTGTGCACCTCAGGAGCTGAATCTTCTGCGGCTCCTGAACCCTGGGCCCCGGCTGCAGCCGGCACCGTCACGGTCATCCCCTCTACAGGCAAGGCCACAAGCTGTCCCCTGCCTCTCAGGACCCTCCACACCTGTGCCCACCTCTCCTCCGCTGTGTCGTCCACCCGCTCTGGCAGGACAGGAGACTGGGGCCAGCTGGCTGGAGCAGGGCCCCGGGCAGACTGGGCGGCACCAAGGGTGCCTGCCGTCCTGGGCGGAGCAGGGCTCTGTCCTTTCATGGAAAGTCATCAGACACCACCATGCCGGAAAACGCAAGGGCTACCGGGTCTCTGAGTGGCCGCAGACAGCCCTTCCTGAAGGCCGCCAGTCTGGGCCCTCACTGCAGCAGCTGTTGACTCGCTCAGCTCCAGCTGCGGCCCAGTGCGCGAGACCCCGGCCCTCCGGGCGTTGGAAGGGCAGGCCCCGGGGAGGAGGGTCTGTGCTGCGTGGAGACTGGCTGCCCTCTGCCCTGCCTCCTCCGCTGCCCGAGTGCCACCTGCCTGGCTCCCCGTCCCACGCTCTCCTCGTCTGGCTCACGCCTCGGCTGCCCCCTCAGACACACCCCAGCAACCAGCTAACCCCGAGCACGGAGCGTTTGAGCATTTCCTGCTCCAGTGTGACCCTGCTGTTGGGACAGCGGTCAGGTGGGCCTCCTCCAGGGCAAGTGGGGGCCACACTGCCGGCCTGGCACCACCTGTCCTTCCCCGGGACGCGGGTTCACGGCAGCCCGCCCACCTGAGGGCAGCTGCTCCGAGCCCGTGACTGGCTGCCAGGAGCCCCTGCGCAGCAGAGCAGCAGTGTCTCTGATTTTCCAGAAAAAGCCAGAATCCCAGGTTTAAAAGTGAGCTCTCCCCATATTTAAACTTTGGCTATACATTCACATAAAACAAAATCACTCCCGTGTGGGCTGAAGCTGTGGGGCGGGTTGGGCCTGTGGCTGCCTCTGTGGGGGCGCGTTTCCGGCTGACGTATTCACCACGCAAGGACCCCGGCCCGCATGCTCGTTCCCGCATCACTCGGCACGTTTCTACCAGGCTCCCTGGGTGGCCCCGGGTGGGGTGGACCCAGACCCCACCCTGCAGGGCCGACATCCCCGTGGACTCGATATAGGGCAGTCAGGATGTGAACACAACTCTCCCGACCCTGTGGGGTAGAGGCCTGCTGTGGCCGGGAGAGTTCTCATCCCCACTGGAGTGGGGAACTCTCCTGGGCAAAGGACCGTGTGGGCTCCCTAGGCAGCAGGGCTCAGAGTCGGGCCACGCACTCCAGGGCACACCCAGGCTGCCGGGAGGGCCCTAAGGCCAGCTCCGGGGAGGTTGGGGGCAGAGAAGGCCGAGCAGTGGGGCAGCTGTGCACACAGGAGGGGCCGACTGACGGTGGGGGGAGCCGAGGCAGGGACCTGGCAGGCTCCTGCTGGAGGGTAGGGCATGCCAGGCCCCCTGCCTGGGCACTCCCTGGCCCGAGGCTGGACTGGGTCCAGCAGGAGACAGAGCAAGACTACAGGGCAGGTGGGGGGCCCGGATGCACCTGCCACAGGCACGGCGGCCCCCTAGCGCCTTGCGAGAATATGCAGCCTGTGCCCCACCCCGAGCCCCGACCATGAACGTGGGGGACCTTGCCCCTTTCCTGACCCCCTGCCGGCAGCCCGCCCTCCTCAGGGAGCCAGCAGGGGCTGGCTGGTGGAGGGGCCTGGCTAGGCCCCCTGACACTGGAGGGGAGGATGGGTCTGAGACCCCGGATGACACTACGGGCCCACCCGGCTGTGGGGCAGGAAGGGGACCTTCAGGTGTGGGGCTTTGCGCTCTACAGTTAAGGGACCTGAGCTCCTGGAGGTGGGGACCCTTGCCCACAGCGCAGAGCTGAGAGGCCGCAGTGCCCGGAGGACTTGGACGGACCCCTGTCCTGCTGTCTCTCTATTCACCTCCACCCCCACCCTGCTGGGCCAGGCGCCAACATCTGCCTCCGAGGGGACCCTGACACCCTGTCTCTGGATTCCTGGGCAGCTCCCTGAATCTCATGCTCTCCAGAGGACCTTCCTAAGCACAGACGAGGCCACGTCCCCCGATGCATGTGCCCCATGCCTTCCATGGCATTGGACCGAAGTTCTGCCCTGGCCCCCGAGGCCCTGCACGTCGGGGTCCTGCCCCCAGACTCACTCCTGCCCCAGGCCCCTTGCCTTCGCTGCTCCCTGACTGGAGCACTGCCCCTCAGCCTCCCCAGTGTGGGGCTTCTGGGTGCCTGGCTGCAACGCCGCCCCCTTGGACAGCCTCCCGGAGTGACGGCCTCCAGGCCTCTGTTCTGCCGTGTGGAGCCTCCATGCTCTGCCCTGTCTTTGCCGGCGGATGGTGCCGTGGCCGGACCGTGCCCTCACACAAAGGCGTGCCGGAGCCCTGCCCCCGGAATGCACACGGGCCGTATTCAGAAATAGGGTCTTTGCAGACCATCCTCACATTAAGATGAGGTCACCCTTGATTTGGGTGGGTCCTGAATCCTAAAGAGACAGTGGAGCCAGGGGCACGTGAGAACAGAGCCAGAGAAGGAGGGACACGGCCACGAGCCAAGCAAGGGCCCCTGGAGCCCCAGGAGCTGGAAGGGGCAGGAAGGACCCTCGCCCTGAGCTCTGCAGGGTGCGCAGCCCGGCCTGCTCGCCCATGATCCGGCCGCTCGTCCCCACTTCGGGGCCCAGATCCTTGGAGTCATGCCTGCTCTCTTCTCTCTGCCCAAGGCCACCCCCAGCGATCCCTGTTGGCTCCGCCTTCAACACTCCCAGAACCCGACCTCCCCCACCTGCACCTGGCGGCCCTGCCCCAACACACTGGACCCCTGTGCTCACCTCCTGCCGCTCCCCAAGACCCCATGCTGTTCTCCGCCCTTGGCGCTCCCTCTGCCTGGAGCCCCGCTCCCCAGCCCGCTGCTGTCTGCTCACACGGGGGCTGCACAGGGGTCTACCTGCTTCCCCTGCTTTGGCTTTCAGCATAAAATGCATCAAACAGCTAAAGCACACGTTAGTACACTTACAGGTATATATATTCACGCAGTACATACACACGTGTACACATATGTGCACACACAGTGTGTGAGAGGTGCACTGCCGCCTTGAAGAGCCATATGTACCCGTGTCCCACTTGGGGGGGTCCCCCTGCTTCTCTGGCAGCTTCGTGCTTTCTTCCAGGTGAGAACAGATGCCCTTCCTGTGCCCTGGCCTCTGCCACCTGCCCTGTCTGCCAGCGGCACTGAGGTAAGCACAGAGCTATTTCATGCCTCGCTCCGTGGACGCCCCAGAGTCCCCACTCTGCAGGCGAGAAAACTGAATCATGGTGAGGCTGGGAATTTCCTCTACCAGCATGCTGACCCGAGCCCAGGCACCCCGGGAGAAGCCTGCATAGGCAGGAGCCCCCAGCTCCAGCCACACTCGGGGGTCGCTGGTTATGGGACCCCTGCTGTGGTCCTTGGAGGCCCCCCCTCCCTGTTTCTCTCAGCAGCCACTGCAGAGGGCCTGCTCAGCCCTGGGGGGCACAGCCCGAGTAACACCAGTATCCACCCTGGACAAGCCCTGGCTCTCCAGGCCTCAGAGGGTGGTGCTGGCTGAGGCCCTGCAGAAAGCCCTCCCCAGCGCGCTGCACGATTTCCTTCATCAGTGGAGAAGAGGCAGGAAGAAAGGAGGAATGCAGGATATTTTGCCAGGGACAGAGAGGCATGTGACCATACTTTTCTTTGATGGTGAATGGGGACCTGGGCACAGGGAGTGGCCCGTGAGGTGGAGGTGAGGGTCTGTGGGGATGGGGTTGGGAGAGGCAGGGCCAGCCAAGGAAGCCCTGTGAGCCAACCACAGGGGACCAGAGTGGGTCTGAAAGACAGGCAGAGGAGAAAGAAGATTCTGGAAGGGTAGATGGAGAGATGATTCGGTGCTGTGTATACAGCAGGCGCTCAGTCAGTGCTTGCTGGGTGGACTTATGGGTGGCTGGTAGAGCAGAGCCATCCTGAGCCCTGGGGGTCTGCCGACCCTGATGTCTTTCCAGGCCATCCCGTCATGCCGGCCCCACGGCATCAGTTCCCTTAATCCGCAATCCTCAAAGCTAATTCCCTTCTCCAGCTTTGTCTCTTTACAGCTTGCACTCCTGCTCCAGAAGGGGCAACAGAAGGCTAAGGGAAAATGACGCCTGCACCGCAAGGTGGATTAGATGACACTGAGAGGCAAAGACCTCACAGGAGGTCCAAACTGCATTCTGAGCCTCCTGGCCACCACGGCAAAAAGGGAACAGTGCACACCGGGCTTGTCTCTCCCATTACCTGGCCAAAGGGGAGCACACATGGGTTAGACAGTTTTCCTGGCACTCTTCGAACCAGTCCCTGCCTCACAGCATTGTGGTCCAGTTGAAAGAGATGCCAGGTGTCAAATGCCTGGTGCATGGGGAGTGTTCAGCTGTGAATTCCCTCCCGTGGTACAGGTGAGGAAGCCGAGGGTCAGAGAGGCACACAGCATGTCAGGGCATTGCCTGGTGAGGCGCAGCAGGTGGCCAGGGGCCAAGACTGGTGCCCAGGGCTCACCCTGCACCCGCTACACCATGGGGGCCCCGCTCACAATGCTGCCTGTGTCTGGCCTCCTGCCCGGCCAAGGTCTTGGGGCCGCCATGAGCCTGCCACAGCTGTGCCATGAGGTGTGGCCCCAGGTCGGCCAGCCCAGGCTCCGCCCCAGACCAGCTGGGGCACCTCGAGGGCTGGGGGCACTAGGTTCTGCTACACAACTTCTTGCCACCCCAGACCACCAGGGCTTTTCATTCCACTGGAAGGGACCACTAGAGACCCAGATCGTTAGAGGCTCTTGAGTGGGGAGGGCCTCAGGTAGGGAGGGCCAGGCGGTGCATACCTTTTTGCAGTAGGTGACCTCCAGGGGTCTTGACCTCAGTCTGAAGAGACTCTGACCTGGGGATGACACTGACTTGGGGGTGACCTGACCCAGGGAGAACCCTGACCCAGGTGACCCTGACTGGGGATGACCCTGACCCAGGGATGACCCTGACCGGGGATGACCCTGACCCAGGGGTGACCTGATCCACGGATGACCCTGACCTGGGGTGACCCTGCCCTGGCACAAAGCCTGCCAGATGCCATAGCCTGCGTGTCCTGCTGTGCTGGGCTGCAGGCACCGGCCCCACCATCTGGGAGACGCTCGCCCTGGGCTCTGTCCCACAGGCAGAACAGCACAGGGAGGTGGCAAGCTTGTCCACGTGCCCGGCCTGGAAGCTCCCTGGGGTGCCCTCTCTGGGTTTCCCTGGGGGAGAGGAAGCGAGCCCACTCTACCCACTAGGCAGCCAGACCCCTGGCGTGGCTACTGTCAGTGGGGGCATGGGGCTGTGGGGAGCACTGCCATGAGCTGGGGCCACAGGTGCTGCCCCCTGGCCCCGGCGGGAGGAAGCGCAGCATTGGGGCCCGAGTGCGGGCACCGTAATTTCCTTGCTGTGTGACCTCAGGCAACTGAGGTCACCTCTCTGAGCCTTGCTGCCCTCCTGTGAGCAGGTCTGGGGACTCCCAGCCCCCAGGGCCACGGGCCATCCAGACAGCAAGGCAAAGGTCTAGGTCAGGGTAAAGCCTGAGTGGATGGGAGCGATCATTATTATTATTTTTCTGTTAACCGGGCTCTGCCACTGTCCTGAGGGCACACAGACAGGCCTAGAAAAAGGTAGGAATTTACATGTTAGAAAGTGACATCAAGATATCTCTCTGGGACACCATTTCCCCATGAGAAAAGTACCACACGCCCCTGCCCCCCTGGGGGTCTGCGGCTGGCAGGGGCCGCCTCAGGTGGTTCTTGGGGCCTGGGGTCTTGGAGAGGCAACTGGGGACCTCCTCCCAGCCTGTGGCCTCCCCCCCACAACTGTCCAGCAGACGGTTCCTGTTACAAGGTTCCAGCCGCAGGAGGTCCGGGCAGGTGGGAGTTAAGGCAGCGTGTGTGCATGTGGATTTGCATGTGTATACACACGTATGCACACTAGCACACACGTGGGTGTGGTTATGTGCACCTGGGGTTTCTCCTGCTTTATTCCTGCTCTTGTCTTAACTTGCAAGAAAGTGAGCTCTGAGGCTCAGGGGCTGTCAGGGGCTCTGACAACACAAGGACGGTGATGTCTTAGGGCTGCAGGCCCTGAGGGACCTTTGCCTCTAGGTTTCTTTTAAAGCCGAGTCCACAGGTGCGGCTCAGGGATCCTGGGAACCTTCTCAAAATGTACATAGAATTTTAGGTGCCAACTTGGAATCCAGCCGTGTGGGCAAAAATGACTTAACCTCTGTCTGTGCCTCAGTTTCCCCTTGCATACAGTGGGGACGATGGTAGCGCCCGCTGCACAGGGATGATATGAAGATTAAATGAGATGATAGGTCAGGCCCTGGTGAATCTTCAGTATAAACGACTATGGACAATGATACAAAATAGTGTGTTACCCGGACGCTGCACACAGCATTGCCACCCCTGCCCTTCCCAGCCTGTCCTTCCCTTGCATAACACGCAGCAGAGGGACTGCCACCCTCTGGCGGGGCAGGGACTACACCCCTGGCCGTGTAGCCCGGAGCCCCACTCCCGGCGGATCTGCACGCTGGGGTCTCCAGATAGGGCTGCCACGCACACAGACGGGCTCCGAGTGAACACGGAGCTGGGCGGCGATGCAGCTCGGGCGGCCACTTCTGCCGGGGACACGTGCCGCCTGAGCCCTGCACGCTCCACGCCAGCACTGGGCTCTGGGCTCAGCTGGAGTCCCGCTGGGGTTGGGGCGCAGCGCGGCAGACGGAGAGCTGACCTGGAGGGAAGGCCTGACAGATGCGCTGCCCGCAGCGCCACCTCCTATTGCCCTGGTGTGTTAACGCTGATTTTTAAGTAAGAAAAAGTTTAGGAAATAAAAGCCACGGACAGGCCATTGCGTCGCCTTCGCCGAGGCCTGGAGCCGCATGGGGGGTAAGGGAGTGGTGCCCGCGAAGACGCCCGCAGCTGTTCCCAGGAGCAGGAGGGGCGCATGCTCAGACAGTCTTTGTGAAAAGCCAGCAGCATCATCCCCGCGCAGAGAGGGTCCTGAGGTCCACAGAGGGACGACCCGAGAGCTCAGGCCTCTCGCTTTTTAAAGGAAGCTGTCGCGTTTCCGACAGAGCAGGGAGCACGCACGGTGGGGCCCACGGTGCCGTCCGAAGACCCGAAGACCTTGCGCTCCTGTGCCGCGTGGGCCTGGAGGGAGCTGCCTCTGGGGGTGGGCAGTGGGGCTGGCGGCGCTGCAGGGCACGCTTTGAGAGGTGGGTAAACTGAGGCTCAGGGAGGGCAAGCCCACTTAGGGGCCAGAGCGACTGACCAGGAGAGCAGCCCGGCCCCCACGCCCCGCCCCAGCGCCCCCCACATTTCCGCCCCTGGCCGGTTCCCGGGCTCTGGGCCCCACGGTGGGCTGGGCCGGGTTGTCCGGCCTGGCTGGACACTGGCCCACAGTCGTGGTGGTGTGAGTCGGCTCTGGCCGCTCTCTCCCGAGCCCTGTGGAAAGTTGTCCCTGGCTTCCACCACCTTCTAGCTTTTCACATCTCAGCTGGTTTTAATTAGTTTCCTTCAAAGTCCCCGAAAGCCATTCAGCCACGTTAGCGCTCACCAGCTGCCAAGACGCTCCAGTGTGTGTGCTGGGGGCCGGCGGGCTGGGGAAGCGGAAGCCATCTTGAGTGGCTAAGCCACAGGGGCTTTTTGTGGGGGGCCTGAGGGCTGCAGGCCTCGAGGGCATTTCTGGCTCGGGCTGGGGGCGGCTGGGTGGGCAGGGCTTGGGGCTAGGGCATGACCAGGAAGGACACAGGGGCCCCGCTGGGCCTCTGGGAGGGGCTGGACTGCCTGGAGAACGCATTTCCCAGGGCCCGCAGGGCACTTGTGCCCTCTGCTCTGCTCCCACTTACGGGTGCCAGTCCTGCTCATGTGAGCCTAGCTGGGGACCTGTGCCCACCCCCTCTCAGCCTCTCCCACAGCCCCCCAGGCCCTGAGGTGCAGAGGTACATGTCCAAAGGGCTGGCTGAGGACCCCAGTGAGGCAGGTGAGCTGGAAGTGGGCTGTAAGGAGCGCTGGGGTCTGTGGCCAACTGGGATTCAGAGCCCATTCCAAGGGGGCAGGAGCTACATAGCCCCACCCCGCATCCTGGCGGGATCACAGACCCAGTGTGGACACCTCTCCCAGGTGTCCAGCAGATGCTTGGACACCCTTGTGGACATCTATGATTTTAAAAGCAGCTTGTGGCCTAAAACAAACAATTGTGCTGGGTGGATCTGACCCGGGGGCTGCCAGCTGGAAACCCCCATCCTGCACGTGGCTGCTCCCCAAGGCTCAGGGCTCAAACCTTGCTCTGCCCTATTTCTACCCCTGGACCATCCCTACAGCTGCAGATGTTCCCTGTGTGAACATCTGTTTCTTGCCTGCCCAGTGCAGACCCTCCTGTTCCTGGCATAGTACCCTGGGTCTCCTCTGGGGGACCAGTCTCCTCTCCTCCCTGCCCAAGTGGCTCCAACGGCGCTGATTGACCCCCTTTCTGTCAGACTGGATCTTGACGCCTTGATGCAGGTGTGCCTGAAGCACGCCCTGTAGGCCCAGTTATGAGAGCCTCCTTTTTGCTTAACCGATTTTGAGTTGAGTTTGTTCTCCTGTGGCTGAAAAGCATTCTGACCAGTACAACCTCACATAGGGGCTTGTAGACGACCCCGCTGGGTGTTCGCTTTGGCCTGGGTAGGCTGCTGGCTGTCCCAAAGGGCCTGATGTGCCCTGTGACCTGCTCCTCACCTCCTCGCGTGGCCGCCCAGGTACGCCTCTCTCCCAGGGGTCTGTGCCCTCTTCCACGCTCCCCTCTGCACCCCACCCTGCCAGCTCAGAAGGGATGGACCACCCCGTGAGCACATGTATTCACACACTAGCATGTACTGTGTATCTGCTGTGGGCCATGAAGCAACCGACTTCTCCAAACATTTTCAAACTGTTCTCTGGGTCTTCCTAGGAGACTTGGCGCAGAAGAGGTCCACCCCCTGGGGACCCTGGCTCCCCGTGACTGTGGTGTATGACCCCAGCCCTCCCCTCCCTGCCAAGATGGCCCAATGGGATGTGACTGGGAAGGCGTACAACAGGGAGGACCTCGAATCCTCTGCGGTTTAGATTCAAAAGGCACACAACTCGTTCACACGGGTAACTCACCAGTGCACTGTTGGGACGCCCTCACTGCCCATCAAGCTTGCCACGCAGCTGGAGGGCGACCGCTTTTCTTGAAGCCTTTACAGGTGGAATCGTCCAGCACCCGAGATGGCTTCAAAGAGCCCATCAGGGAGTGAGTGTGGGGCCAGGGCCGCCAAGCCCCTGGAGCGGCTTGACCCCATGGTCAGTAAGTCCTGGGGTAACTGCTGAGTTGGATGGGGTGCTGGACAGCAGGGGCCACTCAGGGCCCCCAGGAGGTGTGGTCACTCTGCTGGACAGGGGCAGCGGAAGGCGCGTCCACACTGGGCGTGAGCCTTGGCCTCAGGACTTGGGGGCCTGAGCTCTCCTGAGTCCTAGACCCCGCCCTCCCCTCCTCCTCCCATGTCTGGACCTTGTAAAGTTGAAAGTGCCCTGATCCATACATCTCTCCCACATATTTGACCTCTGGTATGTGTGGCTGGGTGTTGGCATTTACAGTTTTATCTTCCCAGGGTGGGCTGGCCTTTTTATGGGGCCCTTCTGTTCTGAGTGGGCTGGTCGGATGAGAGAATCTGCAGACCCCAGGGAGAGCTTAACCGGCCATGTGACCCTGTGCTGGCCCCCAGCCACCCTGCCCAGATCGCTTCCTCACGAGGAAAATAAACGGGGTTGGCGTGGACGGAGAGGCCCCAGGACCTGGAGGAGTGATGTGCAGAGGAGGAGCGGGGCACTTCTGTGCTCCCAGAAGCGTTTCCTCCCAGCCCCCGGCAGAGCTGGCCGCCGCAAGGGCTTGGGAAAGCAGGCAGGCTGGAGGCCTGGGGTGCGGCGTGGACCCAGGGGACACTGAGGCAAAACGTCTTTCTCCATGTGACCCTTCAAACACGACGTGGCGTCCTCTCCCCAGGGTGCCCCCCTCGGCACCTCTCATCGCACTGAGCTCACCCCCTGCCGCTCACGGCACCCGGAGCGCTCTATCCTCCTGTTCGCCTGGTTCATTGGCCTCCTGTGTTGGATGGGATGCGCCTGTAGGACAGAGCCTCGTTCGACCAGTTCACCATTGTGTCTGCTGCTTGGCACAATGCCTGGCAAGCACGGCCATCCATCCACCACTTATCCTCCTCCCATCCATCCACCCACCCATCCATCCACCCATCCAACCATCCATCCACCCATCCATCCATCCGACCATCTACCATCCTCCTTCCACCCACCCACCCATCTATCCATTGTCAGGGCTGGAATCTGGATCTTGGAGCCCCAAATGCTGTACTTTAGCCCCTGCTCAGTGCAGGGCTGAGGGTGTTGCAACATCTTGGAATAAGTGACCGTCCCACCATGTGAGCCCTCACCCCAAGAGAGGACCAGACATGCTGGGCTGGAGCACACAGGTGCTGCCGTCTCTGATTGCTCTGCCCCAAGGCTGGGAGAAGGGCCAGGCCCCGCCCCCTCTGGCTCACTCCTGGTCAGCTCCCCGGTCATGCTGGGAAAGGGACCACATGCGGCTCTTTAGATCCGGGCCCCCTTTTCTGCTTGGGCCTATGGAGGGTCCTGGGTCCTCATGGGAGCACAGCCCATCCTTCCCTTAGAGAGGATATTCTCCTCCATCCCCCGGAGCAAGACGGTGGCCTGCAGTTGCTGGGCCCCTTCCGGCCTCCATCCTGGCCCTGGCCGCCTCCCCTAGGCCCTCTTGGCCTGGCTGCAGTAACCCGCTGTGCTGGGTCCTTGCGGGGACTGCGGACCCAGCTCACACTCAGTGTGTGAGCAGGGACTCAGCGCTGCGACCACCAGCTTGCCCACGGCCTAGCCAGCCCTGAGCCCTCCCTCTGCTGCTGCTCTGTTTCCACAGCTGGGAGGAGGGCTGAGCTGGAGAGGCGGGGGCCCTGGCCCCGAGGAGGCCCTGGGCTTGAAGGTTCCGGAAAGCAGGCGTAAGCAAAGTGCTTCCAAGAGCCACTGCGGCCTTGGGCCTGCGCTCCTTCCCGGCCTGCCTGGGAGGAAACGCTTCTGGGAGCACAGAAGTTGCCCTGGAAGGCCTGCACACGGGTGCCCTGGCAGAAGGTGGGCCTCAGTTTCCCCACCTGGGAAATGGAGCCGTCATCCCTGTTGGCAGATTTTGCAGCAGACCAGGAGGAAGCTGGGAGCCGGCCAGAACTCACGCAGCAGATTTGGGGCAAGGTTCCGAGGTTGCTGAGGTCCGAAGGTCGTGCCATGAGCTGGGGCAGAATCAGGGCTCAGGCGTGCTGACCACAGAGGTCAGGCCCCCACTGACCCCCATCCCCTGGCGCCGCGAGGGCCGACGGCTCCCCAGCGATGGCCATGCTGGCCCTGAGCAGTACTGTGACCTTTGTCCCTGTCACCCGGACCCGCACCTGTGCTGGCTCAGCTGAGTCTCATGCTGACCTGAGAGGGTGGCGGATGATGTCAGCCCCACCTCCTCAGTGGGGAAGCTATGTCCATAGGGGTCTGGAGACTTGCCGGGGGCCCACTGTGCTTACGTCACGCGAGGCCTCTGCTGCCTGGGCGCCGTGCCCTAGGGGTCCAAGGGTCTGAGCTGGCCTGTGGGTGCAGCCCGACCCTCCTCGCGAGACGGCTCAGGCCTGCCCTGCAGACGGACGCCTAGGAGAGAGGGCTGCTGGCTGGGCGCTCTCAAAAGCCTCCGTCTGGCCTCTGGCCTCTGCCCAAACTGCCACTGTCCACCAGCCATGTGAGTGAAGCCAGCGGGGACCAGCCCTGAGTGGCCTGCACATGGCCAGTGGAGGCATGGCCGCCAACCTGTGGGGTTGTGAAAAGTGATGAATCCGTGTCTGAAACCCCACGGTTTGTGGCCCTTGTTAGACAGGATGGATGGCGTCAGTGCTCCGTGCTGCTCGGCTTTGGCCTTCTCGTCTGTCATGTGGGGACAGGAACCCAGCGTGATGGGCACATGAGAGTGCGGGTGGTTATAACCGCCTTCACCCGCCTTGCCCCTGGACCTGCGGTGACTGCTCTCCTCTGGGAAGAAACTTGGATTTGATGGGACTGTTGCAAAGCTTATCCTAGACGCATCGGGCTGATGCAAATGGTCTGAATCCAAACACCCCTGTCCTGAGGGTGCGGCCACCCATCCTCCACACCACTGCATCTTTGCATCCATGTCCTGAGCACAGGGTCCAGCAGAAAGAGGTGAGGGGACAGAGAGGATGCACCTGGGAAGCCAGACACAAGAGCAGGCCCCTCCGACTCCGCCGCTGGGAGGCGGGGATCAGAGGCCCCATGCCACGGGGGAGGGGATTGTTTCTAATGTCCTGTCTTTGCTGATAGCGCCTTCTGAGGCTCTGTTTTGTGTTCTGGAAGGTGGCTTTATTTGGTGGGCCTCGCCATGCCAGCTGATGGGAGTGACACCATCCCCCTCAGGCGACTCTGGGCAGGGGCAGTGGCCCCCATGACCTGTGCCCATGGGTCTGGGTGCCCCAACACTCAGGGGCCTGCACCCCAAATAGGAAGCTGGAGACCAGGTTCCAATCCTGACTATTGCTCCCGAGTCCTGGGCTCCAGCATGTCTGGGATGGATGAGGTCTGAAGCTATCTTAGGCTGGGGGTTCCGACTTTTATAGCCACCGAGACCTTGGCTCCAATGTACAAAAGAAATTTCCCGAAGAAGAGGATATCGTCTGTCAATCATTCAATCAATCATTCAATCAGTCTACCTTTCTCCATCCATCTACCACCTACGTATCTCACATACAAGTACATAATATCTATATAAATATTTGATTCATATTTACATGTTGGGGGAAAGGCCACTAACACACAGGATGTACAGGCTCGGCCTCCTGATCCTGAGAACGCTGAACTTCACAGTGCCATGTCCCCCTCTTCACCCTCCCTTCCCCAACAGCTGGGAGAGGGGCCAGCAGACCCACGTGACAGAGGGACAGAGAATGGGAGAGGGAAGGAATGGCGTGCCCAGGCTGGGAGCCCTGGGTGGGGGCTGACCCGCCTCCAGGCCCAGGGACGGCTCCTTGACCCAGACGGACCTGCCCACAGGGTCCCCGGGGGCGGGCACTGGGTCAGCTGTGGGCGAAGACCCACCACTGAGGGGCTTCCCTGGGAAGTTCTGGGGGCTGGTGGGAGGGACAGAGGCTGAGCCGTGGGGCTTCTCTGCCGTTCTCTGGGAGGGTCTCCTGAGAGAGACGCCAACGTGGAGGAAGGCAGAGCCCCGAGACGAAGCGAGGCCAACTGCCGAGGCAAGCTGGGGACCTGGAGGCAGCAGCGCCTGAAGCCTATTGTCCATGAGCTTTTTAGTCCCACCAAGCAATAAATCCCTTCTGTGTCGTGTGCACTGTGTCTGAACTTGCACTCTAGAGACCCAGTGTACAAGGACATGAAAAATACAGCTTGACGGCTGAGCTCAAAGTGGAGTATAGGAGAGGGACACGGCGGGGCCGCACGATGGAGCTGGGGTGAGGGGAAGGACGGAGGGTGTGCCCGATCTGCCTGGTGTGCGCCCCTCCCGGCCCAGAGCTGTGAGTGGTCGGTGGGGGCCGCGGCCTGGGGAGAGGCTCCAGAGGTCCCCTGGGACAGCTAAGGGTCACGGCCTCCAGGGACAGGAGTCTACAGGGGAGGCAAGGGACAGTCTGAGCACAGTGAGCATTCTGGATTGGCCAGGGCCTCACGGCGGGACTGGCGCACAACCTCTTGGCACCGGAGAAGCAGGTTGCAGGGCAAGCTAGTGCAGGGGAAGGAAACGGGCTTTCAATTTACACGCCAGGTTCCAGGCCGGGCTCCTCCTGGCGGGTGTGTGACCTCAGAGCCTCTGGTGGGAATTATACTATTACATACCTTCTACACGTGGGTACTGGGACTAATACCCAGAATCTGGGCAAAGTCCTGGCATGTGGTACCTGGGGATGCACACAGCCCTGATAACCCACATATGTAATTTATGTAATATTATATTTATATATACATATGTGTGTGTGTATATATATATACACACGCACAGGTATAACTATGTCCTTAATATTATTTTTATGACAGTATATTCAACACATAGTATTTTAGGTGTATGAATATGATACTGTCTTTATGTAGACGACATATATGCAATAGCACATGCATGCGTGTATTTTATACATGTGCACCTGCCCATCCCTGGAGCTTCCTGACTAGCTGTCTGGGTCTTAAGAGAAACTTCCTTCTTGCCACAATTTTCTGAGGCCCTGCCTACAGAGTTTGCCCCTGGGTGGGGTCCCAGGGCTGGTTCACTCCTGGGGGAGCCACCTGAGCCAGTCTGAGGCTGCCTGGGCCGAGGCATGGCAGCAAAGCCCAGATTCCAGGGTGGAAGGGCTGATACAGGCAAAGCTGTCATGGGGACAAGGCGTAGTAAAATTGCCCAGCGGGGCTGGGAGGGGGTTAAGAGCAGGTTGAGAGGATTGGGTGCCCTGGGATAGGCACAGGCGCCTGCAGAGGGACCAGAGGGCAGGGACCACAGGAGACCACAGCGCTGGGAGTTGCTGGTCCCTGGGTTCACACAGGCACTGTGTTCACACAGGCACTGTGTTTCCTGTTCACTCATCACTGAATGCCTGCACATCTCCTGGCCTCTAGGGCCATGAAGTGACCAGTTACAGCTGGGCCCCAGGACCTGACAGCCAGTCGAGGAGACTCAAGGGGGCGCCGCACAGGAGCTGAGTTGGGAGTGAGTGCAGCCCGTGCATGCTGCCGGTGCACCCTGGCACCCACTGGGCTGCCCTGAGCACCCACAGGGCTGCAAGCTCTGTGTGTGGACGTGCCCCAGCCTTCAAGACTGAGTCCCGATGAATGTGGAATGTCTCACTGATGATTTTGACAAACACAGACTACAGTTGAGATGAAAAGTAGTTTGGTTATGCTCGGTTAAATAAAGCATTTCATGAAATTCATGTCACTTGTGTCTTTTCTTCATGCAGCCCCTGGAAGATCTGAAATGATCCTGTGGCTACAGCCCAGTTCTCTGCACAGCGCTGGTGCAGGTGGGAGCCCTCCTTGCTGGGGCACATTGCTGCCGCACATCCTGAAGGCGTGTGCCCGGTACCGGGCTGCCAGGAGGCTGGTGAAGCAGTGTGTGCTCTGCTGTCTGCTGGAGCAATGCCAGGTGCCGCACACCAGTCCTGCCCGGTGGCTTGTAAAGCACTTTCAGACTCATCACCTGTTGCACAGGTCCTCATCTCGGTCCAGGTGGGGAGACCGAGGCTGGAGGAGGTGAAATACCATGGCAACACCCTACAGCGGCTGGGCTGACCCTCGCCCTGAGCCCCAAACTCATGCCTGACGTGTCAGGGTCTCCTGTCCTTGAGGGATTCAGCTCAGAGCGGCCTGGGTCAAGTTAAGCTTTTACTCATACTTTCTGGGTAACACAGCACAGGGAGGCCTCAGGCTGGAGCCCACACACCCAGGCACCCAGCACCCAATGGCAGGCAGGCTCTTCTCGGAGTCTCTGAGACTTTAATTACTCCCCGGGCACCAGCCGGGCATAAACACAGCCTAGTTATCCAAGAAAAGCATGCTGCTGGTACAGGGAGACTTTCCCAGGGCTAAATGCAGCCTGGGCACTGGGCAGGCCGGTGAGCGTGCTCAGATAACAATCATATTCCGCAGGCCCTGAGCTGACCCTGGACTGGGCACGCTCCCACTCACCAGGGGTGGGTGCCGTGGCCAGGCGAGGAGGCTGCCGGCTGTCTTTCTTCTGCTGGGAGGGCACTCCAGGGTGGGGAGCAGGGATGCATGGCCGCTGGTCTGCGTTTGGAATGTATTTATGGGTGGGGCACAGTGCCAGCTGAGTGGTGCCCTCTAGGTCAGCTTCCTACCAGGTCCTGTGGCTACACGTTTACTGAGATTGCAGAGAGCCCATCCCACCTACGCACACCCGACCCATTCCACATCCATGCACCGAGGCTGCTCTGCGCTGGGCTGGGCTCTGGGAGCTCAGAGAGGATTTGACAGGTTTGACCCTTATCAGGTCCCAGCACTCTAGGGACCAACACATACAAGGCAGATTTGGAAAGGGGCAATGGAGGGGAGGGGACTCATGCTGCCTCAGGAAGGTGGCTTCTCAGAGGACAGGTAGGGTAATGTTGGAGGTGGGTTTTGAAGGATGAATAGGAGTTTTCTAAACATCCCAAGGAGGAAAAGATAGCCTGTGCAATGGCATGGCAGTAAGCAAGGAAGTGGTGCTCTTGGGGACAGCTGCCGTCCAGTGTGCTTAGAGCATGGCCTCCAGGGATGAGAAGGTGAAAGCTTAAGAGGGCCTCAAACTTCCATGTAGGTAACGTTGCCAAGGGAACTTATTAAGATGCAGATCCCAGGCTCCCCCTCCCAGCAGTTCTGATTCAGTAGACCTGGGTGGGGCAAGGGGACCGCAGCTTAACCACCACTGAGGAGTCTGTCTCGGGCCACAGATCCCATCTGGAGAAACCGAGGTCCACATGCAGGAAGAGCACTCTGGAGAGGCTTCCTGGAGGAAGTGGGGGAGAAGGTTGAGGAGGGCTTGGGTGGGGGAGTGGCACTATGCAAGCGGTGTGGGGGCGACAGGGACTCCACAGCTGATGTGCATTCAGTGCCACTGAGTGCTTGCATGTGGCTGGTTGGAACTGAGACTTGCGCCAAAGTGTGAAGGACGTGTCAGCCCTCCAGAGCCAAGACTGTCACTGATTCTGTATTGATTGTATGTTGGGATGATGGCATTTTGGATATACTGAATTAAATGAAATTTTCATGTTTCTTTTTGTTTTTAAATGTAGCTACTAGAACATTTTAAATTACCTTTTTACCTTGCCACTGTGGCGTGTATTACCTTGTGTGGTACACGGGTACCATCACAGACACAGTGACATTCTCACATGCACGCACATCCACACTCACATGCACGCACACACATGAACACAAGGCACACACACGTGTGCATTCACACACACGGGCTCACATGCACACGCAGGCAGGCATTCTCACACACGCTCACACACTCCCCTGCTCTGATGGCCTCACACTGCAAATGCTAGGACAAGAGAAGTCTGCAGTCTCTGGCTTTCCTGATCCTGAAGGTGGCCCCACACAGTGGCCACGGGTGGCTGCAACTCTGGCCCTTTAAATGGACTTTTGCTGGCCAGGAGGTGGCTGGGGGCACCACTCACTGCCTGGCCTGCCCCTCGGCCATCCCCAGGCCCTTGGGCTCCTGAAACAGTCCTTCCTCTCTCTGCCTATTTCTTTACCTGTAAATCAGCTGCAGCAGCCCCGCCCCCTGGGTGAGGGACTCAGCCATTCTGCCACCTGCCAGGAGCCACCTTCCCATCCTGGATGGGTGAGAGGGGAGTGGTGGCTGTGTCAGTGGATGAGGACACCACTGTCCCCAGCAGATCAGCATGGTGCCCACTGCCAGGCACGGTGGGGCCCCAGCGAGGACACTCCCCTCAAGTTCTGAGCATAGGTTACTGCCAAGGAAAGCCCACCTGCCCAGTGGAACTGAGCCTGGCACCTCCCTCCAGTGTAGCTGCGTCTGAGGGAGACGGGTGCCAGAAGGAGTCAGCCTGGAGCGCCCAGGGTGCAGCTGCCCCAGCTGGAGAGGGAGAAGGCACGGCCCTGGTGGGACCTGCAGAAGAGCAGCCAGCCTGGCCTGAGCCCCCACCCCCAAAAACTTCCTGCCGGGTGGGCTTTGGGCCAGTGTCATAAACTCCTTGGGGTAAGACCTGTGGATTCTGCTAGATGCTGGGTGTTGGTCCCACTGAGCATCCCAGAGCTGCGGGATGAGCACAGGAGATGCTTGGGGACCCACTGGGCCCGCTGTGGGAGGGATCCGAGCTAATGCTCCATCCATCGCCTGGCCTTGGTGAGCGGTTAGACTCTCCTGGGGTCGGTGTCAGGTTGGAGCTACGGCCCTGAATGCTGTGCCCACCCCTTCTGCTGGGGTGCCATTCCTTGGGACAAGGCTGCGCAGTGTGCCTTTCTGACAGCATAGGGTCCCTCCTCAAGGGGACTGGGCCCTGCATTCAAAGGTCCTGTGAGAAGACAATGGGTGATGCGGGGAGTGAGGGCGGCCCGGGCACTAAGTGCTCAGGGGAAGCTGCAGGGAGGGGCGGGGCCAGAGGACAGGGCCTCCCGCAGGCCAGGGCTGCAGTGGTCACTCTGCCTCGGTTTTCCCAACTGTGCGCTCAGAGCTCCAGCGCTTAGGCAGAGGTTGAGCCTGGCCCGGCTGCCGACTGTGTGACCCGGAGCCAGCGCCTTTGCCGCCCTATGCTGGTTCCCACCCCCTCCCACGCTGGTGGGGCTGGGAAATGGGGCAGATGCCATGGGGAACTGTGAGCATGACCACGTGACCCCGAAGCTCTGCTCCCAGACATCGGCCAAGAGAAATGAACACATGTCCACACAAAAACGTGTTCACAGAGTTTCCGGAAACCCTATTCACAACAGCCAAAAGGTGTGAGCGACCGAGTGTTCAGTGTGGGCCCACGACCGCTGGATACACACGGCGTGGTCCATCCACACAAGGGGGTCTTATTCCACCACAGGGAGCAGCCGCGCCCGCCCAGCCACAGCGGGATGAACCTGGAAAACGTGATGAGAAGTGAGGGACGGTGGCCGCAAGGATGATGTGGAGCGACCTCCGTCCCGTGTGGCACCTGAGCAGGCGGAGGCCCGGAGAGAGCAGAGAGCCGGGGCTGCTGAGGCTGGGCAGTGGGATGGGGAGTGAGGGTCTCTTGTTGGGGGGTGAGAAGGTTCTAGAACTACATGGTGGAGGCTGCAGAACTCTGTGAATGCACCAGGGACCACTGAACGGTACACTTTACAAGGGCGAATGGCTGCTACACGGACTCAGTTAAAACCCCAAAGGTCTGGAAGAACTGGACAGCTACACGTGAGAGAATGAGACTGGACTACTGTCTAGACCCATACACAGAGGTAAACTCAAGGTGGATCAAAGACCTGAATGTAACTCATGAAACCATAGAACTCTTAGAAAAAAACATAGGCAAAAATCTCTTGGACATAAACATGAGCGACTTCTTCATGAACATATCCCCCCGGGCAAGGGAAACAAAAGCAAAAATGAACAAGTGGGACTATATCAAGCTGAAAAGCTTCTGTACAGCAAAGGACACCATCAGTAGAACAAAAAGAGAGCCTACAGTATGGGAAAATATATTCATAAGTGACATATCCGATAAGGGGTTGACATCTAAAATATATAAAGAACTCACCCACCTCAACAAACAAAAAGCAAATAATCCAATTAAGAAATGGGCAGAGGACATGAATAGACACTTCTCTAAAGAAGAAATTCAGATGGCCAACAGGCACATGAAAAGATGCTCCACATCGCTGGTCATCAGAGAAATGCAGATTAAAACCAAAATGAGATATCACCTCACACCAGTGAGGATGGCCAGCATCCAAAACACAAACAACAACAAATGTTGGTGAGGATATGGAGAAAGGGGAACCCTCCTACACTGCTGGTGGGAATGCAAATTAGTTCAACCATTGTGGAAAGCAGTATGGAGGTTCCTCAAAAAACTCAAAATAGAAATACCATTTGACCCAGGACTCCCACTCCTAGGAATTTATCCTAAGAATGCAGCAGCCCAGTTTCAAAAAGACAGATGCACCCCTATGTTTATTGCAGCACTATTTACAATAGCCAAGAAATGGAAGCAACCTAACTGTCCATCAGATGAATGGATAAAGAAGATGTGGTACATATACACAATGGAATATTATTCAGCCATAAGAAGAAAACAAATCCTACCACTTGCAACAACATGGATGGAGCTAGAGGGTATTATGCTCAGTGAAATAAGCCAAGCCGAAAAAGACAAATATCAAATGATTTCACTCATCTGTGGAGTATAAGAACAAAGAAACAAACTGAAGGAACAAAACAGCAGCAGACTCACAGAACCCAAGAACGGACTAATAGTTACCAAAGGGAAAGGGACTGGGGAGATGGGTGGGAAGGGAGGGATAAGGGGGAAAAAGGGGTATTACAATTAGCAGATGTAATGTTGGGGGGGCACGGGGAGGGCTGTACAACTCAGAGAAGACAAGTAGTGACTCTATAGCATCTCACTACGCTGATGGACAGTGACTGTAATGGGGTGGGTGGGGGGGACCTGATGAAGGGGGTAGTTTAATCACCATAATATTACACATGTAATTGTAGATTAATGATACCAAAATAAACTATTAAAAAAAAAACCCAAAGGTCTGTCGGGCTGGTGGAGGACACCATGTGCCTTCCTATCAGCACCGCAGCCGCTAGCATGAGGACTTGGCCCCGGTTTCCTCCCCCAGCCAGCCGTGGTCTTGGCAGCACCACAGTACCACCCCCTAGCCCTTCTCCTTGCCAGGAACCCAGAGAAGCCCCATTCCTCAGCGTCCCCAGAGGGCAGTGCCCGGCCTGCCACACGCAGGGCCCGGAGGGGCAGGCCCTGTTTACGCATGGCCACCTTGGCCAGGCAGCCCCAGGAGGAATGCAGAAAATGCAACGGTCACATTCTGCAGGCGGCGGCCTGCGCAGGCCGCCAGGAAGCCGAAATGGCTGCTCATGAATGTGGATTCTGTTTGGCTGCTGGCTAAGCAGCCGGGAGTCAGGACAGAGGCTGTTAGCAGGCGGGCCGGGATGGAATGTCCCCATCCTGGGCCGGCTCCCGCCCGCCCGCCAGGAGGGGCTGAGGAGGGAGGGCAGGCTGCCCTCCCCATTCACTTCCCTGCCTGCCCGTTTGCACACTGAGCCTCACTTCCTCACTGGCGCCTGTCCCTGGGGTCCAGGTGGGGTGGCCGGGCCCAGGGCAGGCAGCTGCATACTGCACTCTGAAGGCAGGCTTCACCTGGTTCTCTCTGTCCCACCAACCAGTACCCCCTGGGGCCCACCACCTTCCTCTGGCCTCAAAGCCATACAGCTGGGTGCTTCTTGGCCCAGGACAACAGGGGTCCCCAATCCCATGTACTTTCCAGTCCAGGGGCTTGCCCACCCTCACCTGGTAGGGCCAGGGCTGTGGGTGTGGGGAGGGCAGGTGGGGAGAGGGCCTGGGACGGCCATTTTGGGATGTGGCAGGTAAGCCCCTAGCAGCCTGCCAACGGGCTTTCTAGCCTCTGCGTTCCGGCTCCCCACAAGGTCACAAACGGAGCTTATATTTGGAACTCTCCTCCCCAGATCCAGCTCTATTTAAGCAAGGATGTGATGCTCAGAGATCGCCTTGATCCCAACAAGAGCTCGGATGACTAATGAGCAGGAAACCTATAGTTTGACTGAGGTCACAGCCCCACAGGCCCCTGCTGGGAGGGGGCGGGAGTGCAGGCTTGAGGCACATCTGGAGAGGAACTAAGTGCTGACCACAGCCAGGCTCCAGGCTCCCAGTACCTCTGGGGTGCATCCCCGCCTGGCCCCCCACCCTGTCTACTACTCCCCAAATCTGGCTTGGTGCACCCGGGCTGGGGGGAATCTACAAGTGGTGTCACCCCAGGACGATGCTGAGATCCTTGACAGCACAGGCTTAGGGGGCCAGGAACTCCGAGTCAGAATGACAGCTTCCTAAGCTCTCTGGCCTCGGGAGTGCGCACACGTGGTGGGGCCGCACGTGGAGTCCTCAGGAGCCAGGACGGTGGTGCATGCACAGCATGTGTGTTTAGAGTAGGGCCACCATCCGTGCTCCCAGGTCCTTTGGGTACGTAGAACAAGGTGGCCCCTGGGTAGACACAGCCCCAGGGTGTCCTGAGGCCTGCTGAGCAGAGTATAGGCTGCACAAGCCCCCTTTCCTTCTACCCAGAGGAAACAGTGGGTCCTTAGCTGACTTCACAGCAGGATTAAAGTATAAGATTGCAACCAGTCTCCAAGGTCAGCATCTGCCACCCCAGCCTGGCTACCAATGCAAATGGTGAGGATGAACCAGCAGGGAAGAGGCTGCTGCACATAGCTCACCCCCACCCCATCCTCCACCCTGCCGAGCTCATTCCCAGAGTGCACTGGGCCAATCCACCCAGGGAAGGAGATGGGCAGTTGAGTCCCAAAAGTTCCCCAGCCAGCGTGCGCCACGTGCAGCCGTAGCTGGCTCAGTGGAGGTGGGCTCTGGACAGGGTGCTTCCTCAGGGGGGGACAGCCTAGCGTAGGAGACGGGAACGCCACAGAAGATGAAAGCTGGGTGTGAAGGGGCTGAGGGCATTCTGACAGGGAGGGTGGGACCATGTACTGTGGCAAGGAGGAGGCCGGCTGGTGGAGATGGGGGATAGGATGCCAGGTGCCCGGGGCAGGAGGGGCAAGGGGGAGCTGGCGTCCTAAGAATGGGCCACGAGGCCTGCTATGGGAGAGGAGAATGGGGTCAGACTTGGCCATCAGGAGCACGGCTTCTGCACCCCAACTGTGGCAGGCAGCAGGTCAGTCACACTGCTTCCCAAGTCTGTTCCCCACTGCACGCATCAAGGTGAACCAAAACGGAGAGGCTGGCTGGGGTGTGCTACTCGCTGGGAGGACTGGAGAAGGTGGTGTCCAGCAGGGCCTGGATTTCCTGACTGTCCCTACAACTGCCCTCCATCCTGGGCTCGCAGCCAGCACTGTCACCCTCCACCCTCCAAGTCCTTCCCATCTTCGAAAGCCTTCTGATAGACCCCACAGGGTCACCCCAAACCCATGGATAGGAAGCCCCATAGCTGGCACCTGCCTTGCACTCACAGCGTTCCAGGCCAGTGCGACGGGCACTCTGTGCCTCCGCCTGCCCCAGGAGGCCTCCCCACTTTCCGGGTGGGAAACAGGGCTCAGAGCCATGGGGGATTTGCCACACAGCCCCTGAGCAATGGCTTCTGAAGCCTGCCCCTAACTGTCAGCCCCTCATTTTAGAAGCAGATAGGTAACTGAATTCTTAGTAAGAGTCAAAACCAGGAGGGTGGGATGGGCCTGTCTTGGAGACTGTGGCTTCAGGAGGAACCCACAGTGTGACCTGAGGTCAGTAGGGGCTCTGGAAGAAAGGCAGTGGGAGCAGGCCTCTGCTTCCAGGCCACCCTCGTGTTCAGCAAATGTGAACACGGGGCAGATCCACCGACTCTGTCCAGGGAGGAGGGCAGGATGTTGCCTGACCCAAGATGTCAAGTCAGAAAAGGCGCAGGGCCTGAAAAGATTGTGCTTAAATGGGGCATAATCTATAAACATTCTCCAAAGGCAGCCGTGTATAAGTCAACCTGGCGTGTTGTGCGCTGTCCCCAGATGACAGGGCCCGAGTCGGCAGAAACCACCGGTAGAGGGCTTTTGCTCACCCTAGGACCCAGGATTGGGTGGCTGTGAAAGGGAGTGAGTTCCCTGTCGCTGGGGGTATTCAAGCAGAGTCAGTAGCCTGGAGGCATGCTCTGGTGGGGACAGAAGCACTAATGACAGAGTTGAAGTTCATGACCTCCAAGTGCTCTTTAAGCCCCCAAACCCTGGGACTTGCTGTCTTCCACACTGCCAGCCTGGAGTGCAGACCCAGGGGCCACAACACCCTTCACTGTGCTTCTGGGGCCAAGATGCCGTAGAGGCCACAGACTCCCCTCAGGATGGCTCTCCCTTGCCCCGCCTCTGGGACCTGCCTGCCACCTTCTCCGAGGCTGCCCAGCTGCCCCCCTCAAAGCTGAAGCCCCGCCCGGCTTCCGCCAGCTCCCTGTCTGGTACCAGCCTGGCCCTTTACCTATTCACCCTCCTTGTTATCAGGAAGGCAGGGGTCTTTGCTGAGCTGGGGGCTCCTAGGGGAGAGCCAGACACAGACAGGGCTCCGAACACATCTGCGCCGGGACAGGCTGAGGGGCTGGGTCCCTCTGAGGAACAGGGAGGCGGCAGCTCCTGCTGCCCACTGGCTGGGCGGCGTGGGGCTACTTGGCCTGGGCGCCGCTCAGCCTCTCCGTCTAGAACGTGACGTGTGGCCAGAGCGCAGTCACACGTGGCACAGTCCCTGCACAGCACCGAGCGTGGGCTTCCAGCGAGTCCCAACGAGTCAACAGCGTCAGCTGCGCCAGGGAGCAGGGGCGCCTGGGCAGCAGAGGCCCCGCATGTCCCTCCTTCGCCTTGTCGCCGGGGCTGAGGGTGCGGAGGCAGAGCCTGGGGTCTGGGTGGCCGCGGGGAGCCCCCGCGAGCCCAGTCGGCTTGTCCTTCCGGCCGCCGCCGCGCGGCGCCGCGTCCCCATGGGTTTCTCCCGCCCGACTCCCTCCGTGCGCCGAGCTGGCCAGGGGCGCGGGTCCCGTTGGGGGCCGTGTGGCCGCCCCGGCAGGAGCGCGGCGGCGCGGAGACCCCGGGCGGGCCTGAAAGACCCCACCCCACCCCGCCCCGCGCGTTGCCCGCGCCGCCGCCGCCCCGCGCAGTGCCGAGCACCCGGGGCCGCACGCCCGGGGGCGGCCCGGAGGAGGCGGCGGCTGGGCTCGGGGACCCACTGCCCCGATACGCAATGAATGAGCGGGCCCGCGGCCGCGCGCGTCCCCGGCCCGGCCCAGCTCTCCGAGGCCCGGGCCCCGCGCCCCGCTCGCCGCAGTCCAGCCGGGGGCCCCCGCTTCCTGGACTCCAGCTGGGCGGCGCCGGGGGGCACGCAGCTCCGGCTTCTGGGCTGTACTTTGCAGAGTGCCCCGCGGGGCTGCCCGAGCTCTGCCAGCGGCGCTGGGCGGGCTGAGGCTGGGCCGCAGCGCCGCGGCCCCCGCCAAGCCCCCGGCGCGCTCTGGCGTTTGCAGCGCTGCCGTCCCGGGCGGGGCGAGCGGGGTCGGGGGAGCCGGGCCGGGGCCGCGGCGCAGCGAGGTCGGGAGGGTCCCTCCGGCCCCGCCCGGGCGCGCCCCCGAGGGCAGCCGGGTGACACCGTGGTCGGAGCCCCAAGTCCCCC
>JAQQAC010015468.1:1261585-1350175 GCA_029783875.1 Phataginus tricuspis
TGGTGATTGTGGAGGTGGTGATGGTGGTGGTGGTGGTGATGTGGTGGTGGTGGTGGTGATGGTTGTATTGTGCCTCTCCTTTCCTCAAGATATGCCCACCTCTAAACTGTGATTGTGACCTTATCTGGGAAAAGGGCCTTTTCTGGTCAAGTGACGGATCTCCAGGTGAGATAATCCTGTGTTTTCTGGATGGGCCCTAGATCCAGTGGCCAGTGTCCTTATAAAGGTCGAGAGAGATCTGAGACACAGACCCACAGGAGGAGGCCACGTGGAGGCCGAGCGGGGACTGGAGTTACACAGCTGTGCCCAGAGCAGGAAGAGGCCCGGAAGGGCCTCCCCTGAGCCTTTAGAGGGAACACAGCCCTGTGGTGACTGGACTCCAGATTCTGGCCTCAAAGCTGGGACAGCATCAATTTCTGTTGTTTCAAGCCCCAGTTTGTGGTAATTCATTGCAGCAGCCACAGGCTATTACTGATATTACTCCCTTGGGGAGCTTGGAAAATCCAAATTTTCCTGGATGCCCCAGACCAGTTAAACCCAGGCTCTCACAGGGTGGGGCTGGGCACCGGTGGTGTCTCATGCTCGCCAGGTGATTGCATCGTGCAGCCACTTAGGGACCAACCACGGAGAGCAACTTCCAGTCTCCAGCACGGTCTGCAGGAAAGGCACCTTCTGGTGCCACAGACGGGACCTGAGGACGCCCAGGCCCTTCCCGCCCCTGCTTTCCTCCCAGAAAACCCTGCACTCTTGGAGGCTGAGTGGAGCCAGGACCCTGAGGAAACACTCCCTCTGCCTGGGGATTCAGGTGCCATCAGGGAGGTGTGTGCTGAGTCCTTGGGAAGACTTACAGGGACCCTATGTCCCACTGCCGCATGGTGCAGGGATTCTGGGAACCAAGGATTGCTTGGACAATCTCACTATTGCATTTACTCAAGCTCACTGGACACATTCTGGCAGAGGTGAGTCCCAAGGCCTGGCACCCTCCCCTGCCCAGCTCCTCTCTGGAGCAAGCCCAGTGGGCAGGGGGGAGGGTGCTGCAGGCTCTCTGGGGCTGCCAAAGGACAGGGTCAGGAGTGGGGGCCAGGAGCTTGGCTCAGAGCTCGGGGTGTCAGGGGAGCAGTCCGGGGCAGCCACAGCCCCGGATTCTCAGTGCACCTGCATGGACTTGCTGTTTCCTGGGCCTCTGCTTGTCCACCACACCTGGTCCTCAGACGCACCCTGCCAGCAGCACAGATGGCCAGAGGTTCCCTCTTTCGGAGCCTATAGGTGGCGCATCCCACTGCCAGCCCCTGGCCCCTTCCTGGGCTCACCCACAGGGACCTGCGTGGAGAGGGGGTGGCTGGGAAAACTCCTGGCAGCTGAGTGCACAGGAACCCTCAACCGGGAGGTTCAACCAGCCCCACGGCTCCCACCCTTCTACCAAAGGCTTCCCAACGTGGCTGTGATAACAAACAAGAACAAAAGCTAAGACTCATTTAACACAGACAAATTTGAAGGAATGTACCTGCTCAGGTGGGATGAACAGGACTTGAGGTGGAGACCTAGCTGTTTGCTCTGGTTTGTAGAGTCACGGTGAACAGGGCAGCTGGGCCTGCAGGTTGAGGAGGGCTTCGTGTCTGGGACAGTGTTGCCAATGTGGTGTGGTGTCCCTCGGGAAAATAAGCTCCTGGTAAACCCCCAGAAAGCAAAAATGCCACTTCTTCTAGATGTGGTCAGCAGCGGCATTCCTGAGTGGCCCAGCGTGCATCAGGGTCACGCGCGGCTGGGGTTGGAGGGGCGCAGGAGCTCAGGGGGCTGCCAGAGACCGACTGGCCGAGTGCCTTGCGGGGTCCCCTGAAGGTGGCGGGCCATGAGACAGTGCATCACATCGGCGGGTCTGTGTGGTGGGATGTGGCAAAGCCTGTCCCCAGAGGCCAGCAGTGCCCTGAGGGGACAGGTCCCTGCCTCGAGACCCCCTGGCTTCAGCAACCGGAGCAAGCCACTGCCAGTCTTGGGTGGGTGTTCAAGGTCGTCCCCCACCTCCGCTGGCCAACCCCTCGCCAGTGTCTGGAATCCCCCCACCACGAGGCTCTTCCTTCTGCTAACACAAGAACCTGCTTTCAGTAGGAAACAAGCAAATCCCCGTATGTAGCTGGGATTACAGTCCTGCCGTTGGAAGCCACAAAGACCTTGGTGACGGTGGTCAGCAAAAGGGCCCCCAAATGACTTCCCTGGATCATGAGAAGGTTGGAGGGGTGAATGTGCGGCTGCCTGGCTTGAACTCCCAAACCCAGCCGAACACAGACGCATGAGAGGGGGGCTGGTGGGCTGTGGTTGCAGATTAGCCACATTTCATTTTGAAAGAATGATAGCAGCTTCCAAAGTTTGGGGGACCCCCAAGCAGGGCCCCCAGATCTCCCCCTGCAAGAACTCCCCTCCTCCTTAAGAGCTAAACATGGTCATTGAGGTGTGGGCCACCCTGTGTGTCCTTTCAAATCGTCATGGTGCGCCTTTGAGGTATAAGGACCCTGATCCCGATGGGGACTTTGCCTCTACAGAGACCGTCACGGTCCGCGAGGCCATTTACCCTGTGGTCCCGGGCAGGAGAGCTGTTTCCACTTTGAGTTCTCATGGCTCTACTTCGAGTGTGAAAAGGCCAGGCAAGTCTAGGACAATTTCAGCAACACAAGTAACAATGACAGTGACGGATCATGACCAATAGAATGAAACAAACGTCCACAAGCTCACAGTGGTACATCCTTCGATCCATGAATGGTGAAGGACAGTCGGCTCCTCTCAGAGCACATCCCGGGTGGTGAATGTAAAGGGACTAATGGACACAGAAACCAGTCATCAAACACTGCAGGCGAGAAGCATTGCTGGAGGCTAAAATTAACAAGCCAAGAGAAATGGAATATCTGCATAGTTGCAGAGTTCCTCCCCACAAGATACTTAATTACAAACAGAAAAAGCATAGTTTACAGCCCATAAATGTGGCACTACTTAAACCAGACGATCAAAGTCACCACCAGGAGAGGGACCCCGAGGCACCGGGGCTCCCCAGCCTCGTGCTCTGAGAAGGACGCCGCATCACTCCTGGCGCATTCCTGCCAAAATGCACAACCACAGTCTCATTGTGGAAAACAGCAAACACAAACCGACATTCTCAAAATCACTGGCCAGCACTCCCTTGCCCAAAGTGTCGAGATCATGAAAGGCTGAGGAACTGTCCTGGATTGGAAGCCACGAAGGGGTCATGACAAGTAAATGCAGTGTGAGACCCTGGCCGGGACCCCCCCAAGGAAGGACAGCAGCGGGTCAGCTGGCGAGGTTCTCCTGAGGGCGGCGGGCAGGTAGAAAGCTGTTGTGTGGAATCCGAGCCCCTCGCCCCGTGGTTGTGTACAACGTCAACACTGGGGAAGGTAGAGCAGGAGCCTCTGTGCTATTTTTGCAATTAAAATGGTTTCTAAATAAACACACAAAATAAAAGGTCGGGGCCGGGCCCCTCACAACCGCTTGCTGGTCTGGTTGGCCGCCTCCAGATTTCCCGGACGCAGCTGGCGTTTGCAGCTTGCTCGCACCCTTCCCCGAGCTTGGCACTTCCAGCGCCTTCTCCCTTTCCTAAGGCAGAGGGTGGATGCCTCCACCATCTTGGTCACAGTCTCCTGAATCGGCTCCTCTTGGCCGACATCCAGGCAGTGTAGACACGGCGAGTACAGAAGCCAGGGAGTGGAGAGCTGATGGGCCCCCGTCTCTGCCGTCCCATCACCAGCCTGCAGTAACCTCGTGGCTCTGATAAAATTTGTAGATCAGATGAGTCCCTTCCCAGCACTAGGCCCCTTCCCAAGCCCCCTCCTCTTTGGGGCCCCCTAAGAAAAGCCCCTGTGGTAAACAGAATCATGATCCCCAAAGATGTCTGTGTCCTATTCGTGGAGCTTGGGAGTATGTTACTCTATGTGGCAAAGGGACTGTGCAGATGTGGTTCAGTTAATGGTCTCGAGCTGAGAGATGATCCTGGAATATCTGGGTGGGTCCAGTGTTATCACAAGGGTCTTTGTACGGAGTAGGCAGGAGGCAATCTGAAGGTGCTATCTGTTTGGAAGATAGAGAAGGGGCTGTGAGCTGGAGTGCAGGCACCTCTAGAAGCTGGAAAAGGCAGGGAAATGGACTCTTGGAGCCTCCAGGAGGACCCAGCCCTGCCCACAGTTGGTTTTAGCCTGGTGAGACTTCTGACCTCCAGGACTGTGAGATAATAAATGGTGTTGTCTGAAGCCACTAAGTTTGTGACCATTTGTTATAGCAGACACAGGACACACATGCGCTGGGCGAGGTGGTTACGATAATGAATTAGGTCGTCTTGAATGCTGACCATGTACCAGGTTGGGGCGTTTTATACATTGAAGCATTTTAATGCTCACAAGAATGCTGAGATAGGCAGACTTATCCCCGACCCTCAGGTACAGCAACCTGGGAACAGTGAGACGAAGTGGTCCCAGAACAATGCTGTGAGGCAGGATATGGGGGAGCCGGGATATGAACCCAGCAAGCTGACTCCTGTCTCCTGATGGCTTGGGTGGTAGCAGCTCCTCTGCTGTATAAGCTAAAGGGGATACTGGGACCCCCTCATTGTCCCAATCAAAGAATTCTAAGGCTGGTGGAGGATATTCATGACCAAGCTCAGCTATGAAGCCAAACCAGGCCCATGGAGTTGACTGCTCATAGCCAAAACCCTTTGGTGACAAGTAACAGAAAACCTGGCCCAAATGGACCAAAGCCAGAAAAGGAGGGTTTAGCTCACATAACTGGAAAGGCCAGTGGAAGCCCTGGCCTCTTGCTGACTGCTTCCTTTCCTGCTGATAGGAAGATAGGCGCCATGCTGTGTCAAGCACTCCTGTTTCAGGTCTAGCAGCAAATCAGTAGCTGATTCCATTCTGACAGCTGTATGCACCTTGTCACTGCCTCTGAACAGGTCGCATGCCAATCATGGTGGCTGAAGGGATGTGATGCTCTGATTGGATGGGCTTAGCCATAGGCTCACTCCTCAGGCTGTGCGTAGAGTCAACACCAGCCAGATCTCAGAAGAAAAGCAGAGCAACATACACCAAACAGAAGGGAGACTGGACACTGAGGGTTAAAAACAAATATCTAATACACAGGCACAGCTTTCTACTCTGCAGATAAGGATGTGGAAGTCTGGAGGTCTGCCTAGGATTACTCAGCTAACACTTAGCAGAGCTGGGACTTGAGCCAGAGATCTCAAACAGTGTAATTTCAATGTCTCCACAAACAGTTGGAAAATGAGATTTAAAAATCAATACCATTGGAAATATCACAAAACATCAAATACCTAGGAATAAACTCATGAAAGATGTGCATGATCTTTATGCAGAAAACTGTACGACATCACTGAGAGAAGTAAGAAGCAAATAAATGCAGGGGTATACCACATTCATGGATTGGGAGACCGAACTGTGTATGCACGTCAGCTATTCCTCAATTGATCTATGGATCAATGCAATTCCAAACAAATCTCAGTAAGTTTTTTTTGAAATCAATAAGCTGATTCTAAAATCTGTGTGGAGAAATAAAGAAACAAAAATAATGGAATCGAGAGTTTCTAAAAGATGCCACTCACAAAGTCCAGGACACAATCCAAGGTTACCTATCATATGAAGAAACAAAAAACATGATACTTTTTCACGAGAAAAGAAAATGGACAGAGGCCCACTTTAATGTCACCCAGATGTAAGAATCAGTAAGCAAGGATGTTTAAAACAGCTATTTTACTATGCTGAAGGATATAAGGGAAACTATGTTTGTAACAGGAAGTGAAAAAAAAATAGAAAACCTCGACAGAAAAAGAGACCTATAAAAAGGAAGCAAATGGAAATTTGCTGAAATATTAAAAAATTACTAGTTGGGTTATAGAGCAGAATGGAGAGGACAGAGAAAAAAAATCAGTGAACTCAAACAAAGATCAATATAAATTATGTAATTTGAAAACAGAGAGATAAAGAGTGAAAGTAAAATTAACAGAACCTCAGGGATGTACAAGACAATATCCAAAGGTCTTGGAGTTAAAGAGGAGAGGAGATTAAGAATAGGGCAAAAAAAAATTTTTTTTGGACAAACAACAGCTGGAAATGTCCCTAATTTGGTGAAAGACATGGATCCACCAATTTAAAAAACTCACTGGATTCCAAGCCAGAGTAATACAATGAAAACTAAGGTATGTCATAGTCAAACTTCTGAAAACCAAAGATAAAGGAAAGATCTTGAAAACAACAAAAGATAAAATGGCACCAAAGATCCAGGGGAATCGTGATTCCAATTACCACTGATTCTCACTGGAAACAAGGGAAGCCAAAAGATAGTAGAAATCTTTAAAGTGCTAAAATTAAAATTAAAATAAAAAACTGTCAACCCAGAATTTTATATCCAGCCAAAATATCCTCCCACAATGAAGGTGAAGTAAAAACATTTTCTCTAAGAGAACTCATGAGCAGCCAACCTGTATTAGGATAAATACTAAGTAAAGTTCTTAAGGTTGAAGGGAAATGATACCAGACAGAAACCCAGGTCTGGAAGGCAGAAAAAGCATCAGAAATGGTAAATACACGGGTGACTTGCTGTGAGGAGGCAAGCAAAGCTCTTTCCAGATTTTTACACCCCCTGCAGAAGCCAGAAGTCTTAAATTGATCTCTACATTTGCATAATTCCAATGATGCCAGGATTTTTTGGTTAGAAATTGACAAACTGATTCTAAACTGACATGAGAATGTTGAGGACCATGAATACCCAAAGCACTGTTGAAAAATAAGAACAAAGTTGAAGAACTTATCCTAGTTGAATTCAGGATGTAGTCTAAAGTTTTAGATGCTACACAGCAGGACACTGATATGGTCAGTAAGCTGACCAATGGAACAGAACCAACAATTCAGAGACAGACCATCACTTATATGGTTATTTGATTCTCAACAAAAGCCCCAACACAATCCAATGGAGAGTCTTTTCAAAAAATGGTGCCGGCACAACTGGATATCTATACACCCCCAAAATGAATCCAAGATGAACTGTAGGCCTAATGGTAAAGACTAAAACTATAATACTTTAAAATAAAATTTAGATGAGTAATGTGGGGATTGGCAAAATATTTCTTAGGACGTACAAAGCAATACCATATATGAAAAATATATATAAAGTAGATTTCAACAGAATAAAACACTAGTTTTCATTCAAAGCCATCATGGAGAAAATGAATAGACAAGCAGCAGACTGAAAGAAAATAGTCTCAAAATGTGTATATGACAAAGGATTGGTATCCAGGATATATAAAGAACTAGATGAAAAAAATTTTTAAATGAGCAATTTGAACAGACTTTCACAAAGGAAGATAAACAGCCAATGAGCACATGAAAAGGTGCCAACATTATCAGCCAACAGGTAAGTGCAGAGTCACTTTGATTCACTTTTCTGATCTTTCCCAAAGAGATCAGTTCTGCTTGTTCTAGATGAATGGACCCAAGCAGTATTCTTTACACAGTACATATGGTTCTCCCTCTGGGGGGTGCTGGGGGCACAGGTTGCCTGGGAACAGACATGGGGCACTGTCTGGGATTTTGTGCCTCGGCAGATTTGGGTTTATATTTCCTGGAACTCACTGGAGAGCCTCCTTAAGATCTATGCATCTTGTTGTGTGTAAAGTTTACCTGAAAAGAAAATCAAGAACCATCAACAAGTATCGACTTCTAGTTAATGACATCCATGATGAAGTATTTTGGCAATGTGTGCTCATGCCTGCAATTTGTTTTGAAATGCATCCAAAAAAAAAAACAAGGGTGGCTTGATGGACTGATAGAAGGATAGAGACAATGATAAACAATACAATGCTCACTGTACGATCCAGCTGGTAGGCGATGGGCAATCACTGCAGAATTCTCTTCAGTTTTATGTTTGAACATTTTCATAATCAATGTTGGGGGAACAAAAGAAGCCACAGAGTTAAAGAATATATTTGAGAGCAGGTATCCAGGAAATATTTCTAAATTTTTCTGAAATCAATGGGAAGAAGACAATAGCACTTGAATAAGTGCACTTGGCCAAGACTTCATGAAGAGGAAATGTCAATGGCTAACGAAGTTTGAAAGTCCTCAATGGCCTCGGTCAACAGTGACATGTCAATGAAAACAGTGTGTCCTTCTCACATGACCAGAATGACTAATATGAAAACAGACAACAGAACAGAGCCCACGGACAAATGACCCCTCGAGCTGGCTGGGAGAGAGCCCCTTGGATGCCTAGGAATGGTTGGTGGGGATGCAGCTTGCTGTGAATATCCTGAACATGTGTCTGGCAGCGCGTCAGTAGGCTGAGCATATGCTGTCCAACGACCCACAGACTGTGCTGGTGGGGCTAATACGGCAGAAATGGAAGTGCCCGGGTGCACCACACACGTGTGTTTGCAGCAGTGCAAGCCACTATCGCCCTGTACTAGAGACAACCTGGCTTCCACCAACAGAATAGCTTTAAAATTGTGCCTTCACATGTGGGCTATGGGGTACCCCAAGATGTAGGGGAATCTCAGAGACATAATGTTAGTTAAGGAAAAAACCCAAAAAACAGACACAAAGAGTACCTTCTGAATGACCTCACATACGTACAGCTGAGACCCACCAGCCTGGCGTCCATGATGGAAGGCAGGTGGTGGGTACCCGTCATCACCTCTGGGGAGGGTCCTAGCTGGGCGCATCTGGGTGCTGGGATGTCTGGGCCTCTGTGGTTGTTAGATGGGTGGGAGGTTTTACTTCGTAAACATTTGAGTTGTGTGGTTTTTTGCATAAAACGGTTCTACAGTGTTCCTACAGGAAACCTGCCCAGCCTACAGAGCACTTGCTTCCCGGCTCTCTGACCCAGGCAGCCCCCCCGAGACCAGGCAGGAAGGCCAGCTCTGCTCTGGAGCACCGACCTTCCAGCTGGTGGGGTCTTGGGGCCAGAGGTCCCAGCCCTGGGCACTGGGCGTCCCGGCCGTCTGTTTACTTAGCTGGGCCTCCTCACAATGCCCTCTTCTGTTCTTCCTGGGCTGATGTCAGCGCTGCGGGGGCCCAGGGCAGGGTGCGGGATGAACCCGGCCCGGAGCCTGGAGGGCAGGCCCGGCGCGGGAGCTCAGCCTGCCCTGACCCCATGTGCGCGCGTGAGCCCCTCCCTCCACTCTGCGCTTCAGTTTCCTCTGGGGCCAAGGAACGTTCTGGGCGCAGTCATCTGCCCAGAGCAGCCCTGACGGGGTGACGGAGACTCAGAGGGAGAGCAGCTCCTTGTTTCGGTGCATGTGCTCAGACTCTGGGTCCTCACCACCGGCTCCCTCCTGCCTCCCTCGTCTACACCTCCAGGCCTGAGTCATTCACTTAATAACTAACAGTTCGGGAAACATTTAAAGCACGCTGAATATTTTTTTCATTGCATGAGCAACAAAAGGATTAATTGAATCATGATCTCCCATAAATGTGGATGGGAAATAAAATAACTCTGCACAGCCTCAAAATAGACTTGGCATGCTAGTGAGCTGAGTTGTGGCTAACTCAAACCAAATCCACCCGTCTGTTTCCGGCGGGGCTACCAGCTCCCAGGCCCGCCCCGCCTGCAGGCAGGGCCCGCACAGCACTGACGCTGGCGCCGCAAAGGCCTCCAGGTCGGCAGTCACCTCCCAGGTCAGGCTGCCCAGGCCCCGGGCAGGAAGGGGCTCCTGGGAGCAGGGCCCCGCTGAGCCTTGAACCAGACCTCCCCCTTGGGGCCGGGTGGCCTCCTGCAGGTGAGGGAGGTCCTGGGCGGCACCTGTGCAGGTTGGCTGTGTCAGTGGGTCGGGTCTCAGGTGGCTTTGAAGTTTCGTGACATCGGGTCCTCACAGCCTCTGCGGTGGGGCTGCCATGCCCATCTTATAGGCGAGAAGACTGAGGTGCAGACGGGGAGGCCTGTAGCCCTCCCACACCCCAGGCTGTGTTCCTTGTTCCGGACAGAGCCCGGGGCTGCCCTGGGGACACATCCCAGCCTTTTCCAATCTGGGGCTCTCCCACCCACCGAGGAGCAGCCCTGGCTGAGCCTCCGAGGGGCTTTGCAGGGGAGGCTGGCTGAGCGCTCTCCGTCTCCCCCCAAGCATGGCTGAGAACAACCACAACCCCGCCTCCATTTCACAGACGAGTGAACTGAGCTTCCAGAATGCTCTCTGACACTTGCCCAAGCTTGCATGGCTGTTATTGGTGGGGACTCAGCCCAAACCCGCTGACCCTACCTGCTGCTCCTGGTCCCATCACCACTGAGCTGGCCGTGGGTCCTGCCCTGAGGGGCTCCCAGGCTGACAGCAGAGATGGGGGGTCTACCTGCTGTCCCGGGACCAGCCTGCTAGTGCCTGGGGCCACAGGGGAGGGCGCAGTGCCTTTCTTCATTTATCCCATCACTCCAGGATGTGGCCCTCCGGGTAATTCTGCTCTGGACCCACTGTCAGCTGACAGAAGACGATTATGGTGACAAGAATCATTATGCGTATATGCACGCATGCAAATGTGCGCCAGCATGCTCATAGGCACACACTGGCACACGGTCAAAAGCAGTTCTTCCCATGGGCAGAGTCACTCACTAGATCCTGACCCTGCCCTGGAAATGAAGGTTCTGTTTACCTCCTTCTCCCTGGAAGCCCTTCAATGAGCTCAGAAAGCATAAACACACAAGGTCACATGGAGCTGCAGATATGACCCTGGAGCCTCTGACCCTGACCACTCCACTCTGACCCTGGAGCCCCTGTAGACTGGCAGAGCAGGGCTCAGGTCCTTGGAGCCTCAGAGGACCCCTAAGCCTCAGGGAGAAGCCCCTGCTTGGGGAGCCCAGCCACGAGCCATGAACCCCACTTGTGTGCCAGGGAATCAAGCATATGGATCTGATTTGCATGAACACACAGATATAAGAGCGGAGGGTGGAGGGCGGGCTGCTATTCTGCTGACATTTGCAGAGATCACAGAGACCAGAGCCTGGCTGTAGGGTGCTATCAGGGCATGGCTGTGCTTGTGGGAGGAGATCCCACAAGGCCAAAGGCTTTACTTGGGTCCCCCACTTTGCTGGCCTTTGCAGAGGACCCCTGGGGTATGGGATGACAGTGTCTGCCCCAGAGGCCAACGCTCCAGGAAGCACTGGTGGGAGTGTTTGCAGAACAGAGCCTCATGCTCAGCCTCCCCAGGGAATGCCCACATGCCCTTCAGGTCCGAATGCCTCTAGTGTCCCCTCCTGCCTGTCCCCATGGCACCCCTCAGGGCTCTGTGGAGGGAGCACCAGGCTGCAGAGAGCGTGGCCTGGTCTCTCTCCTCCACATGACTCTATGCCCCTCGAGGACAGCCCTGTCAGGCCTCATGGGACAGACTCCTGGCTGTATTTGCAGCCGGGGTGACATAAGGATCACCTCCTATTTCCCACCCATGATGCGGGTCTGGCAGCAGACCCACCTTGCGGGCTGAGTGTTAGTAGTGACCACTGAGGGGCGGGAGTCTGACATCCCAGTGTGGTTTCTTTCCATTCAGCCCAGTCCCCCAGGCTGGTACAGAACCAATGGGAAGATGGATGCAGGGCTGCACTGTTTGTGAGAGCGGCCAGACCCCGGGAGGGATGGCTGTGGCGGAGGTCAGAGCCGGGGTCACGTCAGGAGTTTCTGTGCTGTGAGGCGGGGGATCTAAGGCCCATGAAGGTCAGAGGCTTCCTCAGGGTCACACTGCTGGAACTGGATGCATAAGCCAGATGACCCCACTCTTGAGAGTGACAGGTCGTGGTTCTTCAGTGGGAGATGTGATGGCGTGGTTCCACAGCTGAGACACTGGGGCTCAGCGGTGCCAGGTGCTCAGCAGCTCGGCTGGTGGGCCTGGGGGCCAGGCATCTAGTTCTGTCCCACGTCCTGTGTCCCCCAGCTGCCCTCCGCATACCTGAGACCTGTGAGAAACAGAGCTGCACGTCTGCATTCCCTGCATATCAGTGGTGGGGGAGATATGAGCCCGAGGAGATAAGCAGGGCTGGAACAGAGGCCAGGAGAGCCTTCCCAGCCGTTGCCTGCCCTCCGCTCAGGACCCCATGGACTCAACTCATCCCAGCTCTTCCTTGGCTACACCCACTTTGATCTCAGCTGCCCATCAAATCCTGGGACTTTAGAACTAAGAGGCCCCCTTTGAAGCTGACAGAGGTGGTTCTGGGACACGAAAAAGGAAGCCCTATTTAACTGGCTGTGAGGAAGCTTGGGAAGTCTGGTCTCCTCAGGAGGCTGTTTGGGCTGAAAACAGAAATTAAATTCAAGGAGTTCAGATAAATTAGTGCATGATAGTAACAGCTGCTGTTCCAATGGTGCCAATGAGCCAGGCGCTGTGCAAAGCCATTTCACATGTCCTCTCACTTAATCCTCAAAACGTGGCTCCCAAGGAACTTTCATTATCCCTACTTGACAAGGGAAACTGAGGTATGGACAGTTTGCAAGGCTTGCCTGAGGTTAAAAGGCTAGTGAGTGGAAAATCAAGAGATGGAGCTTGCGACCCCCGTGCAGACTGCCGGCACCCCCAAGTCTGTGACCTCATGTGGAGCTCCAGATCCCCAGCTGCCTCTCCCCAAGGGCTGACTTTCTTTCCATAGAAGGGAACTCTTTGGGTTGGGGGGAGTGTATCTCAGGGATGTCTTGATTTTTGATTGATTCATTCAACAATTGAATCCAGAAGTACTTACTGAGTGCCTACTATGTGCTAAGCAGTGTCCTCCAGGTGCTCAGAAGTGTTCAGAAGGAAGAAATAAGGATCAGAGCAGAAATAAGTGAAATAGACACTAGAAAGACAATAGCAAAGATCAACAAACCTGAAAGTTGGTTTTTTGAGGAGACAAAATTGACAAACCTTTAGCTAGATGAGAGAGAGAGAGAGGACTCAAAATCAGGAATGAAAGAAGAGACATTAGGATGGATACCACAGAAATACGAAGATCATAAGAGACTACTATGAACAATTATATGTCCATAAATTGGGTAACCTAGAAGAAATGAATAAATTCTTAGAAACATATAACCTACCAAGTCTGAATCATGAAAATAGAAAATTTGAACAGACCAATAACGAGGAGATTAAACAGTAATCAAAGAACCTCTCAACACAGAAAACTCCAGGACCAGATGGCTTCACTGGTGAACTCTACCAAACATTTAAGGAAGAATTTAATAGTAATCCTTCTCAACTCTTCCAAAAAACTGAAGAGGAGGGAATGCTCCCAACTCATTTTACAAGGCCAGCATTCCTCTGATACCAAAATCAGTCAAGGATACTGCAAGAAAACTACAGACCAATGTCCCTGATGCAAAAAATTTCAAACAAATACTAGCAAGTTGAATTCAACAGCACATTATAAGGCCTGTACACCATGATCAACTGGAATTCATCCCTGTGATGCAAGGATGGTTCAATATACTCAAATCAATCAACAGGATACACCACATTAACAGAAGGAAAGATAAAAATTATATGATCATCTCAATAAATGCAGAATAATATTTGACAAAATGCAATATCCTTTCATGATTAAAAAAAAACCCTCAAAAGATTAGGTAATGAAGGATTGTATTTCAATATGATAAAGCCTATGTATAACAAGCCCACAGCTGAAATCATACCAATGATGGAAAGCTGAAAGCTTTTTCTCTAACACCAAGAACAAGAAAAGGGTGCCCGTTCTTGCCACTTCTATTCAACATAGTACTGGAAGTCCTAGCCGGAGCAATTAGAGAGGAAAAGAAATGAAAGTCATTAAAATTGGACAAGAAGAAGTAAAATTGCCTCTGTATACATATGGCATGATCTTACATATAGAAAATCCTAAAGACTCCACCAAAAAACTGTTAGCGCTACATGAATTCAGCAAAGTTGCAGAATACAAATTCAACATACAAGTATCTGCTGCGTTTCTATATATTAATAATAAACTATCTGAAAAAAAGTTACTAAAAACAATCCCATTTATAATAGCATCAAGAATAAAATGCTTAGGAATAAATTTAACCAAGTTGGTGAAAGATCTGTGCACTGAAAACTATAAAACACTGAGGAAAGAAATAGAATATTTGGAAAGATGTACAGGGACTGGAAGAGTTCATATTGGTGAAATGGTCATACGACTGAAGCAATCCACAAATTCAATGCAATCCCAAGCAAAATGCCAATGGCATATTTTTAAAGAAGTAGGAAAAGCAATCCAAAATTTTTATGGAATCACAAAAGACCCCAAATCCAAAGGAATCTTGAGAAAGAAAAACAAAGCTGGAAGCATCATGCTTCCTATTTTCAAACTATATCACAAAGCTTTAGTAATCAAAACATTATGGTCCTGGCATAAAAAGAGATGCATGTATCACTAGAACAAAATAGAAAGCCCAGAAATAAACCCATGCGTGTATGGTTAACTAATCTTTGACAAAGGGCACCAAGAAACACAGTGGGGAAAGGATAGTCTCTTCAATAAACGGTGTTGGGAAAATTGGACAGCTGCATGCAAAAGAGTGAAATTGGACCCCCGTCTTAAGCCATACACAGAAATCAATGCAAATGAACAAAAAAGTCCCCTTTTCTAAAAGCCCAAAGACCAAAATCCAGGTGGGGCAGGGCCTCATTTCCTCTGGAGGCTCCAGGGGAGGGTCTTTCCACCTCTTTCAGCTCCTGGGGCTCCAGGCCGCCTCAGCTCTGGCCCTGGAGCTTTGGACGACCCTGTCCAGCCCACTACAGGAGGTGTGTGCTGTAGGGACGAAGCCGGGAAGGGGCTGGAGGGGCCTGCTTTAGACCACTGGGCACGATGGCCTGTCCGAGGAGGCGCTGAGGCCTGGGTGCAAGGAGTGAGCCTTGGGGAGGGCACGGCCGTGCAAAGGCCCCGCGGCAGGAACTTGCTGGTGACTTTGAGCGATGTGAAGGAGGCCAGTGGGGGTGCTGTGGGGAGGCCGGTGGGGTGACTCACTGACCTGTCAGTCACTTTCATGGGAGGAGGAACGTTGGTCTGAGTGAGGAGGGAAGAAGCCATCCCTAGTTTCGGACCAGAGAAGAACCAGGCCGACTTGGGTTTGAAAAGCCCAGGCTCCCTCTGGCCACCTGCAGAGCTGTTGGGAGTGGCGTGACCTGCACAAGGAGGTCCGTGGCCCTGGAATGCTGTCATGGGATTTGGACACTGAGCATGGATATGGTCAGCCTGACAGTTGGTTAGGAGGCCTGGTGTTCCCGTCCTCTCCCAGAGCCCTCTAGACTTCCAGCCTGCTCAGCAGGGCTCCCTACTGCTCTGCACTGTGTCAGACTGCCTGGCCCGAAGCCTGGTTTCTACTGGGCCAGCTCACAGGTCAGCTGCATGCTGTGGGGCCAGGCGGTCACCGAAGCTGGGAGGCCAGGGGCAGCCAGATACATCTTGTTGTGACACGGAGCTGTCTGGGTGGTGGGGGAGAGACCCCCCAGGGACGTGGCTGCTGCTGGTTGGGGGCAGTTTGTGCCAGCGCGCCCATCACCTAACCCACTGACGGCCCTGGGAAGTTGCCCTACAGCTGTCCCGGGGCCTCCATGAGGAAGCCGGCTGGGGCCTCGGAGCCCCGTCGGCAGCTTGGTGCACAAAGGGGCAACGGCCCTACACCTGGGAAAGGAGGGACTGAGGATGTCCCTCTGCTTTGGCAGTGCCTTCCAGGGGTGCCAACCCAGTTACTTTTTTAACTGACATGGTTTCTTAGGATTGACTGCTAGAGAATGTAATTGTAATGTCTGGTTTCTCCATGTGTGCGTGAGATTTATCACCACCAACTACATACTTCCTATGGAACCGCTTGAAAGGCGCAGCTCGGCAGAGGTATCTTCCCAGAGTGGGGAGGCCGTCACCTGTCTAGTCCCAGACCTGTTTTCTATCATCCAGAAGCAAACCCTGAGCCTAGCAGCCGCCTGGCCTCCGCCTCCCCCCAGTGCTGGAAACCACCCGACTCCCCGTGCCTGCGGAGCGGCCTGACCTGGACACTCTCTAGAGATGGAGTCACACACTCTGCAGCCTTCGGGTCATGCATCACCTGCGTCAGAGCCTCACTCCTTTGGAGGACGGAATGACACTAGTTGTGTGGATGGGCCACACGGTTTACCTGTCACCCCTCCGGTGTGTGACTCCCGCAGAAAGCAGGAGGGGGGAGGGTGGGCGGTGGGCAAGTGCCCTGGACCCGAGCCCCCTCCCCAGCGAAGGCCCCTTACCCCCAGCCAGCTGCGTGGGGACTCCCCCGAGGGCTGTCTCAGCTCAAAGACAGCCTGCTGGGCTCTGTAAGGGGTGATGCCGCAGCCCCCGGTGGGGAAGCCGGGGCGCCACGACCACCGGCAGGGCCCAGAGGGGTCGGCCCGAGACCTTGTTTTTGTTGACAAGCGCCAGAGCCCAGGGAGGAAGCCGAGTGTGCCAAGGGGCGGAGAGATCGGGAAGGTCGCCACCTCCCTTGTCCCCGTTTCATGGATGGGGCGGCCAAGGACCCGAGCTGCACAGTGGCTACTGGTGCCCAGAACCAGCGGCGGGGAGGGACGGCAATCCGGGCCTTGGGTGGGCCCTGTTCTGTTGTGCTGTTACCTGGGCTCCACCAGGTCCAGAAGAAGCCATGTCAACAAGTGCACCCAGAGCGATGGTCTTGCCGAACCCCCTCCACCACGAGGGCTCCTGCCTCCCCACCAGCAAGGTCACGCAGACACAGGGTGGACCCCATGGGCTTCCCCGGGCCTGTGACACAGCACAGGGGCTTCCCTCCCTGCTCGGGAGGGCAGGAGTCCCAAGTCGGTTCACTGATCAGATGGATGTTAAGGAGCCGGCAGGGTGGGCCCTGGAGGCTCCAGGGAGAAGCCGTTCGTGGCCTTTCCAGCTTCTATAGGTGCTGCGTCCTTGGCTGTGCCCCGATCCCTCTGGCCTCTGCTGCTCTGGCCTCTGCTGCTCTGGCCTCTGCTGCTCTGGCCCTCCTGCCTCCCCCACGAGGACCTTCCTGGATGATCGTGACCCTCTGCCTTCTCAAGGTCTTTCCCTTAATCCCAGTGGCAAAGCTCCTTTCCCACGTGAGGTCTCAGCCACTGCTTGCAGAATTTTCAGAATTAGGATGTGGATGGGGCCCCTCACCCTGCCTGCCGACCACAGGGAGCCTAGGCTGGAACTCAGCTCCTCTGCCTGCCAAGTGACCATGTCACAGAGGGGAAACTGAAGCTCAGAAAGGCGAGGTGAGCTGTCCAGCTGCCACTGACCATGGGCCAGCTGAAGTCTGAGCGGAGGGGGCTGCCTTGCCAGGATCCTCAGGTGCCCAGGAAAGGACCCGGGGAAATCTGGGGGAGGCAGGGCTGGGACACTTCAGGGCAGGATGGAGGGGTTGGCAGGGAGCCACCGTTGGCAGCAATACTGACGGAATCAGGGGGCCTGCTGGCTGTGTCCTTAGACGTGGGAAGTGCTTTTCCTCTGGCATCTAAGGCAGCTCTGTGCTCATCCCATCAGCCCTGCAGGTGTGCACAGAGACAAGGTACCACCTGGAATGTGGGGTTCGGTGTGGAGAGCCCTGCTGACCTCTGTGATGGGGACCCTGGGACATGGGAGTGCAGGCCCTGTGAGTGTGCTTGTGACACGTGTGCAGGTAACGAGTTGTGTGGTGCGTGTGCATCATGTGGTGCGTGCATACTGCTGTGCTGGAGAGGCCTGGCCTTGGGCAGCTCTTCTGATGTGAAGCTGGCCCAGCTCTCTGCCTCGGTTTCTCTACCTGTGCAGGAGACACGTGCACTGTCCTACCTGACTAGCCGTGGATCTGGGGTCAGGATGTTGGCCAGAACACGGCGAGCGGCTGCACTGACCCCTGTTCCAGATGCTGGATGCGTCCTGGCCTTGCTGAGCCGACTGGCCTGGGGCACGGCCGCGCCTTCAGATCTTGCAGAGTGACGTGATGGAAACGGTGTGTAGTCTCCTGGGCCTGCAGCCGGGGAGTGGGAGGGTGGGCTTGCACCCGGGAGGGGGGGCCAGCCCTGTCCCCAGGGAAAGGCTGGGGTGTACACGCCCAGCCCCGAGGTGCTGAGGTCCCTGTGGCATCCTGCACAGTCACTTCCCCAGCCCGGGGACTTGTGCGAGGGGTCGTGAGCAGCTCCTCACATAGAGACTTGGAGTCACGGGTCAGGTAGGACAGCTTCACAGCCTCCCCAACATCCATGCGAGGCCCTGGACCCCAAATGGCACCGTCAGGAGGCCCCTGGGGCCTGTCTCTGTGGGGCCTTGGGGGCTGTGGCCAGCACCGTCCCTCAGCTGTCTGACCTGGGCCTTTGGGACAGTATCCGCCCCTCTCCTGTCCCAGGACAAGGCTGGCCAGTCCCTGCTCTCATGGCCCACGGCCTGGCAGGAGTGAGGTGGACGGCAAGTCTCCCCAGTAGGGGTGGGTGGGGTGCGTCGCCAAAGGACATGCTCATGTCCTAACTCCACGGACCTGTGTGTGTGGCCTTGTCTAGAAACAGACGTCCTGGGTTAAGGTGAGGTCACACTGGAGGAAGGCGGCCCTGGACCAACACCTGGTGTCCTAAGAAGAGATCAGGACAGGTCACGGTGGAGGGGGGGACGTGGAGGGACGCGGCCACTGCCAGGGGATGCCTGGAACCCCAGGAGCTGGGAGAGGCGGGAGGACCCTCGGGGGCCTGGGGAGGGGCTCGGCCCCGCTCACCTGGGTCCTGGGCTCCGGGCCCCTGAGCGTGAGGACGGTTTCCCGCTGATCTGCACCCTACTCGGGGGCGTTTCCCGCAGCAGTCCCCAGGGAGCCCTACGGGGGCCAGGAAGACGCGCCGAGGGCCCTGCTGCTGCCCTGGGCACCAGTCCCCGCCACGCCGGCCAGGCCGGGCTGCCCCCAGTGGTGGGAGTGCACTCGGCCTGTCTGAGGACCCCCACCCTCTGCGCCTTCCCTTCCCCGCAAGGGCCAGACCTGTGTGGGCCAAGATACCCTGTCCCTCCCCAACAGCCTCTGGCAGGGTGGCCCCCAGGCTGGGGGGCCGGTGGGTGGGAGGAGTGCAGGGCGCTGGAGAAGGCCCTCGGGGTGCAGGGAACAGGGTGTGGACCCCTGAGATGGGGGTGGGGAGTCATTTCTCCTTAGAATCGGGGGCTCTACCCGGGGCTGTGAGGGGAGGCTGCGAGGCGCACCCAGGCCAGGGCCAGGCGGGCACGTGAGCACAGGTTCCCAGAGGGCCCTGAGCCCCTGCAGGAGCCTCGCAGACAGGGTGGCTGACCCTCAACCCATGCAGCCTGCGACTTCCCAGAGGCTCCCGGGAGTGGGCGGACCAGCTTCTGCTGCCTAGCTCCTGGCTGGCCCAGCCTGCGCCCTGCAGGCCAGCTGGCCTCGGGTGGGAGACTCATCTGGAGAAACGTGACCGGAACGACGCCAAGAGTTCCTGTCCCCAGGGACGTGAGCAGGCACCAACGAAAAAGAGGAGAAATGGAATGAAAATTCTTTTTTAATACTCTCGGCTGCTAAGTTCAGCATGTTAGCCAGAAATCTGAGCAGAGCGCTCACACTGGGGCGAGTTCCAAAACTCCACCTTTCCCGTGCCTGCCGTCTCCAGGAATCATGCACAAGAAGGCGCCATTTTCCCTCTGGCCCGCCCATCCTGGCCCGGTCGCTGCAGTGACCCTGTGTCAGGGGGCAGAGCAAGGTCGCCCTCAAGGAGGGGGGAGGCCAGGTGAGCAGGCCGCGTCCGGGGCCGGAGCAGGGTGTGCGGGGCGCTGCCGGCCCGGCCCCTCCTAGAAAGCTCTCACAGAATCTGCCCTCCCTCCAGGCCGGGGGAGTCCCGTCAGCACGCAGGGGAGCAGAGCCAATGCTCCAGAGAAGCCTCTTGGAGAGGGACCCTGGACTGCCCTGCGATCCAGAGGCTCTCCGCGTCTGGATAAAACTGAAGTGGTCCCCACGTGGGCCGAGGGAGGGCAGTGCAGCCGGCCCAGATTAGAGCTTGACGCTTGAAACGAGGGTGCCCTAGGCCAGGAGGGGCCTTAGGTGCTGAGTCATGTGGTACGTGACCACCGCAGGGCCAGTAAGGGCCCCTCCCCAGTCCTTGCACTGCCCTCGGACTAGCACCAACTGTAGAATGAAATGGAACCTGCAACACCTAACAACACATGCTTGACTGGAAGATTCAATTTTTCCACAAAGACCCACTCTTTCTTCCCCAGCCTCTGAGATGCCACTGGACGGCTCTGCCCCGTGGCCCATAAAATGTGACAGACGAGACGATGCCTGAGTCCTGTGCCTGGGACTTTATGAAGCAGCTGCGCCTGCCGTTGGCCTTGGGAGCTTCCGACCGCAGCCAAGCACAGACTAGATCAGACGTATCCCAGTGGGCCTGCGGACGGGCGGGCGAGGCAGAAATGGTGGCTGCTGGATGCCACTGAGGCTTTGTGGCACCTGTTACCCGGCTCTTATATGGCCTGAAATCAGGTAAGGATCTACGGAAGACAGGAGCAGCCCGAGGAGAAGAGAGGGTAGTTCTGACCGACAGAGTGCTTCCTCTGTGCCCAGCTCTCACAAGGATGACCTTATCTACTTTTTTCTTTTTTAAAAAAATTGATTTATTTCAACTAGACCTTAACAACAACAAAAATAAGTTTGCCCCTTCCTACCATACCCCTTTATCTTCTTAATAATGCTATAAGGTTGGTGTGGCTGTTTCTTTCATTTTGAGAAGAGGAAACAGGCTCAGACTGGCAAGGTGACTGCTCAAGGCCACACAGCCGCAAGTCGGGGGGCTGGGGTCTGAGCCCAGGCACGGCCCCCAGAGTGACTGTGTGCGGCGGGCCGTGTCATCTGCACCGCCCAGTATGACAGCTGCCAGTGGCTATTTAAATTTAACAGGTTAAATTAGACAAAACTACACACTGAGTTTTTCACCCACACTGGCCGCTTCTCCAGCATTCAAGGGCCACAGGAGGCTGGTGGCTGCGGTGTCACACAGCGCCCAGGACGTCCTGCTGGCCAGTGCCGTGGGGATGGGCTCAGCCCATCTGCCTGCCTGGGAGGGGGGTCGCTGGCCACCTCTGCCTCTGCCCCCAGTTCGCGCTGTGCCCTGCCTCAGTGTGCCACCTGCAGGACAGGTGATGAGGAGGATGCAGGGGCTCCCCTAGGTCCCTGCTCAGGATTCTGGGGCCAGCTGGCAACTGTTCTGATGACAGGGCTATGCCCTCAGGGGCTTGGGGCACAGCTCCGCTCTGACTGCATGGTGTCAGTCCACAGGAGCTAAGAATGCTCTGGATTGCAGGTGTCTGCTCTCCCAGGCAGACGCATGAGTTGTTGTAAAAGGGGACCAGGGTTACATTGGAGCTCGGAGAGCAGCCCAGGTAAGTCCCCCAAGAGAGCAGAGCAGAAAAGCAGCCGCCTGCCTCTGCAGCACCCATGCCTGGAGGAGGGAATAATATTGTCCTCTTTAAATGCAGAACCTCCAAGCTTCGGTCACCTGCTCTCCCGCGTTCATGGCGGCAGGAAGCATGGGGGAAACACGCTCTCTGGCCGGCTTGGTCTCCTGGTGCGTCCCCCTGGGGACTGCTGCCTGAGGGGTGCCCTCGGCTGGCCAGGCGTGGCCCAGGTGCTGGGAGGCACGGCCGAGCCCCCTGGTGCCTCTGGGTGAGAGGCCCTCGTGATAATGTGAATATGGGCCCATTGTGAGGAACAGGAGAGACCCTGCCCCACCAGAAACCCGGAGCCCAGAATCCCAGCCCTGGCTCTGCTCTGCCGGTGACTTTCCACGTGGCCCAGATGAGTCACTGTCCCTGCTGGGGCCTCAGGGGCCCCACAACATTCAGTTCATGCCTAGGGTGCTCTGCAGACAGGCCCTGGCAACAGAGGACTTGCCTGTTGGCAGGAGTCCCCATGTCCTGCCTGACATGACCTCCGGGGTGAAGGGAAGAAGGGAGAGTGGGAGAGGAACAGGCTGCCTGTCATCTCTCGTCCACTCACCCCTGCCTCCAGGAAGCCTGCCTGGGCCTCCCTGACTGTCCAGGGCCACCCACACACTCTCACTGCTGCAGGCATGCGTCCGGCTGGCTCGAGGGTTACACGGATGCGCCCACCCCGGTGTGCGACCCGTCACCCCACGGCCAGTGCAGGGCCCCCCTGGACACCTGTGTGAGCGAGCAGCCTTTGGCGGGCCTTCGGCCCTGGCAGGGGTTCCACAGCCCTGGGCAGAGCCAGGCCTTGGGTGCAGCCCACACCCCCCCCCCGGGCCCTAAAGACTTCGTGTTCCCAGGACCCGCTGCTCACCCTCGGGGGAGGGAAGCTGTGGGGCTTTGGCCACTGCCCCACGGTTGAGTCTGAGGCATGAGGGGCTCACTTTAACCATCAGTGACTCAGCCTCTGTGACTGGGCCCTGGCTCGGTGGAGCGGCCCATGCGCCCCACCTCCGGGCTTGGAACTGGGGGCTGGGAGGGGTGCCGAGCTCTGTGCCGTGTGCCGTCAGTCGGGGCTCTTGCATTCCCACACACGGGCCCCCAGGCTCCGGGTGTCTCAGCGGGGAGACAGAGTCCCCAGCGCAGCCCGGGCAGCCGGCTGGCGGGTGGGGGTGGGGCTGCATGAGGCGCTCGTCTGCGGAACTCGTGGGAGCGCGTGTCTGCCGGCTGGACTGGCTCCGAGGGGCCACGGACAGCGCGGAGGGCTGGGGGCGGGGTGTCCAGGCTCTGACCTGTGACCCCCGCCCGTGACTTCTGGCCCTTCCCACACCAACGTGACCCCTCGCTGACTGCAGAGATCCTATCCTCTCTGGTGGTCAAGCAGGCAGACAGGGTGTCAGGCGGCTCTGGGCAGCAGAGACCCGACAGGTGGATGGAGGAGGATGTGACGCCTCTTCCCTCCCCTAAGTCCCCTGCCCTGAGGTGCCAGGCCTGGCTGAGGGCTTGGCAGAAGTGTGGGAAGCAGGCTCCCGATGGCCCCCAGAAGGCCCCCTGGGATGCTCTCTACTGGAGCCCAGCTGCCTTGGAAGGAGTCTGACGGCCGAGAGCACCTCGTGTGGACCCTCCAGCCACAGTCCCAGTTGTCCCACTGAAGGGCCTGCTGCAGGAGCGAAGCCGCCTCAGACCTTCTAGACCAGCCATCTGCCCTCTGACCCCCGCTGGGTGACTTCCTCCACGCCACGTGGCCTGGACACCAGGGGAGGTGATGAGGCAGTGAGCAGTCCACTGGGGCGGCCTGTCCCCCAGCGAGGGATGCACTCTGCTCCTGACCACCGCCTGCTTCCTTCCTTGCCCTGGGAGGCCGGGACCAGGCCACACCATCGACAAGGTGGACCCAGTCCCCAGAGCCGGGAGCAGGAAGGGAGGCCAGTGGGCAGGGAGCTTCTGTCTCGCAACAGAACAGGCAGAAGGGAGGGTGACAGGGCAGGCTGACCACAGGCCGAGGCCCTCCAAGGCCTTGTCAGCCTCACCAGAAGCTGGAGGGCACTGGAGACTGGGCAGCCCCCGTGAGACCCTGACCTCCAGAACTGGAGAGGACACATGACACGTCTGTGCCGTGACACAGGGAGGAACGGTCCGGGCGGGGCTTGGAGACCCCGCCACAGGGGCGCGGCAGGGCCGAGGAGGGAGAAGCCCCCCCGTGTGGTCTTGGGGGTACTGCTGGCCACCTGGTGGAGGACCGTGGTGCCGGGTGACCAGCCGGGGGTCTGAGACCACACAGGGGACACACGAAGGAGCAGGAGGTGGGCGCTGCTCCCAGTTGGCGTGAAGCTCCTCCGCCCAGCACGGCCCCTGTGTGGGGCCCGAGGGGAGCCATGGGCCGCCTACCCTGGCTCAGAGAACCCCTCTGGTGCCCCACTGCCCTCCGAATGGAGACCCCGCTGGCTGGCTGAAGATGGGGAGTCACAAAACTGAGCAGGGGTGGCCAGGAGACACACCACTCTCCCAAAGTGGGCACAGGGCCTCGGGGAGGGAACAGACGGCCTGATACAGGGGCCTTGAGCCCGAGCCAATGGCAAGGCCCCAGGCATGTGGCTGAAGAGGAGGAGTAAGTGTGCACGGCTGCCAAGAGGCGTCCGCAGGCCTGTCGGCGGCTGTTGCTGAGCGCCCCACGGAGGAAGCCCCAGAACCCGGCGGTGTGACCACCACCGGACACGTCGGGCTGTGATGCAGGGCTTTTGGGATGGGCTGCATGTCGTGCAGGCTCTGGGCCTGGCTCCCCCCGGCATGTTCAGCTGATTTTCCTGGTCCTAGGACTTATTTGGGGCTAGTGAGTCCCAAGCTCTCTCTGCTGTGGGAGCTTCCATTTTCCCAAATGCGAAAGCTGTCCCTCCTTGAGTGTCCGGGGCTGCTGCACCGAAGGCCCACAGGCAGGGTTTGTCCCCTCCCAGCCCTAGGGCCAGAAGTCCAAGGTCAGCATGTGGACAGGGCTGCATCCCCTCCGGAGGCCCCAGGCAAGGGTCCTTCCTGTCTCCTCCAGCCCCTGGGGGCTCCATGCTCCTAGACCTTTGCTCCACATAAGGGCACAGCCTGTGGTTCCAGCTGGACACATGCAGGGCCACACCTCACCCCACTACCCCTGCTGGACAGGCTGACTGCTCCCGCCTCTGTGGGCTGCACGCTCCCAAGGTTCTCACGCTGTGCTGTGACTCCATGGAGGGGTGTCTGCCTGCAGGCAGTCACTCCCTTTGGCTGTTTTATTTACCATCATATGCCCAGAACTGATTTCAGAGCCTGGCACAGTGGGGTCCGAGGCAAGATGTGATGGGCTGAGCTGACTCCTTCAACACTCCAGCAGGTTGTATGTGGTGATGATTCCAACTCCCACCACCATTTGGGCTGCTGACCTGCACGCAGGGTCTTAGCCTTCCTGGGGCTGCATGGTTCTAGCCTTTGGTGTTTCTTTCTTCCAGAGCATCCTGAAAGCTGCTAGGTCAAGTTTCTGTTGGTGTGAACTGTTTGGAACCAACCATATCAACAGACCTGCGTTTACATGCTGTGGTGCAGGAATCCACGTACAGAAATGAATCCTAAATAAAGAATCCTCGGTGCACGTGAGTTAGTACGCAAAGATGTCCACTTCAGGGCTCTGTCAAGAGCAATACCTGGAGCCCCTCATTGCTCAGCCCTGGGCAACGTGGAAGCGAGCAACAGCACAGGCCCCTCAGGGACAGACCGGCAGCCATGCGGTCATGCTCGCCTCTGGCGGAAGCGCTTAGGATGGGTGCAGTGTGTGCTCATGCAGCCTGACTACAACCGTACAGGTGTGTGTGCATTTGGCACCATGGGAAGCCATGGGAGGCTTAATCTGGACTCCAAAAAATAACTGGAAAGTATCTTGAGTCTTCAGTCTCTAGGAAAAGGGGGTGACGTTTGTTACATGGAGCAAAACTCCCTAAGCACACCCCCCTGCCCCTGTTCATACACATGCTGGCCACCTCCAGGGCGCGTGGCGCCTCCAGCATCACACTCCTCCAGGGGGTCGCCTCTCGGCTCTGATCTTCCCCTGTGGTCCTCAGGAGGAGACCAGACCTCCCAGGCCTGCATCCGCTGGGACAGAGGTGGGCAGGGCCGCAGCGAGCGGCACACGGGCACGTCTGCTTCTGGGCATCTCCCTGTCTCTCCGTCTCCATCTCCATCTGCTGGAAGGAAGTGCCCTGAGTCGTTGACCCCCACTCTGAGTCCCCACGGACCCCTTTTCCATGTCCAGCAGATCCCAGCCCTCTCTGAGCCGGCCATGCCTGCTGACCTCCAGAACCCGGCCTCTGCCCTGAATCACTCTTGGGCGACAAGGACTCCTGGGTGGACTGTGGGCTTGAGGGTGTTGTTTTGCCCATGGAGGCCAGAGTGCAGGCAGGGGTGTGATGTGAGCCCCACTGGGCCCCCACGAAGGCTCTCAGCTAGGTGGCTGACCAGCAGCAGCGGCACAGATGGCAACACTGTGGGGAGGACATCACTTGCTGGGACCACAGCTCAGGGAGCTGAGGGGCCAGGAGGGCTGGGAGGGCTGGGAGGCTGGACCTGGGGGCCAGACTGAGGGGTCCTGATGGGTGTGGAACTGGGTAATAGGACCTGGTTCAGTGCCCCAGGGGAAAGCCCTGCAAACTGGGAAGTGGCCCCAGGAGGGTGGAACTCAGGGGGAACCCACCACGTTCCCCAGCACCCTTCCCCAGGCCCATGCTGCAGGATCCGGTGGGCAGCCCTTGCTGCGCGGTGGTGGCGGCGCCCAGCATTGTGGATGTGCTGAATCCGCCCAGTGGTACTCCGCACTGGCCGCCCCTGGCCCGGCACTGAGCTGGGGCCGCCTGCAGCAGGTGCCCAGAAATGGCTCGTTCTGCGACTTGGCTTCAGAACCAGATCAGGACTCACGCCAGCCCCAGAGTGCTCACGAGGACTGCCTCTCTGCAGCCAGTTCCAGGCTGTGCCGGGGGCCGCGTGTCCCTGCAGCCGCGAGAGCCGGGGAGACGGGGCACAGCGTGCGCTGATGGCTGCCTCCAGGGTCCCCGGGGTGTTTGCGGGCCCCGGTGCTCCTGCCAGCTTGGCACACAGCTGGGCGGCTCACCTCCCTGTAACACACCATGGCATTCCTGGACCCCATGCCCAACCCCAACCCACTCAGTGCCATCAGGGTCAGCACTGGAATGCTGGGTCCTCTGAGTCATTTTGTCCTCTGTCTGTCAAAGATGCAGTTGGTTTATTTTTGAAAGATTCTCTCAGTGGCTTTGCTGCTGACAATGAAGCACGGAGGACGGGGTCACCGGAGCTCCCTGCCCACTGTGTCCATCCTGGGGCCCTGAGAGCGGCTGCCACCAAGACTCCGGAGCCTCAAGTCCTACGCCGAGGGAGAGGGCCCGCGGCAGGGGGCAGGGCTGGACACACTGCCACCACGCGGGGCCTCAGTCTTCCTGTGGATGGAGAGGGGCCTGTCCCCAAAGCCTGGGTCCTCAGGCTCCAGGCCTCATGGGCATCTCCAAAGGGGAGTAGGCACGGTGGTGGGGGTGGTGCCCAGGGTTCAGTGAGCACCCACTGGGTGCCAGATGTTTCCTCAGACTCACTGTCTTGCTCAGTCTCTGTGACTCATTTGCAAAACAAGGAAAGCCGCTCCCACGTGTGGGTGGGACCCCCAGGAGGGACAGAGCCGCCTACGGTCACAGAGCCGCCAGCAGGCGATGGGAGGCTGTGACCGGGGTGGCTGCTTCCGGGCGGGCCGGGGAGGGCTGGCTCCCTTCCTGGGGGCTCCATGCCTTCTTCCCTCGTCCCAGCCACGCCTTCGCCTCTGGGGCAGCAAACCAGGCCAGAGTCTGTTTCTCAGCTGCAGGCCCCACCGGAGGAGGTCAGTGGGAACCAGGCCCCTGGGAGCTGAAGAATGCAGAGTGAGACCAGACGGTGTCATTTTGGTTTCGATTTTCATTCAAATCGGGGGACCACTGGGGACCCACAGGGCCTATGAAGGGGCGGCAGCACAAGCCCCACCAGCCCTGGGGCAGCTGCCTCATTGGCCCTGCATTCCGGGGGGCCTGGCAGGAGGCCTGAGCTCTGGCAGCACTGCTGTGGCCCAGCAGCCCACGTCCAGGGGCCTGTCCGCAAGGGCGCTCACACGGGGACGCACAAAGGGTGCTCACAGCCGACAGCCTGTGGCCGCGAGAGACTGTGACAGCCTGGAGGGACATCACCCAGGGGATGGGTCAGTGAGCGCCAGACGTCCCCCCAGTGAACAGCTCCTGGTGGTGGTTACTGGGCCGGCCTACTGCCTGGCAAATTCCCCTCGTGGGATCAATGACAGACGCGCTACCAGATCCCTGTAATAAAGACACTGTCTCACTCCAGGTGTAGAAAGTTCTGGAAGGCTAGACACCAGTGTTCACGGTGACGCTGCAAAGGGCCAGGCATGGGTCCCCCTCGGATGTGGGTGTGTTTGGGCGACAGCCCGAGGCCGCCTGTTGGCTGAAGGGATGGGGTCAGAGCCCAGACGGCAGGTGGACCTCACCCCAGCACTGCGGGCAGCCTGGCCGCCTGGGGACCAGGTGGAGGAGGACCCTCCGCCCCCGCCCAGGCCCAGCCGCTCCCTGAGCATCTGGGGAGCCCCTGGTCTGCGCTCCGGAGGCAACCGCGGGGCGAATCATGGGGAAGTAGCCAAGACCCCGGTAGATAAGCTCCAGGCGCATGACAGATGGACGGAGTCCCTGAACCAGGTGGTCAGCATGAGTCACGCAGCCACAAGGCTGGTGGCACTGGGGCCGAGGTGCCGATCCTGGGGGCAGAGCGGGGAGCCGACCTCAGACGCAGAGGCAGGAGCGGCTGTGTGTGCGAGGAGATGGCTGGTAAGGTGCTGCCTGGGGCCAGAGTCCTTCTCCACGCCCTTCTCAGGAGGGACCCCAAGCGGTACCGTTGACTGGGTGGGGTGGTTTGGCTGGTGGCCCTCGGAGGCCTCGCTGGCCCTTGGCGGCTTCACTCCCACAGCCCTGGGCCCCGCGGGGACAGCACCCTCAGCTGCTGGCTGCGTCCGCCTTCATCACCCAGGACCTGGGCTGACTGCACCCCGTCCCAGCCCGATGGCCGTGCCCGCTGAATGTGTCATGTGTGTGGCCAGCCTGTAGGGGCAGGGGGACATCCCAGAGATCTCAGAGAGACTGAGAGGCCGGCTGTCTCCCTGGTGCCGGCCTGTGCTGACCTTGCACTGACCTTGCACACCTGTTTCCACATCCTGGTGGCTGTGGGGGGCCAGTGAGGAGGCCTGTCCATCTGCACCGCCCATATCCCAGGCCTTGGGATTTTCTTGTCAGTTGGTAACCAAACCAGCCATGGTCCCTTTAAAAAGGAAATGACCTCCAGTCATCAAAATGACAGCCCACGCCGAGACACAGTCATAAGCCAGGGCATCCCTCAGAGGCGTCCCCACTTGTGGAGGTCAGACACCTGCAGGGCACCGTCTGGGCGGGAGAAGGGACGCTGCGGGGCACGGGAGGCAGTTGCCTGTCCACAGCATGCAGCCTGCCCCACCAGCACAGCCACCCCGCTAACTGCTTTGGGGGAAGAGGCCTGGGCCAGCGGGGCCCTCCTTCGGCAGGTCCCACTGCCCAGCCCAGCCTCTGGTCAGCGTGCAAAGTGCCGGGCGTGGGCAGACGGCATGCTTGCTGGTTAGAGGGAAGAGAAAGCAATGGGGAAGCGGTGAGTGGCCTACAGGACTGAGCCCGGGAGCCCTAGAGCCCCACAGAACTTCCCTGTGAGAGGCGCTTGGGGTCTGCTTCCTTGGCCCCTGGTGGGGGTGCCACATTCTGGTCACGGGGGCGACGTCCAAAGTGTTCTCCATGTGACCCCAACACTTTGGAGACCTGGCCACACAGACCTGGGCCCGGCTGGCCGCCGGGGCCTCTCAGGGAGACACGGGGATGGACCGACCGCGGCCCGGCGCCCTCTGGCCCTCAGCGCTGCAGCAGGCCCCCGAGCGCCCTGGCCCACCAGGTCCGGTCCGCTTCCGCGTCGCTCTCTCCTGCAGGCCGGCCGGGCCGTCTACCAGGGAGGCGGAAGGCCGATGCAGATCGGAGGCCCCTCAACTCTTCAAATCCCCTCCTTCCAGCGGAATTCCCATTTCTTACTCCAGAACAGAGCCAAGGGGAGGGTTGGACCCGTCGCCTCGCCAGGAAGCCTGGCGGGAACCAGAGCTCACTCCCCCGCTGGCTTTCTTTTGCAGTTTGAAGATTATCAAAGCGATGCTTATGCGGTGAGAGAGGGGGCCAACCATACAGAAAAGGGCGTTTCTCTCCTAACAGACTGAACCACTGTCAACAGTGCAGGGCTCGTTATTATTATTTTCATTTTAGTTGGTATAAATTCCAAAAAAAATCTACTGGGGGTCGCTGGGGAAACAGCCCCAGGACTGCAAGCTCTGGGCAGTCAGGTGGTTTTCACTTTTTTTTTTTTTAGTTTGGTTGTGTTTTATTGAGGTATGATTCCCATACCATCTAATCCTCCCTCTCAAAGTGCACAATTCTGTGGCTTTTAGCATGTTCACAATGTTGGGCAACCGCCACCACTCTCGAATTCCAGAACTTTCTCCTCATCAGAAAGGAGCAGCCCCCGGCCCCGGCAGCCCCGGATCTGCCGGCTGTGCCCCTGGGCTTGGCAGGCCTGACAGTTCTGCGAACGGGACCCTGCGTGTGGCGCTGGGAGGCTCTGTCCCTCACCTGCACGGCATGTCGCCTCTTGGCGGCCGAAACGTGTCCCACTGTGTGAATGTCCACCTTTCATCTCCGTCCTAGGTTGGTGGACATTTGAGTCGGCCCTGCTCTTCGGCGAGGGCGTCTTTGAAAGCATCCTGGGCCAGCTCTCCTCCCTTGGGTGTGCTCCCCTGGGGGCCCCATGAAATTTTAAGCCTGAATGTTGTCCAAGAATTTTCTCCTTCACTTTCCCTGGGACAGCTGAGATCCCAGACCTAGCTTGGTGGGACCCAGGGGGTCCCAGAATGTGGGCCCGACTGGGACCCCACCCTGAGGACTGGAGTTGCTGGTGCTCCCCAGGGAGCTAGAGACCCTCTGAGGGATGCGGGGACAGGCCCGTGGCGCCCCACCCTGGTGGTGCTTCTGAGCTGGCATTGTTTGGCTGGGCTCCGTGCCTCACACCGGAGCAGCCCCCACCGCCTGCCCGGCTCTGGCTCTGCCCATCGGAAGCTGCCCGGGAAAGCTCCTGCTGGACCGCGACGAACAGTTAGGGGAAGGAATTAGACCACGTCACATTAACCCTCCCTCTGAGCTGCCAGTCTTCCCCACGTCTGGACTGATGCTAACAGACCTTCTCTCTGGCAGTGGGTCTATGAGTTCTCAAAGGATGTGGAAGTGTGTGCAGAGGAAAGGCAAGCCCTCTGGAGCCCCCTCTGCACCCCGCCCACAATCCCCCCCAGGTTATGGAGGGCAGTGGAAGACCTGCTCCCCAGCTCACAAACCTTCTATGGCTCCCTATTACTGACAGTAGCAGTTACCATGCAGACCTCTGGACCCATCACCAGGGTTTCTGATCAGTAGGGTAAGTGCAGGACCCAGGAACTCGCATTTTAACAAAAACCACTGAACTTTGGCAGCAGGCGGTCTCTGAGCCTCCTCTGAAGGACTCTGGCAGGAAAAAGGCGGAGCTGTGGGGTGGCAGTAAAGGCTTCCTAAGTCGGCCACTGCTTTGGCCAAACTGCCCCTTACCCGCCTCCCTGGCTTTGCTCAGTCTCTCCTCCCTTCCCAGAAGCCCTGGCCCCCTCTGCGTGTCTGAGGCCCAGACAAAGCGCACAAGGGCTCCGCATTGCTGGGAGCAGACACCCTGGACTGAACCCTGCCGTCCCTCACGACGCTCGTGCCCACCCCCTGCACGCCGCGCATCTCACTCGCCTGCCATGTGGTGGCTGTCCTAGGAGTAAGCGCAGCTGTCATGCACAGAGTGTGGTGTGAACGCTGCCTGTGCTCTCCTGGAACGTTCCGGGGGCTTCTGGCCGCAGAGGAAGTCTATCACCACCTCAGGCTGCTGTTTCCCTAGCAACCTGATGCGGTGTGTGCCTAGTTCTAGCCTAGTGTGTGGAAGTGAGGTGTGCAACAGCAGGTGGTGCCCTAATGGACCTGTATCCAGCCTCTAGGGAGTGGAGAAGAGCTGTGATGGCAGGCACTGAGGCATTGATCTTAGGCCACGAGGTAAAGTCAGGGGTTAAAGAAATAAGAGCATTAGGGAGGACCAGGGCCCAGGACACCTTAGCGATGCTGCATCAGCCCTAGGCTGCATCTGCTCAGACTTCTCAGCAAAACAAGTCAACTGCTGCTCTCATGTTGGGGCTCTGGCCATTTTGTTTCAGCAGCAGAACGTTTACGTTAGCTGCTGTGGCCGGCCCGGGGCTGTGGGTGCCAATGATGTTTTCTTAGGGGTTGTGTGGAAGGCACTATTTTAATTCCCATCTCACAGGTAAGTAAATGGTGGCTTGGAGAGGTCACGTGCTTTAGACAGGTCAAGTGGTTGATGGCAGGGTGAGAACTGTGGTCTTTTAAAAAACATTCTGAATCATCTTTAAAATCAGCATGTAGTATCCATACAGAAGGGGCTGCCTCCCTCAGAGCGCAGCTGAGCTCACTGCCCCGAGCAGAGGGCACCAACCCCCAGGACCCCCAGCCACCCCTCCTTCCAGCGAGACCTCCCTGCAGGCTTCTCATGCTGCAGATTCACCGCCTTCTCAGCTGCGGGGCCTGGAATCACACTGCGCTGAGCGCTCCTCTATGCCCGGGCATTCACCCTGGGTGCCCTCGGCGACACGTTTCCATCACCGTGCGACTACCCCACAACAGACACCCTCTGTCCTGCTGGCAGCACGTGGGCACCTGATGGGGCGTGGTGGCCGTGCCCAGCCTCCTCAGCTCTGCTCCACCGTGCAGGTGAGCCCCAGCTGCGTCCAGGTGAAAGCCGCGAGCCCGGGTCCCCCTCACCAGCCCCCAGGACCCGTGCAAAGTGGGCAGGAGGGAAGGCAGAAGGCAAGCACAGAGAGGAGGGCCCTCTGAGTCACGAGGACATGTCTCCATCTGCCTGGATGACCACAGAGCCAAATGTCAGGACAGCCCCCTCCCACGCAGGCCACCCTGGGTCCATGACGGCAGAGAGTGTGACCCTGCTGGCCCTGCCTCAACCCCACGAATTCCACTCACATTACAGGGCCACAGCCATTTCTCATGTCCGTGTCAGGGCAGGCGGAGGAGCACAGAGGGGCCTGACTCAGCTGTGCCCACCCACCAGTCACTCCCATGGTCTTCAGCTTGTCCCATCCTGGGCGCTTCCTGGCACCCCTGGCCGCCTGCCGCTTCTCTCCTAGTGACCTCTGTTGCGCCCAGAGGTCACACCTCCACTCAGCTGGGCGCCTGGGGACAGCCCACCCCACTGGGGGCTGGCCTGGATGACGGCAGGCCGGCATGGTTTGAGGAGGAGCAACCCTTCACATCAGATCGCCCAGTTCACAGTCGGTGGGGGAAAACTGTTCAGATCGGGCTTGTTCTCTGTGGGAACCACGACCCACCTACTCGTGGACAACAGCCTCCCTGAGGGTCTGGGACCCTGTGATGGTGTGGCCCACTGTCCCCCGGACACACCACTTCTGCCACCACGGTGGGGCAGCTGCAGCTGGGCCCTGGGGTCCCTTCACACCAGTGAGAAGGACGCACCCCCTTTCTCCCAGAGAGCGTGAGCGTGGAGGGGCGGTGCCCTGGACGTCAGCTCACCTGGCACATGGCTGTCCTTATGGGGCCGCAGCACAAGCTGAGAGCATGGGACCCGAGAGGGACAGAGAGGCGGGGACAGGGGCGGGGGGAGACGGAGAGAGACCTGGGGGTGCCAGCTGGGCCACCCTGGCTGTCCGTGTGGGTGACGAGTCAGGGAAGTGGGGGGCCAGAGCCCAGCGCCAGAGGGCAACCTGCCTGCTGGGGGACACCCCGAACTGGGGTGGCTCCAGCCACTTTCCCAGAGTCCAAGTCAGAGAGTGATACAGCACTCAGGGCCACCCCCAGATTTGCAGGCGGGTCTGCTGTGGAATCGAGGCCCCCTCTCCCTGCACCACACTCATTTCCTGAAGCCTGGAGCCACCAGGCCCCAAGCCTGGTCCCCAGACGGGGGTGGGCCCGTGGCCGGTGGGGTGACCTGGTGGAAACACGGGTGCAGCTCGCACCTGGGGAGGTGCTGGGTCCCCAGCACGGCGCCCAGGGAGTGCCCCCCTCGGCCACCACCATCGCCGTGCTCACTGGCCCCTCACACACTGGTCGGCCGGAATCGGTCAATGGTCAGACTTGATGTTACCACTTGGGAGGGGTGATGGCAGCAGCAGTCAGAAACTGCCCAGAGCTGCCGGACGGGCTGGGCCGCACCCCCAGCCGCCAGCGACCCTCCCGCCCTGCATCCCGGGAGGCTGCATCCCGGCCAAGAACCCGCCAGGGCCCTGAGCCCTGGGTTTGCTGGGGGCCGGGCAGCTGGAGGGTGGGAGCACCCAGACCCTGTCCTTTCCCCACCCCCTGGAAGGACGGGCCTCCCGGTCCCCACGGCCAGCCTGGTGCTAGGATTCCTCCTCCCCGGGTGGCCCTCTGGGGTCACTGAGCATCCAGAGAAGACAAGGAAGGGCGAATGCGTGCTGGGCACCTGTGGTGTGCTAAGCTCGCTGTTGTCCTGGGGCTGCAGGCGGCACCCGCAGGGTGAGGGCTGGGGGTGCCCACATTCTGTGGCGCTCCCCACGCCCTGCTGCTGACTGCTCTGTGGTTCCGAGTCTCCCCTAGGGGCCCCCAAGGGTGCGAGAATCCCACAGGGTCTGGGGCAGGTTGGAAGCTCACCCTTCACTGTCGCCAAAGCCAGGTGGGGACAATGGACACCGAGTCCCCCAGGGGCTGCACGGGGCAGCGAGGGGCAGCCTATGCTTGGCTGCCTGCAGGCCTCAGCTGGGTGGGCTGTCAACAAGCCCCCAGGACGCCCAGGCATTGAGGGCCAGTCAAGAAAGAGCCGGGCGCCAGCTGGTGAGGGAGGCTGTGGCCGTCCTGGGGTGCGTTGCCTTCTGCTAATGCTCTGGGCAGACCTGCTGGAGAGGGTGAGGCCAGGCCCGCCAGTTCCTCTGTCCCATGTCTTCTCGGTTTCCCACGTTCAGATGGTTCCAGGCTGCTGTACAGATTCTCCTGTATCGGGGCAGTGTCGACTCCAGATAAAGGGGCTGGAGATCACTGTCCCATCCCTTCTGGGCCTCTCCCCACGCCCTCAAGATGGGCTTTCTGAATAGCTCGTGTGTGAGGGTCCCCGCCTGCTCTCAAAGGTTCAGGAAGACCTCCTGACACAAGCCGCCCCAGGCTCCCTGCAGCTGCAGGGCTGCGGGTTACCCCACTGCACCTGGAGAGGTGCCCCCCTGGCCATGGCTCCATGCACAGACATCTCTCCGAGGGCGACGGGGCAGCTCTCAGTGGTCAGCTGCAGTTTTTCCCGAGGGTTGCACATGCCATGCCCCCTCATGGAGACTTCTTCCCATTCTCCAGATGAGGGACTGGCTCCCAGAAGGAGGACCAAGAACTGACAAGAGAGTCTCCACTCCTAGTGAAGAGAATCCTGTGTCTGCCTGCAGGAGGCCTGCAGCCTGTTTGGGGCACCTGCTGGAGGACATCCACCTGGGAAGGCGCCCTTTGGAGGCCCTGTCCGGTTCTGTGGTTCTGGGCTCTTCTGTGATGCCTCGGGGAAGCACGGGTAGAACGCTCTGGCAGGGAAGCTCTGTGTGAGCAGGCCAAGGGGGCTGCTGCAGGCTGAGGGTGGGGCTCAGCAGAGAGGGGAGCCGGGGGCTCTGGAGGGTGGGCACGAGAGCACAGCCAGAGATTCGGGGCTGAGAGGGGCCCCACCGGAGCGGCTGGCACCCTCAGAGGCACAGAGCAGGAGATCACATGTCTCCAAGGCTCGGTCAAGCCGATGGAGGAGGCGGAGAAGCTTTGGGAAGGTGGCTTGTGTGACTGAGGACGTGAGTTCAACTTTATTCCACTGTAACTCACTGAAGTCTAAGCAGCTACACGTGGCCGGCAGCTGCCACACTGAGAGTGCAGCCCTGGCCTACTGTGAGGATGACAGTCTGTGGACACAAAATCCTCGGACCCAATTTCAGGCTTCATTATTGCGTCCAGAGCTCATGGGGGCGGATGTTTGGGTTTGACAGACGGATACCACGTGAAGAAGAACCTCACATTTTGACCTTTCGGTTCAAGATTATCCATAAGGACAAACGCTGTTAAGGCTGGCATTCCCCGCCAATGCTGGGAACAGGGCACTCGGGCCGGAGGCAGCTGCCTTTGTAGGAAGTGTCCTGGGGTCACCGCTGAGCCTCCCGCTACGGCAGCCCTGCAGCAGCCTGGGCAGGGGTTCTGTGGCGGGGCACCTGCCCCAGCCCGGGCCTTGTAGCACAGAGCTGAACCGGGGGGCAGAGACCTGGGGTCTTTGCAAGGTGTGTGGATGGGGAGCAGCGCATAGGGCCAGTCAGTCTGAGCCAGGGAAGAGAAGAGGTGGGTTCACCTCCTAATGTCCTAACGTCCGGTCATCCGGTCCAGCAAACATCTATGGAATGCCTTCTGTATGCACAGCCCTGACCCAGCATCCCCTCCGTCAGGGTGATGGGGTGCCTTCCCCAAGCACAGAGCCAGCGAGTGCCTGCAGCTGTGAACAGAGGGAGGTGGTGGGAACCCATTTTCCTTTTAAAGGGAGAAAGCCTAGAATGGCAGAGTGGGTCACGCTTACTTGGCCAAAGGCAGCACCCGCCGAAACAGATTTTTAAGACACGTGAAGTACCACACTTAAATATGTTTGCTCTTGAAAACAAAAAAGGAATGAACTTAATTTTGAGGGACTCCATCAGCCAGAGATGAAATATTTGTGCCATTAGTATCATGGGCACAGATGGAATCGTTCCACGAGTGCTTGGGTCCTCCCCGGCCGGCAGCAGGGACGGCGGGTCAGGCTGCACGTGGCCAGACCCCCATCCCGCCTGTTCTTCCAGCCTCCCTGGTGCCAGGTAGGTCCACGGTCTCCTGCCGCCCGGGAAGATGGGCTCTGCCCGCCCCAGATCTCCAGAGGTGTTGGCTTTTCATGGTGTCGCCGGAAAGGCCTGCACTTGGGCCGGGCTTGGCCCCGCCGAGGAGGAGCCTTGGGCTTCCGGAGCCTCAGTTTCCCTGTCCTTAAAGTGGACACAATTATGCCCACGTCACAAGTGCTGTTGAGAGAATGAGGGCCTGGAAGTAGCTAGTGACCTCAGACACAGTGAGTGTGACAACCTCCTCACCTGCAGCTGGGACGCTGAGGCCTGAGCGGGACTCTGAAGGGTGTGAGAGGCAGAAAGTGAAGCCTGTTTCCCGCCAATCTACAAACAAGACGTGCAGAGGCACCAGCGACCGACGAGCCGGCCTCTCCCCCGGACACCCGAGGGCGCCATGCTGACCGACAGCCCGTTCCCCCACGTGGTTCCGCTCGGCCCCTCCTGGGATCCTGGCCGGCAGAACTCCCCACGTGCAGCACGTGGTCTGCTTCAGGGCGTGGCGGCCTCGTGTCCCTGCCGCCGTGGGCTGCCGTCCAAGCCCTCTGCTCTGCCTGGGTTCTGGCTCGGCCGAGGAAGCGCAGGTGCTGTGTCTCCAGTGGCCTCGGCTGTGATGCAAGGACAGCTGGTCTCTAGGCTGGGGCCCGGCTCTGAGCTTGGGGCCATCCCTGGATGCTCTTTGCCCTCTGCCAAGGGCAGGGCCATCTCTGTACAGCGGTGCTGGTGCTTCTAGAAGACTGGCCAGCTCTTGGGGGAATCAAAGCGACCTCAGGCCAAGGGAAGTCAACCACAACAGAAATGAGAAATTTAGGTTTCTTTTCCCAGGCCAAGCAAACCAAATGCCTCCCAGACCACTGTAGCTGGGCTCTCCCAGTCCGTGGGGCACCCGGGAGCCCCCCCTGAGCACTGAGGCATGCTGTCCGCACTGCAGCATCAGGCTACACAGAGGGGAGTCGGGCAAAGCAGCCATTGCATGGAGATGTGATTCCCCCCAGACGCCCTGTGACGCTGCAGTCCACCTGGCCAGCTCTCCTCACCAGCCAGAGGTGGCCCCAGGCAGGGGTGCGGAGCCCAGCCCGCGGTGCTGCCCAGCACATCTGGAGGGGCTGGTGGCCAGCGGGGTGGGCTCCTGAGGACCCAGCCCCACCCCGCGGCCCGCTCAGCCCGAAGGACCCTCGCTGAGGACTCCACCGTCTAGACCTCATGGCATATTGTCACTGGGCTTGGCAGGTGGCCCCAGGGAGCTGCGTCCGGAGGAACCTTCCTCAGACCTCCAAAGACATTGTCCCTGCTGCGCTCTCGAGGCAGCTAGAGCCCAGGCCCGGCTCCCTGGGGTCCTTTCTCCAAAGGCCTGTCTTGGAGAGGCCTGGGCCTCGAACTGCCGGCCCTCCACCCCTGCCCAGCCCCTGGGCTCCAGCCCACCTTGTCCCCCAGCTGGGGCGCACAGCCTCTGGCTCACAGGCACCATCTGCCGTCACCCTGCCAGCTGGAGGCCCCTGCAGCACAGGCCTGGGCTTTTCCCGCTGTGTGTCTGTGTCCCCCAGGGGCAGAGGTGGCTCTGGAGAAGCTCACGGTCAAAGGCCCAAGGTCGGAAGGCTGCCATGATTTAGAAGAGGGTTCACCCCTCACATGGGAGACTGGGGCTAAGTGGGTGGACCCTGTGGGGATGCAGAGCTTGGCTTCAAAGGTGGAAGGCATTTCCTTCCTGCAAACCCATCTATGTAAAGACGGAATGTTCTGCTCTCATACTTGAGTTCTCCGTCTTGGGAGGAGTTCACACACGGCCTGGGCGCCGGCTGAGAAGCATGTCTGGCCCTGGCGAGGGCAGCACGGCCGTGGGACACCGTGACCTCAGGAAGGGCTGCCTCTCTCTGAGTCCCAGGGCCAGTCTCTTCAGCAGAGGACCCATAGCTCAGAACGCATAAATCCGAAACAAGGAGAGCCTGAATGTTTTCATGTCCTCTGTGCGCTTCATTTCACTTTCCTAATATGAAAAGTCAACAACAGGATATGTTTCTGGGTTTGCCTCCTACGGCCTCCGCCTGGACCTCCTTGGAACATGGTAGTTGCCAGCCTTGCTCCAAACAGAACTTCCTGAGTGGGCAACTTGGAGGGGACGCGGCCCCGAACACGGTGAAACTCGGCCCAGCTTGCGGCCCACGGCCCGCAACCCCAAGGCCTCTGTGTGGCAGCAGGAGGGTTGGGCCCGGAAGAGCCGCCGCCGGGCCGCGTCCACTGGTCCACGCCGGGAGGAAGGCTGGTTCTCAGCGCGCGGTGGTTGCCTCTGGGAACAGAGGTCCCTTCCTCAAAGCCACAGTGGGCATGGTCACAGGACACAGCCGTGCGTGGAGGGCGGTGGGGAACCCAAGTATCTGGAGCCCCGTGCCCCAGCCCAACCCCGTGGGCTGTGGTGGTGTGGGGTGCGCCAGGAGATGGCACAGCCGTGCTTGTACCGTGATTTTAAAGGACCTGGGCCATTTATAAGTCTGGAAAGACAGTGAAGGAGTTGATTTCCGGGTGGCAGGCCCCGACCCCCCTGCCCCTCCCCGCTCGCCTCCTCTCCTTCTGCACGCAGCCCAGCCGGGCCGCTTTCCCAGGCCTCTGTGCGTCTGTCATCGGGGAAACTGGGCGCAGGGCAAGTGGCGCCCTACTTCAGCAGCCGCACTGCCAGCTTGCTGCGAGCCGCGGGAGACGGATGCCCAGGGGTTAGGCCTGTGCCCCCAGACACAGGTGCCCCCCAGGTAAGTTTTATGATGGGGCGCAGAAAAAACGCGTGGGGGAAGCAGCAGGCAAAGGCGGGCGGGCCAGTCGCTTGGTGTGGCTGCCGCACGAGCCCCGCACAGCACGGAAGCGTGTCTTCAGGGAACATGGGCACCCCGCCCTCAGCCTGCGGGCCTGCTCCCAGGGCGGGCGCTTCCCGTCTTATGCCCGCTGGCCTCCATAGTCTGCAAATGCGTGCCAAGCCCAGTCCTTGTGGTCACTGTCTGGGGCTGTTTGTGGGCATCTGTGTCAGCTCTGGCGTTTGGGGGACATGAACGCAGCCCTCGGTTCCACTGCCATCGATTTCATTTCTGACCCAGCCAGCACGGTGCCACCTCAGATGGCAGCCCCTCTGGGCCACGCCTGAGCCCTCACTCTGCCCAGGGCTAGGGCGGGACGCCTCCGTGCCCCCACCCGGCCCCACCCTCTGCCACCCCTGCTTCCTGGAGGACATCCCTGCCCAGCCAGCCCTCTGGGTCTGGGCAGTTAACAGAAGCTTTGCCCCGCGGCCTGGGGCTATGGCATATTGTGGCCACACCAGGGGCTGGGGGCTGCTCTCCAGGGAAATTGCCCGTGGGAGGAACAACCTGCACAGGCACCATCGGGCTGGTCCTTCCCCGCCCTCGTCCTCGCCCTTGAGAGGCAACATCCCCTGAATAGTGGAGCCACTGGACGCTCACCAGACCCAAGCGCCCCGGGAATGGTGCGGCCCCGTCAGTGTTTCCTACAGGCAGGGGGTGGCTGGCGGCCCTGCACAAGCTGCCTCCATTTCCAGAGCTGACCAGGTGCAGGTTGCAGGGCCCAAGGCAGACACGGTTGTGCAGACATGAGCACGGTCCAAGCAGGCAGCTGCGTGTGTGTACGGGGCGTGCATGGCGGTCTCAAGATGTCTCCACCAGCTCTGCTGGGGAAATGACCCTTCTGGACCTCAGTCCTTCCAGCACTGCATGCACAGCGGTGGCTGGGTGGACCCGCGGTGTCACCTGGTCCCTCCCTGGGCAGGTCTGGCGCTTGCACTGGGGCACAATGTCAGGGCGTGCCCTCCACGGCTCCCCGGCGGGGCAGCACTTCCGACGGCAACTCCAGTCAAAGCCCACAAGCAACAGGGCATGAGCGCCAGCCCTCAGAGGGGACAGCTAGAGCCGCGGCAGGCTCTGTGGGCCTCAGCCCGCTGCCCCGGGGGCGGCTCACTGGTCACTGTGCCCTGTGTTCACCAAGACCTGGTGTTGACCCTTAGAAATGGTCCCCGTCTCCGGGTGCTGCCCCAGTGCTGGGACCTGCATTAGTGACCTTTGTTGTGAATGTGCTCATTAATTCACTGCCTGGCCCTTTTGTTGAACAAACAGGTATTCACGAAACACTGCCTATGGAGACAGCCAAGACCCAGGCTTACAGGCTTATCATCCATCAAGAGGAAGCCGGTGGGTTTGTTTCTAGCATCTGGATCCAGGATGGTTGGGGGCGCGGGGGGCGGAGGGGGTAGGGTCAGTTTAACTGGGAAAGCCTTGTGGCTGGACAGCCCCTTCCTTCAAAGGACATATTGCCCAGTGACTCTGTTTGTGCAGGGGCAGTGGTCTGGACCCCAGGAGCACCCAGCGAGGCGGGGACGCACAGCAGCACCCACACCAGGGATGGCAGGTGTAGGATGGGGTTCCTGGGAACACAGGGCTGGCTCGAGGTCTACTAGGCTGTTTTGGCCAGCGTCACGAGCACCCGGGTGCCTTGTACTGTGATTTTACGCGTCACCAGACATGGCCTGAGAGCCCCTCCGTGACCGCAAAGTCGTGTGAGGTTGGACCCAGCAGGGCCTCTGTGGTGGTTCCGTTTTGGGGTGGGGGTGCTGGCGGCTAGGCGGGAACCACTCCCAGTGATTTTACTTAATGTAGAATGTTCAGAGCCTCAACAATTATTAGTGTAAAATCAAATATGAAAGGACAGAGTTTTTAGGAATTTTTAGGAATCCCTTGGGAAGGGATGACTCACATCTCCGGTATGAGGCTGGCTGGGCGGGGCTCTTTGAACTGAACCCCACGAGCTCATCGCCCAAAACCGTGCATGGCCCTGGGATGCCATGGCCCCACGCTGCCGGAGGCGCCAGATCTGCCGAGGAAGGGGCGTCATACGCCGCGCCAGACGCAGGCTGCCCAACGAACTCCCACCATTCACCCCATCCGGCAAAAAGTTTATCTTCCTTCCCCCATTATGGCACAGTTTAAGAGGAAGTGAGAAGCACTCAAGATACAACTTTGAAATCAAGTGCACAGGAAATTTTGCCTTTCATCTGAAGATCCATCTGCTGCACGGAAATCTACAGCCAGGCAGAGGCAGATGCCCCAGCGGCGCCCAGAGCACAGATCAGCTCCTGCCGGCGGGCACATGCGCGTGACAACGGCTCCCGTCCGTGGTGAATGCCCCATGTGTCTGGGACAGAGCCCCCCGCAGACGGCCTGTCCACAGTCCACTGCCGCCGTGGGGGCTCCATGGGAGCGCATTGCGGCTGTGACGGGAGCCAGCAGTTTCCCAAGCAGTCACCAGACAGTCTGTCTGCCCTGCGACATGACAGCCACAGGCTCCGACACGCAGGAATGCCCATCGTCCTGATGGACCGAACGAGTTCTTGGCTAGAGAAAGCTATTTCCTGGGTAGGCAATACTGTGAGGGCTCCCTCCCCTGTCCATGAGACACAGGCATGTGCTTGGGGGTTGCAGGGCTGCTCCGTAAACCCTAACAGGAGGCCTGCTGGCTGTGCATTTCTGACACCTGTTATCAGGGGCTTGAGGCACACGGGCCCAGAGAGAGAGCATGGCACACGCTCGCTGGCGCCTCTCTCTGAGCTCCGCCGCTCACAGGCCACTTTGTTTCTCTCTGGCTTGGTTTCCTCGTTTGTAAAGTGAGTAAATAATGTCCAGCCCTCATGGCGTGGGGGTGGCGCTCCGATGTGAATGTCACTTCTGTGTTAAGGTTCCTGTCTCTGCAGGTGTTATCAGGACGAGCGAGAGCCTGGAAGCCGGGAGACCTGGGCCGGGTCCTCGATGGGCAAAGATGCGCCTAAATTCTCTGGGTCTCAGCCTGTCCATCGACATGACAGGGGTTCACCTGGGGTAGCGTCAGGGGCCCCTTCTGGCTCGAACATTCTAGGATTCTCCTTGATAGGAGGGCCTGTTTTTGATTGATTGTGGACTCAGGAAATGTGTGCTGAGTTAGTAGTAAATATGAGTGTAAATGTTGCAGGAATAGTGCCAATCCCAAGTATCATGAGGATTAGAAGAAAGAAGTTATCGTTTAGGACTGAGGAGGTCTGGAAGGCTTCCTGAGGAGCTGGCAGTGGAATTTGGCCTTAAAGATCGGTAACAGCTTGGCTGGGTGGACGGGGAGGAGGTGATATTCCAGGCAAGAGAAACGGAGTGCTCACAGGTGCCCGTGGGGCGTGGAGACCAAGCTCCGCCCCCAAGGAGTGGGAGTGACAGACAGAATAAGTGCATGTTCTCTGCCATGTGCCCCCCCAGCGCTCTTTCTCAGGAGCTCTGGGGGCCGCGCTCCGGGACGTCAAGAGAGTGAAAGGCCAGGGGAGGGAGAGGTATAGACCTTGGAAGATGGGCATGCAACGTGAGAGCAAGGTGAGGTTCTTCCTGGAGACACGGAGAAAGGACAATTCCAGAAGGACAGCTGGGCCCCAGGCTCTGACATCCAGCTAAGATGGGTGGGCAGATGGTCTAAGGTGTTGGGAAGTATTGGGAGGGGATCCCATGACTGGCAGACACTTTGGGGTTCAGCCAACCAACCACAGCCAACCAACAAAACCCCAAGACACTGAAAACAAACAAGCTTGACTGTGCGCAGGGGCTCCATGACCACCTCAAAGTCAGCACTGGCCACGGAGCTAACCGGGGCGGGCGTGGGAGGTCTAGTGTGGGAATGAACACAGAACATCTAAACAGAGCGTTAAGAGGGGGCAATACATTAGTATTCACGGCGACACGGAGGCAAGGCCCCAAGAATCAGCCCCAGGAACTGGGCGTAACTCCACGAAGTCAGAAAAGGGTGCCGTGGGGAGGGAGGACCTGGGAGGGTTAGCGTGTCTCACGCGAGAGCTGTTTCACCGCTAAATAGTGTGTATTTATAATTGCAGTAAGGACAGAGACTAAATGAAGTGTGAGAGACACTTTGCCACACGTGATTGATGAAGAAAAGGAGAAAATTTAAGGCCAGCAAGTGCTGCTGTGGTGGGCCTGGAGCCAGGGCTGCCGCCGGCTTGGGGACATTGCACGTGTGAAACGCACGGCAGAGGAGAGTAAAAGGGCACGAGGACCATGACCCCTGTGGAGGCACAGCCGGGCGGGCCAGCTGTGAGCAGAGAGCCCAGCGGGGTGGAGGCAGTGCGTCCTGGGTGGAGGGCCCGCAGGGGGCGCCTTGCCGTCGACTTGCAGCTCTCCGGTGCTTTGCTTATATTCACTTGATGCAGCAGATATATAATAATGAGAATGTATGAAAATGCCCAGGCCACAGGCCACATGCAGCACTGGAAGCGTGGAGGGCCCTCTGCATTCCTTCCTGGATCACAGCCCTTTCCCTGGGCGCCTGGCACAGCTCAGTTTCAGCGCAGCTGAGAGATGGCATCTTGCTGCTGCTGACGTTGCGTCCCCTCCCACACCTGCTGGAGACAAAGCCCGGCAGGGGCCCAGGCCGGCTGGGGGCGGGGAGGGAGCAGGTGGCCTCTGAAGCCGGAATCAGCAGCCCCACGTGCCCAGCCTCCAGAGGATGGTAGGCGGGCACACAGGTGTGGTGGGCCGAGGAGGAGGGAGGGAGGAATGTGCAGACAGGCAGAAAGCCCCAGCCACCACCCGGGGATGGAGCCCCTGACAACAGCACATGTCAGCAGCCAGGACGGCTGCCCTGGGATTGCAAGGAATGTGTCAATTCGGCCACATTTCAGGGCATGGCTGAATCCTGAGCCCTAACCTGTACTGGGTTCTGTGGGGAAGGATGGGGGCTTCTTAGGGGAGTGACCTGGGACCCATGGTGTGCATTCATCCATCTCTGGAGGAATAGGGTGAACAAAACCTCCAAGGACCAAAGGCATGCCTCTCCCAGGAAGAGAATTTCATCCCTGGCTGGCTGACCAGACCCTGAGGCATTAGTGGTTATAGATGGTTCAGAAATAGAAAGAAAATGCTGGCATCCCAGACTGTGAGTTCTCAGGGGGTCAGGCTAACAACACTAGAGCTGACCCAGGGCCTTCACTGCGAGTCCCAGAAAGCCCTCTGTTAGGTGAAGTGTATTTGCTCTAGACACCTGCAGCCAGGGCCCCTTGTGGCTGCAGCCCCGCCTGACACTCAGACCCTCTTGTGGGTGTGACACAGGCCCCACCAGACGCAGGAGCAGTCACCCAGCCCCAGCTCAGTCAGCAGCACCCTCTACCATCAGCCACAGGGTTGGTTCAGGGATAGGCATGTGGCCTTCCCCCTGGGCCTGGGGTGGTGGTGACTTGTGGCTCTGGAGCAGCCCAAAGCTCAGGGGTAGGTTAGGGAGGAGAACCAAACCCTGGAGGCATCATTTGACCTCAGAGTCCAGCAGTACCTGCACCTGGGTGGCTCTGTCATGTGGGTCCATAAACTCTCTTGCTGCCAAAGCCACCTCAAGTGGGCTCTCTGTCACCTGTCCCATAGCCGGCCTGGCTTGAGGCACTTGGCCTAGAAGCCATGGAGGTTGGGGTCCAGGTCCAACGCTGTTCCACCCAGTCCCTGGACTATCCGGTGGGTTTGACCCCTGTCCCTTCTAATCTCGAGTTTGTGGACGAGATTGCTATTTGGGTTTGCAAAAAGTAACGTGTTTGAATTTGGAAAAGGACAGCAAAAGAAAAGAAGAAAGGGCAGGAAACAGAACTATGTCAGAGGTATGTGTAGTGCTCTGGCCCCAAATAGTAGCCTCGTGACTCACAGTCACAGAATTCAGCTCCTGCAGCCCTGAGGCCAGGGGTGGCATCTTCTCCAGCTTGTATGGGCATGACGTGGTGTCCGGGGTCTGAAACCTGGTACCAGGCAACTCTTGACCTTTCTCTGAGTCAGCAGCTGGGTTCGCCGGGCCTCTAGGTTGCAGAGGGTCATTAGCAGGAGGATATACAAGAAACTCCAACTTCTTCCCACGTGTATCTGGGATGGGGGCCTGTCTGGAGCACCTCTGTGCAGAGGAAGGGACAGTGTGCTTACGGGTGGTGAGTCCATGAGCCTGGACCAACTGGCTGAGGTGAAAGCCGAGAAGAGCCCCTCACCCAGGTGCCCACCTCCCATGGAGCTGCAGCGTCGCATCCCTCTGAACCCCCGACTATGCCCCATGCTGGCTCTGTTGGTAAAAGCCCTCAGGATGGCACCGTCTCCTTGCCCGTCTGCACCCTGGGCCTGTTGGTGGCCGGCTTCCTGACTGTCTTCCCTGGAGCCTGTTTTAAGGGGAGCCAGGGGCTCTGCCAGCTCATGAACCTGCAACGTCATCAAAACATGAATGAAACCAGCACCCCTGGGCACCCCTGGGGCCAGCCTTGCCTCGGTTCACAGCTGACTGGGGGCTGCGGCTTCTTGGTGGGGGATCAGAAAAGCCACTCGCTTTGCGAACCTGCCCAGCTCCCTGAACCCCCGTCCATCATAAGATATTTTACAAGTACAGAAAGGCCTAGAAAACAATATAATCCATAACCCCCACCCAGAATCTTCCTCCCACATTCCATTAGGAAAATGGTCGAACCTGTGGGGCAGCTGAAAGGACAGTGCGGCAAACAGCCACCGCTGCAGCTCACAGGGATTCACACCTCTGCCTGGCGGCCTTGGCACAGATGTGCCCACGTCTCCATCCCTCCATCTGCCCATCGCTCATTCTTATTTCTGGCACCAAAATCAAAGGAAACGGCAGACACCCATGTGCACCATCCCTGAACACCTCAGCACACACCGTATTGACTGAACGGAACATGTACGCGTACACTTGAAATGCGCACATGGGGAGGGGTCCAGCCAATGGGCTTCGACAGAGGCGCCCCCCATCTGAGCTGCACCCCGCCAGGATGCAGACGGTTCCCATCATGCCCGGAAGCCCCCTGGCGGCCCCTCCAGGTCAGCCCTCTGACTCCTCACCCAGCCGACTGCTTACTACCCGGCATTTGCTCCCATAAATGTCAAAGGCTAAAATAAACAATTTGTGCAGCAATGTCTTGAATCATTAGAAATGGGAAAACGGGTTGGCAGGTTTCACGACCTCATGTGTTGGCCACATTCCTGACAATTGCATGGGCCCTGCCGTTTCCTTTAAGCTAAGTGTCAGGACGCTCTGGATTCTGTGCGTCAGTTCACGGAGCTCAAGGGCTGCCAGGAAGCGGTGCGCTGCAGGACGCCTGCTTCCCCTCGCAAACCTCATCAGAGACAGCCCGGGAAGCTGTTCCGAGGAAGCACTTTTATAGACGTGGTGAACAGCTGTGTCTGTCTGCCGGGGAGCGTGAGCACAGTGGCTCTCGCAACGGGTCACTGCCTCGGGCAGGACACCCTGACAGGTTTACGGCCAGGCTGTTCCTCGTGGCGCTCGGCCACAGCCCACAGGCACTCACGGACAAGGGTCTTGGGTTGGAAAAGGGATGTCTGCAAAAGCCCTGGCTGTGTGCTGTGCTCACACCGGCAACACTCTGCACCTCTTACATGCCCCACCGCACAGCCCAGCTCCAGATGTTCCCACAGCATCTCAGCGGGTGGACATCGGAAGATTATTCCCTTCTCACGGAAAACCGAACGGGGGGGCCGAGGGTACACCAGGTGGTACAAGCATGCTCCACATGCAGCCCTCCGCCCGATGGCCATGGGGGCCGCTCTGCCAGGGCCAGCTTTCGGTATGACCCCCCCTTTCCAGCCTAAAGCACAGGACGAGCATGCAGCCAGAGGCATTACTTGGAGCCACTGTCTCCAGCATGCGATGCACACCCAGCACTGCCTCCCCCTCCTGGGACAGAGCCGGCACCAGAGCCATTTCCACCAAATGCCTTGGACCTGGTTGGAGACTGTTTTCCATTCTGAGAACCACTCGAATGCCTGGATCAAATTTCTTTGTCCAGAACCACCCCCAAACCATGTGCCATTGTTGGCTTGGCATTGACTGGGCACCGTCGTTGTCTCAGCGCCGACCATGCACCAAGGTCGGCACAAACCAGCCTGTGCACCAGTGTCGGCTCGACACTAACCACACACCAGCGCTGGCATAATGCAAACCCACGCACAATATAACCATGACAATAAGCATAAATAAATCAGGCAGGATGTGGTGCCAAATCAAACCCACGGAGAACAGAAGCTGCCCCTTACCTGCGTGACCCCTGGCCAAAGGGGGCATTTCCGCGGGTCTGTCCTCTGCACGGCTCCTCTCTCTCAGCCCGCAAACTCTGCAGATTACAAATGAGCATTTAGACACATTCCAGAAGCAGCACCAGGGCTTTGTTTTTCTCAGGAAATCGCCTTAACGTGGAGCCCTGGGGGCGGAGGGTGGGGCTGGGGGGTTGCTGGGCACACCCGGAACAGGGGCCCTGCCTGGGCTTCTTCCCAGCCACCCTCTGAGCGCTTCACCCCAGGCCTGCAAAGGCCATTGGGGGGCGTGTTCCTCCAACTGGTCAGACACAGGCGTGCATGGTCACAGACCGTCACAAACCGTCACGGATGGGCACAGCCATCGAGGTCCCATGGCAATTTTTCCTTCCCACATCCCTGTTTCCCACCCCGTGTGCCCCCAGGTCTCCTCTGAGTCAATGGATAGAAGCCTAATGTATTCTTGTTGGTCGCTGCATGGCGTCCCTGGGAGGAGAGGGTGCCCCTCGAGGAGCGGGTGACCCTGTCTGCCCCCTTCCCGTGGGCATCCTCTGCAGGACCAACCAAAGCGCACAACGAGGTGCCCTGCCCAGGGAGGGGGTGGGGGCGCGCCCTGGGGGTCCCTTCCACAGGCTCCCGGGGGTGGGCCCTTGTCTTCATGGGCCTCCACTGCCGCCTCCCTGGAGCCTCTTGTCCGCCCCCTCCTGAATTCTGCGTCTCACTTTGGACCTTTCAGCGAGCAGCTTCTGGTCTGGGGCCCCTCCGGCCCTGGGGTTCCCCTGTGTGCATGCGCTTGTGAAAGACCACGGCTGTCTGCACGGGGCTGGTGGTGCCCCCGACACCATCCCGTCTGGCACAGGGCTGTGGCCCTTCATTCTAAGAGTGCTTCCAGGCTGTCAAAACTTCCTGCCTGCCGAACAGCACACGGGACAGCTCGCTACATCGCTGCACGTGGAGTATGCCCATGTAGCAGGCTCAGACTCAGATGCAGCTGCCTCCCTGGGCACCCTGGCCAGCCCGACGGGCCGCAGAGCCAGCTGGTCAGCTTGGTGACTTTTATGGGTGTGGGGCTGCCTTCTTTCCAGCTCTGTTTATAACATTCATCACGCTTTTATTTTTAATTGTGGCAAAACATACATGGCATAAAACTTGTCATCCTGACCACTTTGGGGACAGAGCTTGCTTCATGAATGCATTCTCCCTGCTGCGGCCACCACCATTCATCCCTGATCTTGCAAAACTGGCCCTCTGCCCCCACTCCAAATGGACTCCCCTCCCCGCCCCGGCCCCTGGCGGCCGCCTCCTTCCTGCCTCCGTGAATCTGACGCCTCTCATACCTCCGGGACGTGGAACCACACGGTATTTGTCCTTTGTATCTGGGTACGTATCTCGTGGGGGTTTAGTCACTTTTCCTTGGTGGCTAATGACTGAGCACATTTATGGTTTGTTTGGATTCCTTCTTTGGCAAATGTGTGTTCAAGAATTTTGCCCGTTTTCCTGTTGGGGTATTTGCCTTTTTCCTATTGGTTTGTGGGCATTTTTAAGGACATGCATTCTGCACAATGGTCCTTTGCCGGGTGAATATGGACCTGGATGGCGCTGGAAGGCACAGGTGATGGTGCCTCTCCAAGGCTGCCCCCCTGGCACACCCCATGCCGGTGAGCACGTGGCTTCCACTACCAGCTTCATTCATTCATGCACCCCCGCCAGCAGCGTCTGCCCCTACGAGAGCCTGACGGCCCTGCCCGCCGCCCCCGCTCTGCTCCTGGACATGGTTGGAACCCATCAGCTCCGACCATGTAGCCGGCCTCCCATGTGGCTGCATGGGCCCCTCCCTGGCCCGCCGGGGGCTCCCAGCCCCGGGCCTCGCACCCCACTGCCCCGGGCGGTCCCGGCTGGGCCTCCTTCCCACCAGCTCAGCCTCCAAGCCCCTGAAGCCGCCTGGGCCCCTGGCCCACCCGCTCCCTGTGACGAGCCGCGCCTGCGCCCGCACTCTCGTGGTCTCTGTCAAGCTCGCCACGGCAGCTTTGCCCTGGAATCCGTGATGGGTGATGACTGAGCGGCAGTGCTGACGGCTCTCAGCCCAAACCAGGTTGAGCACGTGTCAGGACGAGGGCGGCCTCCAGAGGGCGCAGCAGTCAGCCCCGAATGGAGGCTTCCTGCAGAACAGCGCCCGCAGGGGGACAGGACGGCGAGAAGGCGGAGCCAGGAGGAGCCTCCTGGGAGCACGTGTGGGCGCAGCGACGGGCCATCAGCTCCTGACAAGGGCCCCCGTCGCTGGCTGCAGGCGGTGGACTAGCCGTCTCCCCCCCCCCGTGGGCCTCGCATCACCGCGGCACACTGGTGACTCACCAAACCCCAGGGGCCAGCCCTGCAGGACGCCTCGTGGCCTGGGGCGTGGTGGGCTCAGCAGGCAGTCGGGGTTGCTGTCCCTCCGTGGGAGCCTGCGCCCTGTGGGGAAGGGTTTCTGAATGTGCAGGGCCCCCGGGATCTGCATGTGTCCAGGGCCATGCTTTGGGAAACCACTCTTCAGGGGGCCTGCAGGCTGGGGTGGAGGGACTCTTGGGGGGACCCTGAAGGTGGGGAGACGGTGCCACTGGCCTCCCTTTCCTGGTGGGCCCATTGTGGTGGGTTTGGCAGGTGGGCTCTGGACCCCTTTGAGCAGGGCTTTGCCCAGGGCTGCCCGGATAGAAGGACCTGCTTGTTTAGAGCTATGGGTCCCCAAATGGGGTCCTGGCACCAACTCCACCAGCCCTGGGGGCTGTGCCCAGTCAGAGGCTTGGTGAGCCATGGCCCGAGTTCATACGCCCTCGAGGGCTCTGAACAGCTGGTGTGGCTGGGCTCGTGTGCTGGCAACGGGGCGCCTCCTGGTCCCCATGCAGGTGATGGGCTGTGCTTCCCTCCCAGTGCGCGGCACTGGGCATGCCCCTGCCCGCCCCTCCTGGGCAACGGCCTCTATCCTGACAGGGTGGGCTTGTCCAGAGGCAGGGGGCCATCAGAACCGACCCGTTGGGCCAGTGGGATCTGGCACCAGACTGCGTGGGGAGACGTGGGCTGCCGTTGGCGACCTCCTCCACACACACCCAGGAGCTTCCGGCCCCTAGACCTGGTTTTTAGACAGTGTGGGGCTGAAGGGGACCGGGCGTGGAGAGGCTGATTCCGGGCTGGGCAGGGAAGCGGGGGCTGAGCCCAGAGCCTCAGATCAGGAAGCAGGGAGCGGCACAGGCCTGGCCATGCTGCACACCGAGCAGTGCCCCACACCCTGGTGCCAGTCCAGGAACAAGACGTGGGTGGGTGGGGGGCCTCCCCTCCCCTCCCCTGCCATGGGTGAATGAATGTAGAGGAAATTACTTAAAAAGACATTGCAAAGTAGGATGAACTGAGGGGTGGACAGATGGCTGGACAGAGTGCTGTGGAGATGGGCAAGCTTGCAGGGAACCATGTGGGGCGCAGCGGCACCAGGGGGACCGGGCACTGGGCACATGGAGTTCAGTGCACATCTCTTCCAGTGGCCTGGGTCCAAAAAATTTTACAGGAAATGTTGACAAAAGATGAAACTGAGGATGAGGGCTGGGAAGGAGAAGAGAAGAGAAGAATGTGCACTCTTGGGAACCTGGATGGGGAGGCCCTTCACCCCGCCGTGCGGATGGTCCATGCGGCCCAGCCCCCACACAGATGCCCATGGACTTTCAGTCAGCTGGGAAGGGCCACTCACTCGAGTACAGGTGGGCTCTGGGGGCTGTGTGTCTGGGAACCAGGTAAAGCGTGGACTCCCTCGAGCCTGGGGACACTTGCCAGCTGAGAGGGCACCACCGAGCCTGGAGCATCGCCACACCCTCCTCCGTTGTGGGAGGGCAGGCGGGGGAGCCTGTGACATGCTAGAGCCACAGAGATTATCCAGCAAAACAGCAGCCTTTCACAGAGTCAAGACAGAAAGCCAAGGCTGCAAAGCTGGGAGGCCAAGCCGGAAAACCCACAATAGACGGCGGCTGAGGTCAGGGACCCCCGAGGGACACTCAGACGAGAGAAGTCAGACCGGGAGGGAGGCAGGTGGCCTGGCAGCAGGCGGCCGAGGGCTGCCCCTTCCCTGAGCATCACGTGGCCTCCCTCCTGAGACCCCCAAGGAACCCACCTCCCCGGGGGTCCTGCGATCTCCATCGCTGCTCAAGCCTCCCAGTCCACCCCATGTCCCCTGCCCCCAGGGCCTCACCCCCAGAGGCTGAGCCACCCAGCACCGCCCCCTCGATTCTCGTGATGGATTCGGAACCCCTGGCAGCTGAGGAGCGGGCCTAGAAGCACGGCGCCGATGCCGGATAGCGGGGTCCTCCCGGGTCTCTGCTCCTCTCCCCCCGCCCCCTGCCCCTTCACTGGGTTGGCTTGAAGCCCAGTGGTCAGTTGGTCAAAAAAAAAAATCAGTGAGACATTTCTCACTGCCGCGTCCCCCTGGCATTCTCTAATTAGCCTGGAGGGCCCGAGGCCCCGAGAAGCTGGTGTGGCTGCCCTGCAGTGGGAGTGAGGGTGAGCTCGGTGGCAACGAGGTCCCAGGAGGGGTGGGTGGCTGCGTGGGCAGGCAGGGGCCAGGGCAGGGCTCAGGGCAGAGCAGGGGCACCTCCCCGCCCTCGCCGGGCTTCTTGGAACTGCTTGGTGAGGCCCCACTGCTAGCTAAGCCTGGCTGTGCAGCCTATGTGTGAATGGTACATGGCGTGTTTCTCCCCAGCACTGCTGGATGGACGGTTACCCAACAAATGTGTCCTCCAGCCCCAGCCCCGCAGCTACACTGAAGCCCAAGGAAGACGCCCCCTGCCTCCTGCAGGTCCCGATGGCAGCCTTGGCACCGGGCCCCGTGCTGTAGTCGGCTTGGGAGCTGCAGCGGGACTTCCCTGCTGGGCTCCCGCATAAGTGTCTGCTGTCTGGCCCTGGGTAGAGAGGGAAGACAGCCAAGGCCACCTCTCCCTGTGGTGGCACAAGGGCAGTGGTGTCCACGTCTTGGTGCTCTCCGCCAGCTTCTGTAAGTGTGCGCTATGTCTGGGGGCTTTGGTTGGAGAGACCAGGTCAGCAGACCCTGTGTGTCCATCCTGTGTCCTGCCCCTGCTGGTTGACCAAACTGTGGACACCAAGTGACTATGGGGTTACGGTGCAGGGCATGGAGCCTAGATAAACGCTAAATTAATCCACGTCTAACAGATAACAGATATTCCCTTAATATATAAAAAGCACCTGGAATCACTAAGAAAATCATCACAAAAGGAAAAGGGGATAAAGGCTATGAGCAGGCAGTTCACAAAAATGGCTCCCAAACATGTAAAAAGAGCTCACCCTCACCCCTCACAACAGAAATGCAAATTAACATACTGAGCTACAAATCTGCAGTGATTAAGACACAGTGCTATTGGCACAGAGATACAGAGATCAATGGGACGGAATGGAGGTGGGGAGTGGAGCCATACAATTTACGGCCACTCGATGCTTGGCAGCGGCGCAAAGGAAACTCCAAGTGGATGACACACCTACATGTAAAATGCAAAGGCAGAAAACCTCTAGAAGGAGACTAGAGAGAAAAGCTGCTTGAACTTGAGGTTGCCAAGAAGTTTTTTTTTCTTTGACACCCAAAAGCGTGTTTCATGAAAGGAAAAACTGATATAATGGATTCTATCAAAAATTTTTAATTTGCTCTGTGAAAGACACCGTTATGAGAATGAAATGACAAGTCACAGGCCAAGAGAAAATCTCTGTGTATCACGTTTTTGATAAAGTCTCATTTCTAGAACATATAAAGAACTCTTAAAACTCGTAAGAAACTAAACAAGCCAATTAAGCAACTGGCAAAAGATCTAAACAGACACTTCGCTAAAGAGGATATACAGATGGCCAGTAAGCATAAGAAAAGATGCTCAGTGTCACCTGTTATCTGGGGAATGCAAATGAAAACATGGGGATACCAGAACGCACCTATCAGAACGGACGACACCCAAGAAACTGACACCACCGTGAGCTGGCAAGGATGTGGAGCAACAGGAACTCTCAGGGGAGAGGACAGTGGCTGATTACAAAGGGCACGCACCAGAGATGGTTGGGGGGTGATGGCATGCACTGGTGGGCACATGACTGCAGGTATTTCTCACCCAGAGAACTATATGCCATTGCAAGTGAACTTTAATGCATGTAAATTAGAAATAAACCAACCAGAATGGCAGGAGATCTGAGGATGGGATGCAGACGGTGACCAGAGGCTCTACCCGTATCACACGTAAGACCCAACATCACTGAGGGGTGCGGAGAGAAAGGAGATGACCTCAGTAATGTGAGAAAAGGACACCAAAGGACCACATAAGTGGACTGTGACGCTAAGACAAAGGATGCAGCTGCACATTGAGACTAGGGTTGGTAGAGTTGCTTCTCTAGAGGAGATGGGTTAGTTTTCAAGCTCTTTTATATGGATATTTGGGCTGGACAAATAAATAAAATTATGGTGGGTCTGGGAGCCACATGTGTCACTCTTGGAGTGAGAGGATGCAGGAAGGCAAGAAGGAAAGAAGGAAAGGCTAGTGTGGTCTGTGTGCTGGATTAGTCAGACATCAGCATGAACTCACGTTTAACTTATTATAGATACAGATGGACAGATGGAGAAACACTGACAGACCTGTGTGTACACACAGGTCAATACATACATACACGAACCCTGTCTGCTCAGAAGGTCTAGAAACAGCCACGTCCCAGGAGCAGTGAGCACACCTGGTGCCCAGATCTTGGCTTCTAACGCCTACAGTCAAAGCAGCCAGGGCTTCTCGGACGGATGGCTCATTCTGGGGCCGGGTCAGGGAATGTATGAGAGGAGCTCAGAGCATCTTGTAGCACCAGAAAGTAAGGACACACTCAAAAAGCAGAAGGATGGGGTATGTCACAGTGTCACAGGGCCCAGCCTGGAAGAGCCGCCAATGGCCAAAGCTAGACCAGCTGCGCAACCGGACGGGCGACATGAGATCGGGCCTGGCGTGCAGTCGCCATCCATGGGGTCACACTGATGTACATAAATGACTGAGTATGAAGACAGAGGGGAGACGAGGCGCATGCCCTGCACACAAAGTGCCAAATAATTGCCGTAGATGCCTCCTCTCTAGGAGGTGGAACTGAACCCCTCTTTCCCCTCCTCAAAATTGAGGGTGGCCTGGAGTTAATAATGCCTTGCTTCTGAAATAAAGCGATTTACAGTGGAGGAACCCGGCGAACACGACCAGCGAGGGGTTCCAGGTCAGTGTTAGCTGTGGAAAGTCACGGTGATGGGTGGAGCCCCGGCAGGATGTGGCGGCGCACTTTGCCTCTGTGCGTTCCTCCCCCAAACCTACCATCCCAGAGTAACCATGGGAAGAACATCAGACTCCAATTGAGGGGCACATCGCAGAATACCCAGCCAGGCCTCAGAAATGTCAAGGTCATCAAGACGGAGGGAGGTCTGAGAAGCTGTCACAGCCCAGGGGAGGCTGAGGGGGCTACAGGTCGCGTGGGGTCCCGGATGGGATCCTGGAAGAGGCAGAGAGTGGGAAGCCCATTGAAATCCGCACAGAGCCTGGCATGCCTTCCCGGCCAAGGCACCACGGCTCCCCAGGTTTTGAGGACTGTCCATGGTGACTGGAGATGGGAGTGCGCCCGAGGGAAAGCCGAGAGGGGAGCGCACGGGACCCCCTGCTCTACTGTTGCAACTTTCTGTCAGTCTAAAATTCTCCCAAGATAAAAAGGTTATTAAAAAAGAAAAGACTTAGAAAGCTATTTTGCCAAAGAAGACATGAATAGCAAATAAGCCCACAAAAAGATGCCAACCTCACCAGCCACCAGGGGGCACAAATCAAACCACCGTGAGGCCTCCTCACACCCATGGGGCGGCCCTGAGCTCAGGCTGGGCAACCTCAGGATCGGCCAGAGCGCAGAGAAACGGGACCCGCTGCGCTGCCCGGCAAGATGGGGCAGTGCTTGGAGGCAGGCTGGCACTGTGTGAGGGGTCCACACAGGCTCACGAGGACCCAGCCTCCCCACCCCTCGGGACCCACCCAAGTGAACTGGGCGCACGTCCACAGAGAGCCCCACAAGCCAGTGTCACAGTGGCGTCATCTACGGCGGCTCCAAGCTGAGGGCAGCCCAGATGCCCGCCAGTCGGCCACGGAGACAAACATGGTGTAGCCATGCAGCAGAGGCAGCCTGCCACGTCAAAGAGCAGGGTTCCGACTCGCCACAAGGTGCACAAACCACAAAGACGCTGGGCTCGGTGGAAGAAGCTGTCACAGAGCCACATACCGTCTGATGCTGCTTCTAGGGAATTCCCAGAAAAGGCAGATCTCTAGAGCGGAACTAGACCAGTGGTGGCGCGAGGCTGGAGGGGGCTGGAGTGGGTGGGGAGGTCTCAGGGCTGTGCTGTGGTCCTGGTGGCAGCTCTGCAAATATGCTGTGCAGCAGCTGGTGTGCGCGGGCGAGAGGTGGATCTCAGCACCTGGGTTCAGCACCCAACAGAAGGCGAAGAGCAGGAAGACGGGCAGCCCCCTGGGGAGGGGGTCCATCCAGGAAATGTCAGACGGGCCTGCTAATGAAAGGGATCTCTAATTCTTGAGTTCCGTCCAAGAAGGGAGCCCATCTGAGACTCAAGAGCAAAGGCCCCCTGTGCACGCAGGACGGAGCCGCACTGAGAGCAGATGACAGCGCCCCGGGCCAGGGTCTTCATGCATGTGGGCAAGTCACCGACGGGTGCCCCTTCCCAGCCGGTGGGTGCCACCCACAGCGCCCGTGTGCCCCCAGAGGGGTGAGCCCGAAGCCGGCAGGCGCGAACAGGCTGTCTGCTGCAGTGAATGGGGAAGTCCCTTGTCTCCAGCCTCATCCTCGCACTGCACGATACCCACCAAGAGCCATGCTGCGCCCGCGGGGGCCCCGGCAGGACCCCCGTCTCCTCTCGCAGGGGAACCAGGCTCCAGGCCACACGGCTGCTGCTCTGATTCTGGACTAGACCCCCCGCCCAGCCCAGCCACGCCCACCGCTCTTTCCCTGACCTCCCCACCCAAAGGCCCAGGGTGCCCAGTCCAGGAGGGCGGGCTGGCTCTCAGCTGCATGTGGATCGATGTGTGTTTGCCAACAGAGTGGAAGGTGGGAGGAGGACACACCCATCACCGAGTTCAGGCTGGCTGTGTGGCCTTGGGAAAACGTGCGCAGTTCTCTGAGCCTGGCTCCCACGTGCACGCAGCCTGACCATCCTGCTGCACAGACGCCCCAGCACGGGGCCCAGGGGACGGAGGAGCTCGGCCCGTGGAGGCTGCCGGTGTCGCCGCTGCTCCCAGGGCTTCCTTGCCAAACAGCCTGAGGCTGCATTTTCGCTGTGGGCAGTGTAGACGGCAGCCCTTTGCCAGCAGCCACCACGTCCTCACGGCCTGCGACCCTGCCAGTTGACATACTGACCTCAGTCACTGCCAGAGGTCACCAGGGGCCAGTCCACACAGGCCGGGGCAGCACAGCGGACACCTGAGCCATTGGCAAGCGCAGGCCACGTGCTGACAGGACCCGAAGGCGGCTGGCGCCTTGGACTAGAAAAGACAGCCTGGACAGGGGACGGGCTGACAGGCCCGGCTGGCTGGGGACAGGGGCCCTCAGTTTTGGGGGAGGGACACTAACCAGCTCACCTTGCACACACCCTGCCTTGCAGTCACACCCACAGCCGCTCGCCGTTTCTCACACAGGCCCGGGAACCAGGCTGGGGGGCTCGTCACGCCCGCGGTGCGGGTGGGAATGCCGAGGCTCCGAGCTGCGGGGCTCCAGCAATGCACCCACTGTCCCGAGCGTGGGGTGGCTGTGGGCGCGCCCCTGAGCACCAGGCTGTGGGTCCTGGAACCTGGCAAGCTCTCCATCGCTCGGGGCCTCTCCCTTGGGCACTTCTTTCTTTCCTGGGCGGATGTCGGTCTCAGAGCCAAGCTGGGTGAAGTCACCCTTGGGGTTGTAGGGGGACAAGGCAGTGACTCACCCGCACGAGAGACGGGGTGCTTCCAGGGCCGGGGGCCAGCCCTCCAAGGGCAGTTCCTCACGCCTCTGGAACACAAATTGGCGTCTTGGCCCAAGGGGGTCGCATGCAAGGGTGGAGGTGATGTGGTGGCCGCTGAGACGTCCTCCTGAGGGTCAGGGCTGGAGGCAGCCTCCAGGATTAGCCCAGAAAGGTCTGCCTGCCCTCCGTCCCTCGGGGAGGCAGGGCAGGGAGCCCGGCTTGTGCCCCTGTAGCTGCCTGGAGCCCCCGCCTCCCTGCCTGCTGGGAACACAGCCCCGAGGGCGCCGATGAAGCACCCTCTGTGTGGCGTGGGCGCAAGAGCAGGAGCTGCATAGTCAGGGGCCTGAGGCCGAGGCAGAGCTGGGTACTGAGCTCTAGGGGGTGCGGAGGCTTGGCGCCACCAGAGAGGCCCTGGAGGGGGGCACAAGGGTGGGACGAGGCTGGTGGGAGCTGGGCAGGGAAACACAGAGCCCACACCCGGTGGTCCAGGGGGCAGGCCGGAGGGGGCACCGTGAACCGTCCCCTCCCACTGTTGGCCCTTGTGTGGGAGCAGAGGGACCCGGGGCCCCGGGCATCAGGGCTGTGCGGGCAGTGCCACGCGGGCGGTGTGGCTGAACTGGAGCTGGGACAGGGCCCGCTGGGCAGAGCCCCCCGCCCCACGGGCCCATCAGCACCCGAGCCCTGCGGGTGTGGCATCGAGCGTGGTCCTCTCCAAACGGAGGCTGGCGGGACTGGCAGCTCCCTCGGACAAAAGGCACGCCGACCAGGCCTCCCAACTGTGCCTCCCCCACGTCCTGGGGCCTCCCGCCAAGGTGCACGTCCCTGGCGCCAGGCCCTGGGCCGTGGGAACTGCCGCCTTATTCACGGAAGCACTCATCACAGGAGAGGGGCTGCTCCTCATGCTGACAAGCCCACAAATGCTCCAGAGCAGAGCGCCCACCCCCAGAAAGCCACTGAGGGCGGCCTGGCTTCCTGCTCGACCGAAGTCCAAGCCCCTGCCCAGGTCTCATGGCCGCCAATCATGTGCTCAGGTCCCCAGGATGGGAAGGTGTGGGGTCCAGAGGCAAAGAGGGCGCCTATCTGAGCTCCACCAGGCCCCCCACCTAAGGCACTTTCCTGCGGCCACAGGCCCGGGACCTGCTCGGGGCCTCCCTCCTGTGGTTCGGCACCCTGACGACATGTGCTGCCTGCTACCCAGACAGAGTTCAGGCTGCTGATGGATTCCAGACCTGCTCCTGCAGGCCGCTCTCAAGGTGTCTGCTTCTCTCCCTGATCTTTTAAGGGCCTCTCAGCTGCTGGCATCATGAAACCCCAGCTCCTCAGGGAAGTGGGGACTCTGCCCAGCCACCGGCCCACCCAGGCCACTTCCTCCCTGCCTGCCTTGCCATCCTCTGGGCTCTGGCCCAAAAGGTCCTTCTGCTCAGGCGGCGACCACCTCGTGGGACCCAGGCCACATGGGGGCACGTGGCCCTGGCTTTGGCACAGGGCTTTCCCATCACTGTGGTGCAGAAGAGCCCTGCCCACACAGGTGTGTGATCACACCCGATGAGTATGCAGCCAGCCCTGAACCGCTCCCACTCCACGGCCACGACTGGGATGGGCCCGCTCTGTGCAGCGGGGCGTGCTGACTGCCGAAGACCCCACGTCTCTGCAGACTCGGGGTGAGCAGGGCAGCCCCGCCCCCGGGAACTCTAACACAGGCCCTGGGAAGGCGCTCAGCCCTCGGGCACGGCACTCTGTCTCGGAAGGCCGGGTCTCGCAGGCTTGACTGTCAGGGGCGCACCCGCCTTCATGGACAGTGGGGGTCTGGTTCACGCAGTGAGGGCGGCCCTAAGGGGCCCAGCCCCGTGCTGTGGGTCCCGGCTCGGCCACACAGGGCCCTCTGTGGCGGTCACGCCACTGCACTGTGCAGGCCTCGACTACCAGAAGTCTGTTTTATTGCACTTAGAACGATTCCCTGGGGTAAACCCTGCAGAGCCCCTGGTGAGCACTCAGGCCTTTGTCCATGGGGAGCTCTGACCCACTAAGGGTGTTCAGAGCTCTCCAGGCTCCTTCCCCACCCACCACCACCACTCGTGGCTCAGCTCGGCAGTGACATCATCGGTGGGGATCCGGCTCCGAGGCAGAACCCCCAGTCCAGAGGGTGCAGGAGAGGCCTGAGCAGGGCCCCCCAGGCGGCTGCCTGCCTTCCGGAAGCGGAGCCCAGTGGGGCCCTGGAGCGGCCGGGAGGCGCCCTCGCCCTCCGAGAGCAGCCTGGGGACCGTGCCTGTCTTGAGGCCCGGTCAGGATGAGGGTCGGCCCCTCTGCCCCACTGGGGCCCGGCCCCCTGGGCTGGAGGGAGCTGCTGGCTCCAGGCGCCCGAGCCATGCGACGCCGTCGCTCTCATGTGTGAGGGCCCCCGGGCCCCTGTGGCGCTTTCTGCAGAAGCCGTTGGAGGAGGCCCAGGCCCTTTGTTATTCCAGGTTGTTTTATTTCCAGCACAGATTTCCATTCTGTCTCCACCAGGCTGGAAAAAGCCGCCTCCATCGGATTCCCACAACCCCAAGATCCCGCCTCCTCGGCCGAAGCCGAGTGCAGCTTGGGGCAGAAATAGCCTCTGTGAGCCAGAGAATGTGTGGGCGGCTGGCGGCGCTGGTGGGAAGCGCTGCACAGCACTGAGGTCACCTGGCCTGGTGGCTACGACCGGCATCCGTGATCTGTGGGCAACTTGGGCGGCTGGCTCCCGACGGGGGGCGGTTCAGGATGGAGCCTGTGTCCTGGCTTCCATTCCGTGGTTCTCTTGGGGTGTGAGGGCTCCCCTCAGCTCAGAGTGGGGGAGGCCCCAAGTCCTCAGCACCGCCCGCCCACAGGTGCCCACAAAGTCCCCTTCCAGCCGGCAGGGACCCTCTAAGAGAGCGCTGCTACCCCAAGGACCCCATGGGTGCCCCGCTCCCTGGCTGTTCCCTGTCCGCCTTCCAGGCCCACAGGAGTGGTGCACCGTCCCTGCACCCCCAGACCTGCTCCCTGTGGGCACATGGCAGGGGCCTCCCGGCCACAGAACGCGTGGAGGCCTGTGGCACGCCATCAGGTGGGGCATGCCTCGCCCTGTGTGCTGGGCTCGTAATCCCAAAAAGCCAAGGACTCAGGGTGAACGTGGCAGGTCATCTGGGGGCAACAGGGGCCCCTCCAGGTGCCTGTGACTCGTGTGAGGCGATGGGTCAGGTCCGGCTGTGGGACCTGTAGCCTCTGGCAGTCTGGTCCTTCCCAGGGGGCTTGTGACAAAGGCCACCTGCGGGGCTTGGGGGACGCACACTTACCCCTTGGCCATGCACCACGGGCCTCCACCGCCCCGGACGGGGTTGGGGGGCCAGGCTAGCGGGTGCGTGAAAGCTGCCTGCAGTGGGAGAGGGGAGGGTGCTGGGTGGAAGCGGCATGGGGTCAGGGCTTGTTGCACCTTCCTGGACTCCCTGCTCCTGGGAGCGGGGCTCCCTGCACCCCCACGCCCTCCCCGCCCTCCCCACCAGGCCCCCGAGCGGACAAGCTCCAGTGTCCCCAGAACTCCTTCCAGACGAAGAAGCATGAAACCCTCTGAAAGCTGAGCTGAGTCCTGACAGGGACGCCCCCAGCTTCCAGAGGCCCAGGGCCCTTGCGCGGGGCCACCCCGACAGATGGCCCGACCTCCCGCCTCCCCGCTGTGCGTCCGAGCCTTGGCCTCCGTCTCGTGAGGACCCCCCTGGATGAGGCAGCCTCATCTCCCATTTCGAGATCCTTGAAGGGGTCACACCTGCAAAGACCCTTTTTTCTTATAAGGTCACGTTCACAGGTTCCAGGGATTAGGGCCTGATATCTCTGTGGGACCATCACAGGGAATTTGGGGCTTGATAATGGAGGAGAGAAACAATGGCATTTGGCTCAATATCACAGTAAACAGGGGCCGCTTCATGCTGCTGAGCAAAAAATGTCCAAACTCAAGCAGTTTTGTAGAAGACAACGGTCTACCCCGATTCCAGCCAATTTCTCAAAACACAGGGACCGCCCCTCTGTGCAGCAGGGCGCCAGTTTTCCAGGAAGCGTCAGGACGGGGAGGCCTGTGGCTCTCTGGGGGAGCCTTTCCCACGAGCTGTCACCCTAAATAAGTTCAGAGGCCCAAGGTTTGGGTTCCAAGCTCCTGTGAGGATCGGCCGGGACCTCGATCCCAGGAGGCAGGAAAGTGGACGCCGGCCCTCTGCCACCGGCCTGCGAGGGCCTGCTTGGTGAGAGACGCCGCTGCGGCCCCGCACAGCGGGAAGCGTGAACCTCCTGGACTGGCGTGAACCTTCCGGGACTGTCCCCGAGTGTGAGCGCAGGGCCGACAGACCCCCAACTCTCTGGCCGAAAGTCCTTCCTGTACTGGGTGGCCGCCGCAGCCGGTCTCTCTGAAAGCCACAGCATGTCGGAGCAGGGAAGGCCCCAGGACTTCTTCATGGCTGAGCGTCCGGCCCAGCGAGGGCCACGGCCAGCTTGAAGCCACACAGGCCAGGTCCCCACCCTGCACGGCCCACCCGCCCTGTGGTCCCGAGGTCCCATGGGCTGACAGAGCAGAACTGGACACGCTGGCATGGAGGAGCTGCCAAGTGAGAACGCAGGGGCCAGTGATCAGAGATAAACCACGACCAGGTGCCGACAGCGATCGCTCATCCAGAACATTCTATGTCCAAAGTGGTTGGCGGGGCCTGATGTGTATCATGTCATGTAAACACTCATTCCTTCACTTAGCAAATTTTTTTTACATAGACTTACAATTTTAGAAGGTTGTAGATTTACAAGAAAACCTACAGTCCCGCTGTCACCCTCATCTGCAGCGAGGCGCATCCCTGACTATGAACAGGCCAGAACTGACACGCCACACAGTTTACTCAGGTGGCCCTGCCTTCCCAACGTCCCTTCTGCCCCAGGACACCAAGTACATCTGTCACGCATCCTTAGCTCCTCTGGGCTGTGACGGGTGCTCAGACTCGCCTGGCCTTCGATGCCCTCGGCAATTTGAGGGGGGCTGGGCAGGTGAGGCACTGATCGCCCCTCTACCAGGATTAGTCCGAGGTTTTCTCAAGACTGGACGGGGCTGGGGGTTTTGGGTAGTGGGTCCCAGAGGAGAAGCGCCTTCCTCACCCATCGCATCAGGGTGCCCGCCGCCGTCGTGCCGTCACCGCAGGTGCTGGCCGGGGCCACCTCGCTCAGGTACCTCCGCTGTTGAGTTACTGTTTTTATCCTCTGCTCTCTGGAAGGACGTCACTAAGCTGGCCCACTCGGGAGTCTCCTGGGGGGCTCCACATACATTTTGGGGAGCCCTTCTGTCTATGGGGTCTCTTCTCCCCCATGTGTCATTCAGTCATCCTCAGTGTGGCCTCCAGGAGATTCCCATTAGACTTTGGGGAGCCCAATATTTCTGAGCCACTGCCGCGTGCCAGAGAGCAGGCCCAGAGCCCGGCTGCTGTCCGCTCAGGGGATCTGGCTGGAGGGGCAGTCGGCAGAGCACCCTCAGGACAGCCGCCACCTGGGGGTCCTGCCCGCCCAGGGCCCAGAAGCCCACAGGGCTCAGGCATCAGCGCGTGAAGTTGGGGGAGACCCTTCAGGCAGGAGTGTATTTGGGGACCCTGGGGACTTGGGTGTGAGCAGAGGGTGACAAAGGTGAGAGCGGTGGGCAGGAAGGACTGCGCTGGGGCCAGACGCGGAGGCAGCACACGTGATGCTGCGGGTGAGGCGGCTGCTGGGGTCATCCCGGGGGTCCAGAGAACAGGGCTGTTTCCGGGCAGGAGGGGCCCCGCTGGCAGTGGCTCTCGGACAGTGTGGGGGCCAGGGTTCCAGAGCCCCAGCGTCGCAGGTTCCGGAGTACTTCCTCATAGGGACGGAGGACCGCAGCATGCTGTGAGTGCAGGGGAAGCCGAGCAGAGGATCTAAACCTGTGACGGCTCTGAAGTGGAAAACCCACTGTTTTCCCTGAAAGCCGCCCGGCTGGAGACAATGCGGTTCTGTTTCTCAGACTCTGTGAAATCTGGCTGATTACTCACCCTGGCAGGCTTCCTGGTGGGGGAAGGGGCGCGGATGCTGGGCTTAGGGAGAGACAGGGATGCCAGTCATGGTCCCGCACCAGGGAGATCTCAGAAGTTTCCTCTCCAAAGCCGGGGGGCAGCCTTGAGGCCTGAACTCAGATGGCTTTATTCCCAAGACTTTCTTATGCTTTGTGGGCATGATTATTATTTTTTTTTTTTCAAGGGAAGTTTACTTTAAGAGAAAGAAACAAATCTGCCATTCTCCAGTCCTTTGAAGGGCTGCGCTAAGCTGGGTTGAGCAGAACTGGCTCCGGTCCTGGAGAACAAAATGCTCCCGTGAAATCAGGCGAGGCAGACGTGTGTGCTCAGCTTGCAGCTCGCTTACCTGCCACACAGGGGACTTCGGATCCAGCTCTGCCATGATCTGCTGTGTGATCCCAGCGAGATATGGGCATCGCTGAGGCCTGGCAACCCGAGAGTAAAACAGGTGTAAGAATAGGCCCCGTGTTGCAGGATTAGCGTGAGAGGAGTCACTTGATGGCCTATTTCCCTCTGATAGAAGACCAGCTCCGTGAGGCTGAGGCCACATCTTTTCCATCCGTGGTTGTGAGCCCTCTGAAGCGTCACCTGCTCGTCACGATCACAATGGCTGTTATTGTCACTAAAGCAACTTTGATCTCCAAGTTTCTAAAAGAAATAGAAGGCTCATGCCAAATGCTACAGTGCTTTGCTTCCCCAAAGCTAGCTCTAGGCCTAAGTGAGCTGGCCTCCCACATCACTGCCTGAAGCTTCAAGCCCAGAACCTGGAGTGAACTTGGACTGTTTCTGGGCTGGACCTCCTCCAGCCTACGGCTATGGGCCCCCCAGGACAGTGAAAGATGATCAGTCTGTGGAAGGAGGCAGTAAGGTGAGGGGTCAGCCCTGCTGAGCCGGGCTGTCACATGGGAGCCATTCCTTCCCTTCCAGGAAATCTTCCTAGAGTAAAATAATCAAACATGGCCCATGTGGTCCCTAAATCCCTTCCTGTGTGACCCAATGATTCAGACTTTGATGGTGTCTCCCCAGAGGTAGAACACAATGCCTGTTGCCTAACCCATACAATGCTGAGTATATTGTCTGTTATTTTGGCCCCTAAAAGTTTTTATTTAGATGGTCAGTGCCTATTTCCATTGGTCTGTACTGGAATCTGTTGAAATAACCCCTGGTTGGGGCAAAACTGCACATTTAGTTTATGATTGTTTCCTTAAATTCCATGGAGGGCAGCAGAGTGTTTGTGGCATTTGAGAGCAGTGATCAGAGAATGCAGGCTGCAGCGGAAACTTCTGGGCATGCATTCCATTCTTCTCATTCTAGAGTCAAGGATGGGGGAGCTAAGAAAGGGAAGTGATTCTGGAGACTTCCATGGCATCTTACCCACATATCTGTTCCCATAATTCTGTGCCCCAGCTTAGCGCCACAGAAAGGAGCACAGCTTTGGGTTCCTCTGCCGTTTGCCGGGGGATTTTGTCTGTTATTCAACCACCCCACACCTGTAAAGTGGCCATAAAAGTAGCACCTGCTTTGTGGTATTGTGCAGCTTGAACACAGGGGACGTGCACAGACAATGCCTGGCATAGGAGGTCAGGTGGCACTTAATTATCATTATTACTGAGTCTCCTTCCCCAAGGATGCACCTAGCTTAGCACTTTCATCTCAGTGTTTGGATGACGCTCAGTGAAGGTTTGAGGAATGACTGAGACCATATCCAAAAGCTGACAAGAGCAACCTGCAACTCAGCTGTGAGTAACAGCTTGTCTTAAGTTCTTGGGGCTGATGTCCAAGTTTTGGGATTCTCTCAACTACCAGACCCTAAAAACCTGAGAACAGGGTCCATATCCTATGTGTCTATGTCTTAAGGAGCTGTTGAAGAATTCTATATGGCAACTACAAAACATTATTGAAAGAAATTTTAAAAGACCTAAATAAATGGAGCTATACCATGTTCATGGATTCAAACACGCAATGCCATCATGATGTCAGTCTTCCCCCAAATTTATCTATACATTCAAAGAAGTCCCAATCAAAATCCCAGAAGACTTTTTTTTTTGTAGGAAATGCTGTTTCTGGGAGTTATAAGGAAATACAAAGGATCTAGAATAGCTAAACAATCTTAAAAAAGAACAAATTAGAGGAGTTACACTATCTGAATTTTTCTTACTATAAATCCACAGTAATCAGGAAATTATTGTGTTGGAATACAGATATGAAAATAGTTCAATAAAACCAGAATAAAGAGTCCAGAAATAAAACACATATACAATTAACTGATTTTTAAAAAAAGATGTCATGGCAACTCAGTGGGGAAAGCAAAAGTCTTTTCAGCAAATAGCACTGAGACAGTTGCATGTCCAAATGAACAAAAGTGAACCTCTACCTCACTTTTTACATGAAAGTTAATTTGCAATGAATTGAGGACCTAAGAAAGAGAGACACACAAACACACACAAGGGAAAATAGGGCTGGGCCCCTGGCAGGATTGTGGGGGTAGGAGCAGAAGGAAACCTACTCAGGACCATGAAGAGTGGAGCCAAGGCCCTTGCTGTGGCCCGGCTGCTTCACCTGCACAGGTAGCTGTGCGTCTGGGTGCCCGTTTCCCTGCCTGAGATGTGCGGGGGTGTGATAAATGGCTGCAAAGTTCAATGCCCTGAGTTCATAAACATGTTCTAACAGCCCCTCTCTCTATTCCACCTGGCAGTCAGCCTATCGCACCCTCCACCCCTGGTGCTAGTCTAGCATACACTCAATTTTATAAATTCTGCACAAACTAAAATTAATTGGGGAGAATTTTCCCCAAAGCTTTTCTCCACTTCTCCACATTTGGCCACATCTGGCCAAATTCATCTGTGTGGTTTTTTTCATGGTAATTTCCACAGTGGTTTCTAAATGCCTTGCCATGTCTCAGAACAGATCGCTCATCCTGACGGTGCTTTCTCTGCTCCCCAAGAAGTGGACAACCGTTTCTCTTCTGTCCACCCTGTGTCCACAAGGCCCCTGCAGTCAGGCACTGGGCCTCATGCAGTTTGGACCTAGCTGGTAAATGGCCTTTCGGCTCCATCTGGGCAGTGCAAGTGGCCTCCAGTCAGTCAAGGCTGGGACAAGTGTGGTGAAATCCCTTCAATAATCTAGTGGTAACAGTTCACAACTAAGACAGCAGCAGACACACTGCTGTCTGGGAAACGGCAACCTTCAGGTGACTCACTGGGGCGGGGAGGGGGAGGCACCCCGACCATTGGCTTCACCAGAGCCTCTCCATCTTCACTGGTCTGTCTTGGGTCGAGGGGCCACTGATTTCTCTGGGAAGCAGCATGGCCCTTGAGCAACCAGGAAGCCCAGTGGTGAGGTTTCCGCAGCCCTCTACCTGACGACAGCCAGCAACGTTCCGATGCTCCATGCAGCTGGTCGCCTGGGAAATGACACGTGCTGTCCTTTGGGCAGGGGGCAACCTCCCCCTAAAACAGTGAGCAGCAGCCCCACTGGACACTAGGATCGAAAGTTCCCGGGCCTCACCCTGACCTATGAGGCAGAAGCTAGGCAGGGGCCGGGAGGCCCAACAAGTTGAAACAGGTTGAAACAAGCCTTTGGGCAAATGCCAGGCCTGCTCAGACTTGGGAATGACTGTGCCAGGACCCCTCTCACCCCCTCTCTGCCCAGCTGGCACCCACGAGCCTTCGATATGCCCCTCTCCCGGGATCCTCTGTGCCTGTGACCCCAGCGCCTCGAGCTTCTCCCACTGGGGTAGGCGTCACTCCAGTTTCTGCCTGCTCCCTGGGGTAAATCCCCTGGTGAAGGCCCCGCCCCACACAACAGGTGTACTACAAGCATTAATGAATGGATGGATGCACACATGAGCAAATGAGTGAGAGAACCAGACCCAATCGGGCCTTTTCTGGGGGCAGTGTTGCCGTCATGAACATGGACACGGCAGAGCTCCGCCCATGGACTGCTCTCTGTGCCTCGTGGCGGGTGGAGAAGACAGGGACAGGGCCCCGGGGGTGCAGGCCCAGGCTGACGGTGCAGCTAAGTGCTCTGGGAGCACCAGCTGACCCTTCCACGCCCAGTGCTCTCTGCACAGCACCCGGACAGGCCTTCCTAACTGCTTTGGTTGGGTGAGCCAAAGTGACCATTCTGGCGGCCGGCCTGGAGGACGTCCAGGTGATGTGTGGCTGGAGGACGTCCAGGTGATGTGTGGCTGCTCCAGCCTCACCCCTGAGGTCTGGTCGGGCCGCCACTGTGACCAGGGCACACGGCAGTGGCCCTTTGTTTTGGAGTTGGTGGCTGGGTGCAGTTTCCAGAGCAGCTCTGGTCCAGGGTAAACAAGCCTTGCCTGATGGATGATGTGGGAAACGGCCTAATAGGTCAGGAGGCCTGACTCAGGAGGGGAGCAGGACGCTTGGGGTTGAGAATGCCCATCTTACTGGGGCTTGTGAGGAAGGTGACTGTCATGCTGTGACTCATCTGGGAACTGTCCAGAGCGACCGCAGCCTGTCCGCCTCTGATTTCTCCCAGGCAGCTGGCCCCCCAGCTCCTGGACATCTCCAGGACTCACAGAGCGGACACCAGCAGGGAGCCTGGGAGGATGCAGTCCAGGGTGGGAAAGGCCAGGAGCGTACGCGGCCACTCTCGGACCGTAAGAACAGGCCCGCCTCCACAGCCTGCAGAGGCAGCCACTGTCTTCCGCACGGTTCGCTCCCCCTTGCGACCCAGAGCTCGTCTGTGCTGCCGGAGCGCCTCCTGCGGCAGTGAGCCTGCGCTCTCCCACGACGGCGCCTCTGCCCATCCCAGGGGGCGGCCTCATCCCGCGGGCCCCGCAGGCCACACTCATCTCCCTCTCCGCCCTCGGTGCAGCCGCCAGCCTCACCCGGAGACAGATGCCTGGGACTAGGCAACGCTGAGCCTTCTGCAAAGTCTTCTGATGGGTTCACGGCCTTCCCTTCAGCAGGGATGTGTTGGCACAGGTATCTCCTTACAGACAGTAAGTTCCAGGTCTCTGGGCCACAGTTTCTTTGCTTTCGTAGATCTTGGGCTTTCCGAGCGACACCACTGGGTGTATAACATGGCCTGGTTGTCACATTTAGGTGACTATTTTATGCTCATCTACCCATCCACCCACCATCCATCCATCCACCCATCCATCTCCCCACCCACCATCTGTCCATCTATCTGCTATCCATCCATCTACCCAACCATCCGTCCACCTGTGCATCTACCCGTGTATTTACCGACCGACCCACCCATCCATCCAAATCCCACATAGGACACAGCTGCTCTGCCCGACTCCCTGTGCCTGCGCTGGGAGGGCAGGGCTGCGAGGTGACATTCCCTAGCTCGCCTGGAGCACGGGCTGGAAGAGCTCTGGGTCCTGACGTTCAGTCTGTGGCCAGTCAGCAGACGGCTGCAGAGCAGGGGGCAAGTGCCAAGTGCGAACACAACTGAGGGGCACTCAGTCTGCCTGGAGGGACCGAGGGAAACTTCCAGAAGGGGCTGTGGTCGGAAGCCACTTGTAGGCAGGGCTTGGCACAGGACCGCTCAGCAGGACGGGCCCGGATGAACAGGTGGGCACACAGCTGAGTGCTCACAGACGGGGGGCAGACCTGCCCGGGGCCGGCGCGGCACAGCCCGCCTCAGGTGGGTGCCCTGGGACCGAGCTTCTGAGTGGAGCCAATGAGTCAGCTGCCGGCCAAGGACACTTCACTGTTTTCCAGACGCCGAGAGCCACCTCCTGACATCTTGTGCCATGAAGTGACTTAAGCATCTGGATAGTAGACGCAGGGGAACGCAGACAGCCAGGGCTGCGGCGGGGCCCCGCAGGGGGAGCTCGGGGTGGTGGACACCCCCAGCCCTGGCTCGGGAGCAAGTCCAACGGCCTCGGTTCCCTTTATGTTTGTTCATTCCATGAAGCATCCCCCTTGACTCATGATTTCCCAACCAGCTCCTCCTGCAGCCTAAGAAAGCAAGAGTGAATAATTGCCCTGGGTTTTTGCTTCTTGGGCTTTTTCCTTCATCACAGGAATGTGTAAACACCCTGGGTTTTAAAGACAGCCTGCCAAAGCCCGTGTGTCAGATGCTCTCCTTGCTTTCGGGCGATGGCTGGAGCCCCCACGGGGCCGGGCTGGCCCCTCCTTCATGAGCTGCAGGGACCCTGGCCCGGGAAGGTGGTGGGGACCCAGCCAGAATGTCGTGTGTTTCCGTGATGGGCTGAATCATGTCTCCCCAGAACGCATGTGACATTCTACCCACCAGGACCTCAGAATGTGACTGTATTTGGAGATGGGGCCTTTAAAGAGGTGATTAAGTTAAAACGAGGTCACATGAGGTCACACAATAAAATCCGGTCACAGCTCCGATCCACTGTGGCTGGTGTCCTTATAAGAGGAGCTCAGGGCACAGACACACACAGAGGGACGGCCACGTGAGGACCTGGGGAGAGGGCGGCCGTCTGCCGGCTCAGAAGGGACCAGCCCTGCCCACACCTCGGTCTGGGCTCCAGCCACCAGGACCGCGAGGCAGCAGATGCCTGTGGCTGCCAGGCCCCCCCCACCAGCGCATGGAGCTGACGCCTACACCGTGCTCCCCTCCTGTGGGCCTGGGGGCCTGGGGGTGAGTCCCCGTCCCCTGCTCCACACGCAGCTCTGTGGAGATGCTGGCTGGGGGTCTTCAGCCTCTCAGTACCTCCTGGGGTGCAACAGGAGGGAGCAGATAGGCCCTGGCGGGCGAGCGAGTGTGGGGGCCGACCCACATGGCAGCACGGGGAGAAGGAGCCTGTGCCTGCCTGGCCCGCGTCGGGGAAGCACTCGCACTGCCTGGCGGGTCTGTGGGCGCCATCTGTGCAGGGCAGAGAGCACGCTCGGGCGGAGAGACTGGCTTCCCTCACAGAACCCACCTTCACGTGGCCTCCTACACCCAAGCTGCCCTTCTGGAGAGCCGCACACCCCCTGGCAGGGTGAGGCACTCCGGGAGACACCTGGGGGGTTTTCTTCTCTGGCATCACCCCTTTCTCCACCCAAATGCCACCAGCCACCAGAAAAAATACAGACCCACCAAACTATTTCCCCCATGTTCCCCTCCCATGGAAGGTCAGGATGAGGGTGACGACGGGTCCTCGGGGGCCTCGGCATGTCCCGCTAGCCCCAAACTGGCTTTGCAGCCTCATCTCCACCTCCTTCCAGCTCTCACCCCTCAGGGTCAGGCTGGCAGGTCTCATGTACTGTCAGGGGCCCACCTGCACCACAACAGTCCGGTGCTTGTGAAACATGCTGGGTCCTGGGTACCCAGGGCACCCCATCTACCAGGGAAGGGCCCTGGAATCTGCATTCCAGCAAACCCCCCAGCACCCCTGTCCTGTGCCCACGGCACTGACTAGGCCAAGCCACTCCCCCTCCCTCCACACACACTGCCCTGACCTTTCCACGCTCTCTGTCCAGCGAACTCCTATTCATCCTTCAAAACCTAGGTGAACTGTTACTTCTACCCCTTAGAGTGTCTGCCAGGTGTACACACCTAATTTTTACTCTGTGCTCACCTAATACTTTGCCAACAGTTCTATGAAAACTCTCACACTCTGGCATAGGGTCTCTGCTTGCGGTTTGAGTGTAGGAGTGTGTGTATCGTAGCATAGATGTGAGTGTGTGTCGGGGCATGTCCTCCAGCAGGGCAACAGCCCCAGGAAGACAGTGGCCTCACGTGTGCATGAGAGGCATCTAGAAATGAGGCCTGGGGGAAGGCACCAACGTGGTGACAAGTGGTCACAGCAGAGGACGTGTGGGCTGGCCTGGGACGGAGGGGCAGGGCCTGTCTTCAGAGTCTCGATTTCCTGCCAGGCCGGATCCACCCTGTGTGGATAGATGGGCAAAGGAAGGAAACTGCTGGGCTTAGAGCAGTTCCAATCTGGAAACTCGCAGCCACCCTGCTGTCCTAAGAGCCATGGCACACGACAGGCCAGGGGCCAGCTGGCGTGGAGGCTGGGTGGCCAAGAGGTCTGGCATCAGCCACCCCTGTGGGTCAGCATAGACATTCATAGCCACAGCGGCCCTTTCCTACAGGCGGTGGCAGGCTGTCCCCGTGGCAGCTGGGCTCCAGGACTCTGGCAGGTGCAGCGTGGAGGGGAGGGTACCCTTTGTCCAGTTTGCACTAACCCTGCTGAGCGCCCAGGCCCCAGCCCGTGCACTAAGAGGCGTGCCAGCTACTGGGTGGGGTTGTGCAGGGGGTGCTATCCGGCTCCAGGGATGGGCTCGCGGCCTGGCTCTGCCTCCAGCCCCTCAGCAGCAGACCAGGGCTCTGGCAGGTGAGGGACAACACATTCCCAGGTGGCCGGTGCGGTCAGAGTGTGATGGCGCCTTTGAGAACATCTGCCCAAATGGCCTGCGGACCCTTCTGGGGCAGACGGTCCATCCCTTCCGGATGCTCTGGGCACAAAGGAGAGCTGGCCAGCAGAGATGAGGGGGCCCCTTCGGAGGGCACTGGTCCTGCCTGGCTGCGAGGGCCCCACAGGGCGTGGGAAGCGGCCTCAGGGAGCAGGGAGCAGGCCCAGCTCTGGCTGCTCCCCAGTCTGGGCTGCACCTCGGAGGTGAGGAATTCGGGCTGGGCCCCAGGACCACAGAACCCAGGCCGGCCCACAGCTCCTATGCAGGGAGGAAGAGGAAGAGGGAAGCCACCGTCCCCAGGGGGGCTTGCACAGAAAGGGATGCCCACGCCGTGTCCGGGGCCCTCCGGGGAACCACAGAGCAGGGCCCAGCCGTGGGGCTGCTCAGCGGGCCCTCCTGGAAGCTGGGGTCCGCACGCTCCCCAGGCCCTGCCCACCACGCGGGGGCCCTGGAGCGGGCTTCCTGTCACAGGCTGTGGTTTACCTCCCCAAGCCCATGGCGGGCTGCCGGGCAGCTCTGTCCTCTGCCTTGCCAACAGCAGCAATGGGAAGCAGACCCTCATCTCCAAGCGCCCACCCTCCTGGGCATTTATAGAGCGTTAAGTCACCCTCAGCCCTCTTGGCCCCCTGGGTCCCCGACAGAGTATGGGTGGGTCAGCCCTGAACCCTCCCAGTCACCTCCCCACGTGCCTAAATGAGGAGGGGCCACAGCCTGGGGCGCCTTCCCAGGCCTGCCCCCCAAGGGACGGGGTCGGACCCAGCTCTGCTCGGGGGCTGTGTGCCACGGCCTGGCCCTGGTTACCTCTCCACGTCAGGAATGGCCTCCAGCAGCTCCAAGGCCGCCAGGATGCCAGCTGTGAGATCAGCACCCTGGTGACCTCACACCACCTCTCTCTGCCGAGGGAGCTTCGGCAGGCACCTGCTGTGGACCCCAGCCTGTCGCACATCCAGTGAGAGAAGGCGCCATCGCAGCGGGCGAGTCCAGGCAGCCCCGGCCCTTACCTGGGCCCTGAGGAGACCCCAGTTTGCCTCTAGGACCACAGAGGCAGCCACAGGCGGAGGCCCATTCCCACTCGGCATCGGGGGCCATTCTCCTGGGCCTCCGGGGTTCCATGTAAATAAACTCCTCACGAAGCAACAGAGGCACTTTTGGCCACGCTGCTGCCCTGGGGAAGCGGGCTCACAGCCGCGTGTGGGCGCTGAAATGTGGTGCGCGCACATGGACGCGAGCAGAGCGTGTGAGAACGCAGGGGCCGCTGTCCCCAGGCCGCGAGGACATGGGTGTGGGGTCTGCGGGAGCAGAGCTGGTGCCAGCCCTGCGGTGCGCCCGCACCATCCCCACGCCATGAGGGAGGGCTGGCAGCAGGGCCTAGGACATGCTGAGGGCCCCCTGATAACAGGGGTGTCCCAAGGGGCACGTGGGCTGCGCCCTTCGCTTCCTAGTCACCTCCAGCTGGCCTTGGGGGACCTCATGGCTGTAGACAACAGCTGGAGGATGCACCCCAAAAGTTCCCCAAAGCCACGTCCCACCAGGAGGGGCTCGCTGCCCCCGCCTCGAGGTGCTGGAGTCCACAGACTCCTCGGTGCTATCCTGTGCGCCGCGTGCCCACCCCTCCCAGTTCCAAGCATGCTTCTCTGGGCTATTTGGTCAATGCATCTCCATCCCCAGGGGTCCCACAGTCTGTGCTGCATCTGGCATTGCCTGGCCTTCAACCCTGGCACACAGTGGGCGTGCAATGGGTGTTGAGGCCGGGCGGTCAGCATGCCCACAACAGCTGAGCTGCACATGGAACCCCAGCCCCCCAGCTGCCAGCCGCGTGCTGGGAACTCCCCCTTCATCAGTACACACGTAGTAGAGGAATGACTTGAATCTGTCCTAATGCTCTGCAAGAGAGCCTTTTTTTAATGTCAGGGGTAGCAGTGACCGGGAACTGCTCACTCCCTATACCTCCCCAGCTGATGGGGACAGGCTGGGTGGAGCAGGTGCTGGGAGCACCCCTCAAACCTTCAGGGGCAGGGGACACGGGGCTGGTGGCTTGCAGCGCACAGGCACGGCCTTAGTTCCGCTCCACACGGAGAGCAGATGTTCGGGAAGATGGAGCAGAAGACCGAGGCCCAGGAAGGCCTCCTCCCCGCCTGCCAGTCCGTATCAGGGCAGCCTCACACCTGAGATGCCAGGAAGGTAGGCGTGCTCTGGGCCCGTCAGGGGCCACCACGGACATGTGGGGATTCAGGAGCAGACCCAGCCCATGCGTCAGCCATCACATGGGCACGCCCCAGTCTTATCTAATGGCAAAGCAGTAGATAAAGAATCCTGGAGGCCCCGGGCTCCTTTTCTGCAGGTCCTTGTTAATAACGGAAAGAATCATTACTCCTTCCTTTTCTTTACACAGTAGGACAAAATGAAACGAAATGATTAAGTGAACCTCTTCTCAAATTTTTTCCTGCTTTACTCAACTGACTGTCAATTTTGGATTGTAAAATATACAAAACATATAGAAATCAGGAGGCCCCGTGGAGAAGGCCAGGAAAGTGCAGAGGTCACATGGCAGAGATTTGAGCTCCACACTCCTCGGTCCCGCACCAGGGCTGACATGCCAGCCGACCAGCAGCGTGGATGCGGCGCCCCCACAGCCACTACCATCAGTCCCAGCCAACCTGCAGGATAAAACCCGTCATTCATCTGTCATTCGATCCAGACCAGCACATGTTTGAAAGGGGAGGCTGGCCCTGCCTCCGGACGCCTGGCAGAGGGTGATGGCTAGGCCTGAAGAAGACACGATTCTCTGCATGCAAAGCAGCTTTCTAGCCGAGCACAAGTGGTTTGCAGGTTCCAGGGGTTTAGTAAGTCAGCCCTCAGCCCTCCATCCCGTGTCCACGTCCCCGCTCTGCCCCTCTGTTCTGGGAGAGGGCTTGGATCTCAGTGGCTGTAGGTGGGTCACAGAAAAGAGGTGGCTTCAATCTGCTGCCCTTGGTCCTGGCTCTTCTCAGACAGGTACCCTCTGAAGAGTCTTAATGAAGTAGATTTGCAAACCCCGTCTCCCCCCAAGAGACTGGAGGAGAGGCACTGAACTACGAGGCTCTCACCTGCCTGAGATGGGCATGGACAGACAGGCAGCACCGGCCCGGGCCCTCCCGCTGGGACCAGCCTGTTGCCCGTGAGGGTCCCTGGTCGCTGTCCTCCTGCCCGTGTCATACTCTGCCGGCCCCCATCCAGCTCACAAATTCTGGCCGAGCAGCTGCCATCCCTCCCCCCCGTGAGTCGGAGGGACACCAACGTGCCGGGATCCTCCCCTGGGAACTCAGCCTGCTGTGGGCTGCAGAGAAGCAGACGTGAAAACCGGAGGCGTGGCTTTATTCTTAATTGCCAAAAACTGGAAGCGCCAAGATGCCCTCCAGCAGGAGAAGGGATAAATACACCGCGGTCCTCCGGACAGTGGAGAGTTACCTGCCTAAAAGCAGTAACTACCGAGCCATGACAAGGCCTGGAGGGCCCGTGAATGCACATCCCCAAGTGGAAGCAGCCGCTGGAGGGCCCCGAGCTGTGAGGGTCCGACTCTGTGACTCTGGAGAAGGCCAGCCCTGGGACAGTGAGAAGCGGGGGGCTGCCAGGGCTGGGGGGAGGCAGGGACAGGTGGAGCCCCGAGGGTGCTCAGGGCGGGGCAAGGACTCCGTGCGACTCCGGTGTGGAGGTCGTGTCCCCGCACACTCATCCAAACCCACGGGGAGCCCGCCGCCAGGACGAACCCGAAGTCACTGGGGACCGTAGTTAATGGTAATCTATTGATATTGGTTCATCAGTTGTAACAAACACAGCACCTCACACAAGATGCTAATTGGGGAACAGAGTGGGGCAGGGGGAGGTGAGAAATAGACGGTATCTCTGGGCTCTCAGATCAGTGTTCCAGAAGCCTAAAACCGCTCTAAAAACAGAAGCCTGTTAACTGAGGACAAATATTGGAGGACGGTGGCTTGCAGCCCGGCCCACCCGTCCTGGGCACCCTCATGGGGACAGTGATCTGGGGTTGCTCCTCAGACCCCGAATCCATGTGCAGCACCGACCCGCAGGGCGCTTACACCGCGCTGGAAACCAGAGGGGCAGGGCCGTCTCTGTGGGTCACCCCCCGCTACTGAACCCCAGTAGGAGGAAGGAGGAAAACACGTGGGCAGGGCAGTAGATGGTATCGGACAGAGAGAGCTGCTTTCCGCCTGGCTTCCTGGTGTGGGCCGGGCAAATGGGTTTCACGCTTGGCGGAAGCGGGAGGCCCCGGAGGAAGGGTGCAGAATTGCGCCCCAGCTCCACAGGGGAGGAATACAGAGACGGCGGGGAACCGAGAGCGTCCCTGGCCCGGCGGCGCCTGGTGGGCCTGTGCTCATCTGTGCAGACGGGCCACGCGGGAGTGTCAGGACGGCGCCGCAGGCGTCCCGCCGGGCACAGGCGCCCTGCTTCTTGCCTGAGTTGGGGGGCCCGTGCTGACGGTCCTTTCCTTTGCTGAGTCCTGGGCCCGGGCAGGTTTCCGGGAGCACCTGTGCATGCTGGGGGCTGGGGTGGAGCGGGGCCACGCCCCTCACATGCCTCCCAGGGCCCAAAAGTCCCAGCAAAGCTTCTGAGCCTCTGACCAGCCCGGGAGCCACACCCTCCTCCTGAGACCAGGGGATAAAGGTGCCTCCCACCCAGGCCGGCCAGCTGCTGCCTGACTGGGACCCGGCTCTGCTCAGCCACGTGGGGCTTTGGGGGGCTTTGGGACAGGGATGGAGGACACCCACGGGAACTCCCGGCCTGGAAGGGGGTCTCCCTGGCTCGGAGTGGCCTCTGCACAGGGCCCCGCCCCCCCGCCCCCAGGACAGACTCAGGGCCCCTGGCTGTGCCCCGGCTGACCCAGGCCCGCCCCTAAGGCACACCTGGGCCCCGAGCTGCGCCCCCGAGCGGAAGCCGCCTGCCCTGAAGTCAGCTGCTCCTCAGCTGCTGCGAGGCTGGGTCTGCAGGAGGTCAGAATGAGCGCATCCCCAGTGTTTAAGGCTGACAGGCCTTAAATCCTCTGCTCACTTCAGAGGGAATCCAAGCTCACTCACATCCGAACGCCAGCTCTCCTCGGGGGCCTAACGACAGACCACAGTGACCTCAGAGGGTCCCGGAGGTGCCTGCTGACCTTGCGGGTGGGGGTCTGGGATGCCTGGTGGCCTCCAGGTTCAGAAGTACACGGCCCCCCAGATAAGCCGGCCCCCCAAGCCAGGGAGCTCCCTCCCACAGGCGAAAGATAATTTCATATTCAGAAAAGCACTTAAACAGCAGAAGTTCCTGTGGAAACCACATGTGGAAAACCCACCAACAGGCGGGCCAAACTCCCAAGCTGAGGTTCAGAGCTGCAGAGGGCCGGCGCAGGGCCGGCGCAGGGCTGCGAGAGGATGGGGCAGAGGGCGGGGAGGCCGACCGAGACACAGCCCCCAGCGCAGACAGGGCACCAGGCTCCCGCTGGCTTCCGCAGCCCACCTCCCATTGGGGGATGGGACGGTCTCCAGCGCAAACGGTGCCAAATGGTTTGTCTCCTCACGGTGGCTTTCCCGACCGGAGGCACCTCCACAGGCCTGCTTGGCCACGGGGCCACCCAGAGGCTCAGGTTCGGGCTCCCAATTCATGCCCGGCCAGGTGGAACTGTTTTTAAGCTTAATCAAACTCTCTCATCAAAACTGAACTCTTTCAAGTTACCTGTGGCTGGGAGGCTCCGTGCTGTGTGTCTGGACGCCTGTGTGCACGAACACTTGTCTCCCTCGGAAATCTCCAGACCAGTCTCCCACTGCCGCGCAGACCCGTCCAGGGCACTGTTACTGACTTTCCAAAACTCGGGGTGACGCCACGCCCAGACCAGGAAGGGAGCACGGGGTCAGGCTCTCGGTGGACTGGGGCCGGCGCAGCCTCCAGCTCTGGGATGCAGGCAGGGAGCAGGGAGTCGGCAGACTGCTGACCTTGGCGGGGCCGCCCCAGCAAGAAGGTCAGGGTTTCATCCTAAGCCACACGATGAAAACAGCAGCAGAAACCGGCTACTAGCACAGAGTGGAAGGAGGCCAGCTGTGCACACAGGTGCTGACCCAAAACCTCCTCCCTAGACGGCGGGAAGGACAGGGCGGCACGCACTGGGCAGGCTCTGAGGCCCTCGTGGACAGGGATGGGTGGGGGTCAAGGGCGGACATGCCCCAGCTGCCGGCACTTGGCTGGGAGGCATCACACTGGCCACGGTGCTGCAGACCAGGGGCCTCATGCCCCCTGCCCCTGGCCGTGCCCTTCTAGGATGGGCCTGGGGCCTGTGCGACGCGCTGAGCTGCAGCAGGAGCTCCGGCCGTCACATGCGCGAGGGCGCCAGGGGGTAAGCCATGCTGACCTTGCGCAAGGACACGGCAGGTGCCTCAGGGTGACTTTGCCACACGTGCCTGACCCACGGCTAAGGACAGTGACCTCAGGGTCCACGCACGCCACCAGGCGGCCGCTCTACAAACAGCAGCTGGTGCCTTCGGATGGCCTGTCCCCACGAGGCTTCCAGCCGGAAGGGTGAGGGCAGCCCTGCCGTTCCTCCCTGAGCTCCTGGGGGAGCAGGGAGTGCGAATGGAGCTGAAGTCTCGATTCTCTCATCAAGGAGATCTAGAGGCATCAGCTACTTGGAGGCACAGGGGCGAGGAGCACCCCCAAATGGAGGGCCGAGAACAGGGAACCTAACAGACCTCAAGATAGACCCCAGGCTCAGCCAGCAGCCCAGGGTCCTTCAAAGCAGAGCCGGCCCCCAGGGGCCTGGAGGGTCCCTGGACTCCTTGGGCACCTCGGAAAGGACCCTCAGGACAAGACACACAGAGACCCCGCTGAGGCAGGGAGAGCTGGTGCGGCGGGGGGAGACCGCAGCCCACCTCACAACACACACCCATGTGCACACACACACCACCTGCATGCACTCCTCCCCCTGCATTTATACATGCAACCATGTGCACACACACAGCCCCACCCTGCGTTCATACATGCTCACTCTCCCATGCATGGACTGTTTGGCCAGGAACCATTCACGGGACAGTGGCCGAGAGGGAGGCGGGAAGTGCAGGGCTGCCCGGATCCGATCGTCTGCAGGGATCTGCCGTCGGGGTGACACCCCCCACATCCAGGCCTGCCGGCCGCGGCCCCCCTGACCAGGGGTCAGCGAGGATGGAAAACAGCTGCCTCCTCCCCTTCCATCACCCCCGTCACCGTGGGGCCCACGGCACTGCCTGTCTGCAGAGAAAGGGCCGCTCCCCTTTTACTGGGTGGTCACTCCTTCCCAGCCTCTGACCTGACGGGGGCCGTGGGTCAGGCTGGGGACTCAGTGTTCAGTTAGGGCCTTCTGCACAGTCTCCCAGGTATTTCTTCTTGAAAAACATTGGAAATTGGTGAAAATATTTACATGGATTATCTCTTTACCCTGGTTCTGACTTTGCAGTTTCTTTTTGGTTGATCTGTTTAGTGAGATGCAAAATAAATCTGTTTACATCTGAGCCTAAGACAGGACTGAGGTCCTGGGTCAAACGCTGGGTCAAACGCTGCTTGCGGAGCGTGCAGGGCAGGGGACGCCGAGGGGACAGCAGCCCGCCGTGTGCTCTCCATCCCCAGACGCATGCTCAGCCCGGCTCCCCAGCACCAGGACCCACCACCAAACATCTCGGTCCTCACTAAAAATAAAGCCCACTTTTGACACCTGATGAGCCCGAGCCTCCCACCGGCTGTGAAAACATCGTTTTCTGGGTCAATCCCAACTATGAAAACAATTCATAGGAGAGGAGAAAAGATAAATACACCAAAACATGAGTAATGGGTGTGTCTGGGTGTCTTTTTGCTCTTTTTCTACTTTTCTGTGTTTTCCAAATTTTTAGAATGAGACTGTGTTACAAAAAACAGAAGCTGAAGATTTAGAAAGTTCAGGGTCAGTGCCCAAAATACGCTACCAGGCGAAGCAGCTCACAGCAGACGAACCCAAAGGCCACCGACTCCCCGCCCATCCCAGGAGAGCCGTGACCATCCCAGGAGGCAGGCGCCGTGACCCCCGTCGTCAGAGGAGGAGGATGGGCCCCAAACACACGGCCCGAGGCCCCAGCGGCTCACGTGCATGTCCCGCGCCAGCTACAGCAATGTGGCCTCCAGCGCCGGACAGACGGGTGTCCTCCCTTGGAGACCTGAGGGAGCCACCTGGCGACACCTTGACTTTAGATTTCTGCCACTGGAACTTGAGAGGACACACATCTGTGGTGTGTCCCCGTTATGCCCCTGGTTAGTGGTCCTTTGTCCCAGCCGCCGTGCTCTCAGATCCTGCGGGCCTCTGGTGAGGCTGGGCTTAGGGCCCCTTAGAGAAGCCACGTGCAGTCGGCTGGAGCCACCGTGGGGTCCCGGGGGCCTGTGTCAGCCCCCTGGGCCAGGGGTGAGGAAGACAGAGACAGAAGAGCCGGACGCCCAGGGGCCGGCGCAGCTCTGAGCACCCCGGCCGCCAGCCACAGGTGTGCGCCAGGCCCGGCGTGGACAAGGCGAGCCGGTTCCTGCCTTATGGGTGCATGGTCGGCAGGTGGGTTTCGGAACCACCCACAAGAGCTCACCCCCATCACCTGAGCAGTGATAACGCGGCGTGCGGCCTCCAAAGAGGAGGGAGGGACAGGGCCTTTCTGGGGCCAGTCAGAGAATTCCTTCCGGAGTTTTCTGTGGAGGACTGGAATTTCAACTCGCAACCATGCAGTGTAATTATTTTCCACATGTCCTTTGCTTTGAAATCCACACATCTGAACTCCAGGTGAAGTGAGTGGGGCCAGAAAGCAAGAATGTGAAATAGCCAAAGGGCCAAAGGGGGAGCAGAAGAGGAAATGCAGGGCCTGGGCAAGGTGCGTCTGCTCAGGAGCACGGGAGCCCCGGTCCTCGGCCACATGGCACTCAGGGCTGAGGGCAAGGCGCACCCTCTGCTCAGGCGCCTGTCTCTCTGAAGGGCCTGCCGTAGGAGTGTCCTGGGGCGGCCGTCACCAAGGACCGCGGACCAGGCTGCTTAGGTGGCCGAGATCAAGGGGTCCACAGGGCTGCCTCCAGCACCTCCCAGCTTCTGGGGGCTCTGGGGTCTGTGGCCACCATTGGCCAGCAGGTGCATCAGCCCAGCCTCTACCCGGGGTCTCGTGGCCCCTTAAACAAGCCCGCCTACTGGCCTCATCATAACTGTCACACCTGCAAACAAAGCCGCCTTCATAGGTGCCAGGGGTCAGCACCCATGTTCATAGGTGCCGGGGGTTAGGACCTGAGCTCATCTTTAGGGGGACATGGTTCAACCCACCATGACTGTCAAAGAGTCAAAGCTTTGGAGATGGGGAGATGTTTAAGCCCTCGGCACGCACACACACACACCAGGAGACACCTCAGGCATGGCTTCCTGGGTGCCAATGGACACAAGCCCCATGAAGAACTGCAAAGACAGGCAGGCGGCAGCCTGGCCGCCCATCACCTGGCCTCGGAGAGGAAACGTGCTCCGCTTGCAGGGTCAGAGCCCTGCAGGCCCTTGGGCAGCGCGCGGCCCTTTGAGGCAGTCGCCCCTCTCTCCCGGGGGGTCTCCCTGCTCTCAGCTCATCCCTGTCCACTAATCCCTTTCTTTTGATTAAAAACAAGCCCCTTTATCTAAACGCCCCCTTGAAGTGCTGAATGCTGTGCGAGATCTCAGGATAAGGGGAAAGAACATGTCCGCAGTCTAAACCTTGGGGAAATCTGGGTCGTGTAATCACATGCATTCAACCAGAATTCAGCTAGCGCCGGGAAGTCAGCAGCTCTCACCAGGATGCCCTCAAATGTAATTTTAAACATATTTAAGGAAACTGGAAGCAGCCTGGGGCAAGGTCCTGGGGAAGCCAGCGGGAGCTGTGGGGTGAAGGAGCCGAGTTGGGACACCCCGAGGCTGTGGGATTGGACGGTTGGCCCTGGTGGGGGCACAGAGGCCTGTGCACCAGTTCCACCACCGCCGTGCTGAGGTGGCCTCTCCCACGGGAGTGGGCATGCCTGACCTGGCTCAGCAACCAGAGTGACAGGCCAAAGTCAGACAGTGCCCGAGGCTCACAGAAAAGGGCACATGCACACAGATGTGTGTACCCCCATCCCACATGCGCCCTGATGCTATTATCCACCCCTCACAGCCTATTGGGGTTTTTCCAAGCTACTGCACATTTTTCTGACATGCCCTCTTTTTTCCACTCTATGGTATGGCTACAGATTGCATGCTGGTGCTGTAACCAGAAACGCTTTTGGAACAGCCAGCGGCCTGCACAGCCCTGACCGACTGGCAGAGCCACGGGGAGTCTCCCGTGGGCCGGCTCTGCTGCCCTCTGTCCCCATGACGTCCCCGGCCAGGCCCCCAGCTTCTTGCTTTCTTCAGCACATGGGAAGCACGGCCTGTTTTCCTGAGTGTCTAGTGACCGGCCCTCCCGAGCCCCAAGCCTGCAGACACCTGCCTGGACCCCAGGATCCCCGGCAGACGGCCGCCGCGGGAATGGGTAAGTGAGGGGCAGCTGCGGCTCAGGGAGCTCGCGGGCCTGAAGGAGGCCAGGCAGCAAGAGGGACCTGGCTTGGCAGTCAGGCCCCAAGAGGTGCCATGCCCGGCAGACCTGGTAGGGGTTGCCCCAGACACTGCCCACTACAGCCCCATTGGGTGGCAGAGCAGCCATGTCATCCTGCCCACAACCTCCTCTCCTGGGGCCTCCCATCCTCAGCCAAGCTCGGGTGGTGAAGGGGAGCCCTGGGTACTAGGCAGCCCAAGGCTGGGGTGCTGAGGTCACCTGTGGGCCCCGGCAGGTGCCTCAATGGCAGAGAGGGGCTCGAGGGTGCCTCCCCGGGCCGGAGGAAGGGAGGCCAGGAAGACACGCTGACCAGAGGCTGAGCAGACCCTGACCTGTACTTGCCAGGCCCTTGGTTCCGTCCCATGAGTCCTGCTTTGTGACACTGGGCCTGCGTTGCTATCTCTGTGTCTGCATCCCCAGGGCCTCGCCCACCGCAGCCTGGCACCCAGCAGGGGTTCAGCAGGCAGGAGCTGACTTGAATAGCGTCCCGGGCCGGAGCCATCACCGGCCATTCGGGACCAGCGCCTGGCACAGGCCAGGAGCACAGGTGGTGACTCAGGCGGGCGAGCAGACACCCTAGGCAAAGCCTGAGGAAATCGGTGTTTCGGGCTCAAGGGAGCAAGTGGCATGCGAGAGCCAGATCTCTGCAAAGCACCCTGGTGGGGAGGAGGCCAGGTCAGACTTGGGAGGCGGGTCTGGGAGGAGGGCCCCCAGGCGACAGGTCCTGGGAGCCGGTTAACATGCCTGTGGCCCATGTTCCCACTGAGTGCCCGGCACGCAGGGGCTCAGAAACCAGGCTCGGAGCCAACGGACCCAGGTTCGCAGTTGGGTCCTGCCACTGAAGAGTAACGTGACCTGGGCAGGCAGGGCGGCCCTCCCACCTCCCCTTCCTTGTCTGTGAGGTGGGACCAGCCTCAACTGCGGCTGGTACCAGGCGGGAGTGAGAACATACACCGCCCTCAAGTCCTGTCCTGGGTCACAGAGTCAGATGGGACTGGCCATCGTCAGGCCGTCGTCCGCCTCCAGCTCCTTCAGTGGGAGGAGAACGTGGCCGGCCTTGGTCCCTTATGAGGCGGTCTGGGGCTGTCTGCTCACGTCCTGCATGGTGGGGGGAGGGCCCCCAGGGCCCCCCACCAGAGCCGCGACCATGTCAGCTCCTCCACATACAGGTGACGCTCTGGCTCCTGCAGCACAGCGGGGGTGACATCTGGCCCACACGGTGGATTTTTTTCCCGGTCTCCCTGAGGGACGCCCATCAGCAGGGGTCCCCAGAGGTCCTGCTTCAGAATCCCCACAGCAGGTTGGGGTGGGATGAGAGAGAACATGGGGCCATTGCTGTCGCTGAGAACAACTAGAGCCGCTGTGGGACGCAGCGTCCCTGCTACAGGGCTCCAGGAACTGCTGAGCTCAGGCGCATGGGAGGAAGACTTTGGAGAGGGAGGACGAGGCGGGTGAACTAACTCCTGTGGCTCCTTTATTTCTGGGCATCTGATGGCTGTCAGCCCTGGCAGGAGGCTGGGCCTCCCTGTGGCTGTACCCAGAGGGCCCTGCGGGGGGGCAGAGTCAGTGCGGCTGGGTGGGGACCTGGGGAGTCCGAAGGCCCTGGCCGGCCTCCCCCTGGGTCCTGAGTTCTGGGGTTATGAGGAAGTGGCACATACGGGAGACCCCGAGGAAGCAGTCCCAGCAAGGGGCAGACTTCAGGACCCACCGCAGGGAGGGGCCCACAGCTCACCGGGCCATCAGCTGGAGCCCGAACAGAGCAGAGCAGGCAGAGGGAGGCTGAGCTCGCCGGGGCTGTCACCCCACTTGTCTCCGCAGAGAGCCTGGCGGACCGCAAAGACCTAGCAGAGGGACGCGCAGAGGAAAACAGCGTCAGTGGGGCCTCTGTAAGGTGCTTCGCTCAGGGGTTAGCATTCACTCAAAAATTACTTGTCTTGACCAAAGGCAGGACCACATGACCAGAAACCAAGAGAAAAATCGGTCTTAAAAACAGACGCAGCAGTGGTACAGACACCAGACGTAGAAGGCAAAGACTTTAAAAGTCACCTTGCTGAAAAGGTCAAGAAAACAGAGAGAAAGATGGAGAAATTCACCAGAGGACATCCTGGAGCTGAAGAAAAAAGTACAATATCCAGAAAGGAAGGACACAGATTGGACAAAGCAGAAGATAGAATCAATAAATTGGTTAATAGAACATAACCAAATTGAAGCAAGAGAAGAAAACTAGTGAAAAACAGAGAAAAAAATGGAGACAAATGGGACCTGGCTAACAGTCAACCAGTAATTAGCAGACTGTAAAAAAAACCAGGAAGAGAGGGAGAATGACAAAGAAGCAATATGGAAAGAGATCCACCCTCCAAACCCCACAAAATCAGAAGCATGATAAATGCAAAGAAGCCACACGTAGGCACACCGTACAAAGACTTCTTTCAACCAAAGGCAGTGCCTCAGACGGAGCCGGAGGAAAGGCTCATCACCTCCGAAGCAGCTGCGGTGAACCCGACAGCCCGCGGTGAACCCGACAGCCCGCGGTGAACCCGACAGCCTCCCTCTCGACAGAATGATGCACAAGCAGAGGCGACAGGTAACACCTCTGGGGCGCCGAGCTGCGGCATCTCCGCCAGCCCTACTCAGGCAGGATTCTGTGCCTACTTAAATTATCCTTCAAAAACGAAGGTGAAGTCAACACACGTTCAGACAAGGAAAAATGGAGAGATGAGTTGCCAGGAAACCTGCTCGAAAAACCAAGAGAGCTCTTCAGACAAAGGACAACGAGCCCAGGGGGAAACGTGGGATTGCAGGATGGAACAGCAGGCGACAGGAAGAGTAAACAGGATAAAAATACAAATGTTTCTTGAATACCAGCTGCACGAAGTAATGACTGGGATGAACTGTGGGGCTTTAAGGTGTATGTGGAATAAAATGCATGACCACAAAAACACAAACACAGTAGGTGTAGAGAGAGTTAAGTTCTTCTAAGTTTCTAGCATTATCAGGGAGTGACACAGGTAATGACTTGTAGTAGACTATAAAAAATAAATGTGCCTGTTTTCATCTCTAGGGTGACCATTAAAAGACTAGTAAAAGTTAATGGGGAAAATAATGGAACAATAAAAAAAAACTATTGACCCAAAAAAAGGCAAGACACAAGAGAGAGGGGGAATATAAATGAGGTGCGTCAAATAGAAAAAACAATTATGGAAGATGAAAATCCAAATATTTCAGTAATTCATTGAATGCAAACAGACTATACCAATTTACTGACTAAGACGATTAGAGGCTAGGTAGGAATATAAACACCAAAATCCATCTACGTGTGGGTTACAGTAGACACACCCTAATTATAGGGCAGAAAGTTTGAAAAATAAAAATACAGAATGAAAAATCATTAAAGAGGAACCAGAAGAGAAAACTTACATAAATGCAGCTTTCAAGAAGGAAGCAGCACCAGAGACAGAGGACACTGCTCCTGATAAACGCTTACTCCACCAGAAAGATATTAGAACCCTGCGCTTGTATTTAGTCACTAAAACGTCAGCAGAGCTAAAAGGAGAGAAATCTGCAGTCAGAGCGCAAGACATGAACACACCTCTTTCAGCAAACCAGGAGTGGTCCCGGGTCTTCTCATTTGGAAACTCTAACCTTAAAAAAGCTAAGCAAAAAGTGAACCCAGCCTTTATGGGGAGCGCCCTCCTTATCTGAAATCCTTGCTGCCAACCGCGGACCGGACAGTCTCGGAGGAAACCCCAGGCACGTGTTTGTGACGAGGCGATCGATGGCCCTTCTGAGGAAACACAGCCTCTTAATGGGGAAGGTCAGTTTAAACAGACACATGTTCCCTTGTATTTGACTCTGGTGCCCAAATTCCTTGCTCTTTTCATTCAAAACTAACCTCGGTACTGCCCCAAGTTTACTCATTTCAAGGTATGAACAGTTTCCTATTAAAAAGACGTGGGGCAGACTTCCGGGAAGATGGCGACATGAACCGACCAGCAGAAAATTCCTCCCAACAATGTATATATTCATGAAAACACAGCAAATACAACTATTCCTAAAAGAGAGACCAGAATACACAGGAAAGAGCACAGGGTGCAGCTACATCTGAGAGGACTCGGCACCCAGTGAGGCGGTCATAAAGAGCCCAGCTGACATACATGGCAACTACCAGCAACCAATTCTATAGCCATGAAAAGACAGAGGAATATGGTACCGACAAAGCTCCAAACCCAGACAACCCCTGGGAGAGAACCTTAAGGAATGGACATGCACAGTCTTCCTGAAAAAGAATTCAGAATAAAAGTCATAGCCATGCTGATGGATCTACAGAAAAATGTGCAAGAGCTGAGGGAGGAAATGAGGAAAGACTATGCAGAAATGAGACAAGCCATCGACGGGCTAAACAGCAGACTGGATGAGGTGCAAGACACAGTTAATGGATTAGAAAATAGAGAAAAGGAATACAGAGAAGCTGAGGCAAAGAGAGATAAAAGGATCTCTAGGAATGAAAGAATATTAAGAGAATTACGTGACCAATCCAAATGGAACAATATTCGCATTATAGGAGTACCAGAGGAAGAAGAGAGAGGAAAAGGGATAGAAAGTGTCTTTGAAGAAATAATTGCTGAAAACTTTCCCACACTGGGGAAGGAAATAGTCTCGCAGTCCATGGAAGCCCACAGATCTCCCAACACAAGGGACCCAAGGAAGACAACACCAAGACACAAAATAATTAAGATGGCAAAGGTCAAAGATAAAGACAGAGTATTAAAGGCAGCTAGAGAGAGAAAAAAGATCACCTACAAAGGAAAACCCATCAGACTATCATCAGACTTCTCAACAGAAACCTTACAGGCCAGAAGAGAATGGCATGATATATTTAAAGTAATGAAACAGAAGGGCCTCGAACCAAGAATATTGTATCCAGCATGATTATCATTCAAATATGACGGAGGGATTAAACAATTTCCAGACAAACGAAAGTTGAAAGAGTTTGTTTCTCATAAACCACCACTACAGGATATCTTAAACGGACTGCTCTAGAGGGAAGTACCCCTAAGGCTAAAAAGATGTCACCAGAGAAAATAAAATCATAGAAAAGAAAGCAGACCATCCAAATACTAACTAAAGGCAAAGAATAAAACACCCAATATATAAAGAATGGAGGAGGAAGAATAGGAAGGGAGAGATAAAGAAACATCAGACGGCGTTCACAATAACTTAACAAGAAAGTTAAGTTAGATTCTCAGATAGTAAAGAAGCAACCCTTGAACCTTTGGTAACCATGAATCTAAAGCCAGCAATGGCAATAAGTACATATCTATCAATAATCACCCTAAATGTAAATGGACTGAATACACCAATCAAAAGACACAGAGTAACAGAATGTATAAAAAAGCAAGACCCATCTATATGCTGCTTACAAGAGACTCACCTCAAACCCAAAGATATACAAAGACTAAAAGTGATGGGATGGAAAAAGACATTTCATGCAAACAACAAGGAGAAAAAAGCAGGTGTTGCAGTACTTGTAGCAGACAAAATAGATTTCAAAACGAAGAAAGTAGCAAGAGATAAAGAAGGACATTACATAATGATAAAGGGGTCAGTCCAACAAGAAGATATAACCATTATAAATATATATGCACCCAACACAGGAGCGCCAGCATATGTGAAACAAATACTAATAGAATTGAAGGAAGAAATAGACAGCAATGCATTCATTTTAGGAGACTTCAACACACCACTCACTCCAAAGGACAGATCAACCAGACAGAGAATAAGTAAAGACACAGAGGCACTGAACAACACACTAGAACAGATGGACCTAACAGACATCTACAGAACTGTGCACCCAAAAGCAGCAGGATACATATTCTTCTCAAGTGCACATGGAACATTTTCCCGAATAGACCACATACTAGGCCACAAAAAGAACCTCAGTAAATTAAAAATATTGAAATCCTACCAACCAACTTCTCAGATCACAAAGGTATAAAACTAGAAATAAATTT